>OW285193.1:8832779-9432779 GCA_935421135.1 Bugulina stolonifera | reverse complement strand
TCCCAGCCAGCCAGCTACCAAATCTTCTTGTGTGTGTCGTCTACCATCTGCGTCATTTAGACGAGTACAAGGTGGACCCTTTATCTGTATTCAGACAGGCTAGTCGAGGATCAAATTATGGTACTCATATAAGTGCCCCTCGAGATGATAGTTTCCCTGAACAAGCTGATGCCGAGTCATCTCCTACAGGTATTGATGTGTAACCTGTATCTATTGAAGTTTGCTTTGTATAATATCTATCCAACATACTAATTCTTCATCGTAACAGAATGTTTATATGTGTATAGTGATGCTAACTTTATACTCTAATGTAGATCGTGTGAGGAACAGTTTTGCTAGTCACGTGTTTGAAGCTAAGCAAACAGTCGACCTGAAAACGTTCCGTAAAGCCGAACAGTGGCACGAACTGGAGGAGAATGCTTCGCGATATCTCACCTCATCGAGGGAAAGAATATTTAAAGTAACCTCTCCTGGTCAAAGCAGAATCAGGTATCACCTTTTTATGCTAACATTAGTTATAGTCGGATAGGATATATTGTAATTGGTCACTAGTTCACCATCTGTCTGTCTACAGCCAGTCTGGTTGGTCTGTCCTATCTTTTACTTGTTCGTACTCCATTTCTCATTAGTCGCATTAGATTTGGACACTAGATTTGGACACGGTTGCCCTTCCACACAGATCCTCTCTTGCTTTATATTTTTCTGCCTCTCTGCCAACATTTTCTAGCCTCAGGCCATGTGTCAACAGTCAAACTCCACACTATATAGCAGTACAGATTAGACAAGTGTTAATGTATTTTTGTGTAGTAAAAAATCACTATGATCATCTATGTGGTAAGTTGAATGCATTCAACACTGTTATTAACTAGTTGACAGATGATGTCATTTATCTGTTTATGTACATGTACTATGCAGAAATAAAACTTTATCATAATATTCTGTCATTCAATTTCTATCTTTAGAATTGAGTGGCCTGCACAGTAACTCACTCAAGTAGCAACAACCGTGATCAGCACAGCACTATTAACAGGACAGGTGATCTACAAGCGTATTATCTTATGTCTATGTAATTATCAACGTAACTTGTAATTGTCTTCCCTCGATGATCAGGTGTGGACGTTTATACTAGCAATACTGGTTTTATCTACCTTTATGCCAGTGTTAACCTTTACATATCAATACTAAGTATTTTGGCTATTTACTTCCTACAAATTTTCTAATGTAATTATTTTGTAGTGTTTTTTTATAGTTTTTCTATTCAAACTCTATTTTTTTAATATTGAGCATTAATCTTGTTATCAAATATAATTATTTATGTTTAAGACATTATTAGTCGGGCCAAATTAAATCCAATCCTATAACATACTGTGATTTATTTTTACCCATTATTAATTGCATTACTTGCTGTACTTCTACTTGTCTATATTTTATTACTCAGATATTTTATTATGCAATAATAAAAATGGTAAAACTGGTTTATTTTCTTTATACCATAATGCGTAACTGCTCTAAGCTGTTCTTTTCTATCTCTTATGACACTCAACTTGTGGATTTTCACTGAGAGTTATTAATGTATACATGTACAACTATAATTCCAGTGCTAGCATTTCTGGACCCAGGTTATTTAACTCCATGGCGTGTACTGATTTTTATTCTAAGTAATAGCCTCATTACTTATTAATGAACCTTGGTATTGGAAATGAAATAACTTTTGCGGACGAAAATGGAACATAGAAATGGTAAGTAAGATTTGTGTGTGGGGATCATCATCAAGACACCGGGACATTAGTTCAAAACAAAGATCCTGCTACTATGAAGTCAGAATCTGAACTAATAATGTTTAGTCAACAGCCACCTCCAATACTATTCCCTTACAGTAAGATATTCAGTAACCATGCTTGGTATATACAATTCATTAGGACATCGGTTGAGGTAGCAAAATACACTTAACGTAATTGTTAAACCGAATTCAAACTTTTATTCCAATAAATATAGTACAACCAATTATCAAACGACCAACAACACTTGACGTTTTAATTAAATATAAAATCTACGTCATGAGACTGTATGTGGGAATTCGAAATTCTACTTTACACTACAAGTCAGATTCCCACCTTAGTGCCTAGAAACACACAATTGGTATATTTATCTACCATCTTGACCAGCGACGAGCCTATATAATATATGTACAGCAAACATGGTACAATCTATTCGTCGAGTTCCAGGGTGTCAGGAATTCCTAATTCTTTGTCTGTCCATTTTGAAGCATCTGGCCATGGAAAATGTCCCTGAAAGCATAAATATACTGTAAACAGTGGTAGGCAATTGGTTAATGCACAGCACATGATCTGTAGTGCAACTGGTATAAAGTTTAGTAAGTGAAAAACTAAGCTTTTACTTGCATCAATATTCCGGAGCAACTAGAAGATAGAAGCAAGTATGAATGGTGCATAGTGTATACTTACAAACACATGCTCAGATTCATAGTAAAACCCTGACAATATCCAGGTCCAAACGAGGGCGCTACAGAATGTAGCGACTCTGTGTGACCAGCGAGGGATGTGATTACTTTCTCTGTATGAAGGTCTGCAAGCATGGATAATATAATAAATTATACATAAATCTATCTATTGATGTACAGTAGTCGATCTGCAAATATAATCTAGCAACGTCGAACCAATTCTATGTTCTGTTCAGCTTCAGTGATCTATATAAACAAGATACCCCAGATGAGAACTTGCTGTAATAAACTTACTGAGCATGTTCTTCTGTCACCCATTTTGGTTCAATATATTCTCCAATATTTCCCAAACTGGACGGGGGAGGCAAAGGAGCATGTGATACACTTCTGACAGGTAAAGTTCTTATACTCCGCCTGTGGAGACGCAATACTTGTCTTAGAGACATACCTGTAATATATCATACATGTATTAACGTGCACATTTACATTTAATGAGCAAAAGAATACAAAGATATATTTTCAATGATCCACTTACTCTCTCTGCAAATAATAAATAGTTGGTAGGTTAGCAATCTACAAAATAATATGTTATTTTATAAAACTAATTTACTGCCATCAAATCTTTAAGTACCATTACTATGATAGGGTTTGGTCTTCTCCTAGGCTACTGGCCCTGATTCCAGAGGATTGATCAGGTTGGTTATTCCTAGCAGGGCTATGCCTACAACTAAGCCACATGCTCCTGTTAAATGTAGCCTAATATTGCACAATCTCATGTAGCCTCTCATGTAGATTTTTGTTTGTCAAATTTTACTGAAGAACCCTGGCTACGGCCAAAAATTATTTATTAATATTTTATGTTGCAGGGCAACTCCTCTAGCCCTGCCAAGTGGCAGTGGCAGGGCTAGAGGAGTTGCCTTGGAAGACATGCTGGCTTGCATGACTCCATGTAAAAATCAAAATGCCTCATGTAAAACATTAATAATAAAATATTAATAAATAATTTTTGGCCGTAGCCAGGGTTCTTCAGTAAAATTCACTGGCCAACTCCCTGTGTGAAAGGCTCGGATGATATGGCCTTTGTTGGCAGTGCCAACAAAGGCCATATCATCCGAGCCTTTCACACAGGGAGTTGGCCAGCGCTGGCACCTAGCATTGCAAGCTGGAAGGGGCTGGGCACGCCGGTGAGTTTTCTTTTTATTATTTTATTAATTCAATCATTTCTTTTATAAGTCTATAAGAATTATTATTTTTATAATAATATAATTATAATAAATTATTTATTACTTTTTAGTCTCAGTTTATCGCTGGCAGTGCCCTGTCATAAATACAAAATAATTTCGGCATCAATTATGTAGCATTTATAATTATAATATTAAACATATATTATATTTATTATAGTTTATTTTTATTTTATAATTTTTTATATTTTTATCGTACCTGCAAAAGCTACCGGAAACTGGCTCGTGTTACGCTAATATAGTTGTTTTTGATATAACCAAAGTTTATAGAAACTTTGATATAACACTAATATTAATTTTTTAAATAATAACTTCACAAAATCATTTTTATTCGCAGTTTTGTAGTTACTTGTAAGTTTTTATACATAATTTATTTATGATTTTACCAGCTTTATTTATAGAGAAAATAACTCTATTGCTCATCGTAAACGACATAGGTTTGTTATTGCTTAGGCCACACTACAGCGAATTGGCAAACCTTAAAAAGAAGACAACTACAAAATATGCACTTCTGAGTAGTAAATTCCTTTGTTGACTCTTAGGATTTGTCATGCCTTTAGTTTTTCTTTTTGTATTAATTAAACAATACTAGAAGGGATAGCGAGAACACTTTGCGTTCAGCTCAAATATCTAGTTAGAATAGAACTACATACCAGTGTTGGGTTGGGTGTCAGCGTTTGATATGAGCATATGACAAGTCGGTAAACGAGATTACTGAATGGACTTTTTATGGTCCATTTTAGATCCGCATCTGCTTCCTGGTTAGTGGTAGCCAGATATTTTCTATCTTTTAAGTGTCTAAAAGTTATTGCCTACAATAACAATATTGATGTTCTATTGCCAATGCATTATGTTACATACCAAGCAGCAATGGTAGCAATATAAAGAGGTACAAGGGGCACAGAGGTGGGCCAGTCTCTACTTCAATCTTCTTTGGTAAACACAGCAACATAGCAAGCAGCAAGTAAATTACCACAAGCCATAAGTATATACTATATAGTGAGTATAATATACACTTTCTTGTTTATGATGCTTTGAAATAGCATTTCAACTAAAAAAGAGAATTTTATCAGACACCATTTAGCTGTAGGCAGTGTTGAGGGTGGAGAAGAGATAGTGTGGGAAGCATTTTTGCCGTATTCAAAATTTAGTGTGTAAAATGTTCACCCACTAATATATCAGAAGGTTCACAAGGTAAAATCACATGCGATCTTTGACGGTGTAGATGCCTTGTTTGTGAAGATGACAACTCCAAGCAAATGGTACCTACACTGGCTTTTACTGTTCTGCATTAGAATTCTTATAATTTATGTAGAAGTGAGGGAGTAAACCTACCTCCAAACTTGATTGAGTCCTATACACTTTAACACATGCTTACTTTGAAATAGCAGGTGCAATGTATGCGCTTCACTTGTTCTTATTCTATTTGGACACTTAGAAGCAACCGACTGGCCATTGCCCTATATGGACATTCACATATACAACTTATGGCAAAAGTGACAAAGCTGTCACGGATTTCTTCCATTTGATGGAAAAGCTTCCTCTGTCGTAATAAAACACGCAGTCAGATTTTCTAATCATTCAAGCTCACCTGGTATATAAAAATGTCTAATTCTATATAAGATTGAGATGCTATGCACCACTGACTGCTTTCTTAGACCGAGGTAATGTGTAGAGGATATACAGGGTAGGTAGATAGTTGGAAGGAGCTCAGATGCACCCCACATATTGGTGGTAAATTGTTTTCACGGATGTTGCACCTAGGATAAAAATATCATCTAGCTCTAATGAATATAGAGTATTTATGGGCATAAGTTATGAGCATATGTATGTAATTGCACTTCTACAATTAGAAATAATAAATGCATATATGACATCATATCATGAAATGATATACATGTAGATAGGACAATTCCAAGGTTTGACTTGGATAACATGTGGTATTTGTTCTGACTGATAATCACATCTACTTATTATAATTTTGCCAATAACAAAACTCCTCAACAATGAAACTAGCCACACAAGTGTTTAGGAATTGTATAACTTATATTACAAAGTATTGATTTTAGAACTTTTGCAAGAGGACCGAATGGTGATGATATTTTATCTATATTTATATAGTTTCTGTTTACAATACTGGTGATAAATATATGAAGACAATGTAAAATGTTTATTGGATCAGTCCCAAGAGAAGACATAACCAATCAATATAATGATAATTGGAGTACATGGCACTGTCAATTAATTTATTGATGTATATCTGTGATGTACATCCTATTCATCAGTTGCTGCTAGTAGAATCAGCATCAAGGCATCTACAATGTAACTGCTTAGAATTGTACATAATACTTAGACATGTCTGCGTTAGACCAGCAGGTGAGACAACTTTTCCGTTACGTTGTGTCTTTTCTATGACACTTTTCCAAATACCTACATTGAAAAGACCATAATAATTTATTTAAAGGTGAAAGTGGACTCAATTTATTTGCAAATCAAGTTAGCGAGTTTGCAGAAACAACTCAAACTTATGCAATGCATCTGTAATAGTGTTCTATGTATATTATATTATATTATATATTTTATTATATATTACATTATATATTATATTATATACTTGTACAAGTATATTAAGGTGAGGAATTTTTATATATAATACACGTATAAGCTATAGTGGGATGTACTAGCTATCTGCAATTGTCATGAGCTCAGGCTGCTTCTTTCATTTTACTATTTCAGTGCTCCAACTTCATTTGCAGTCCTTCCATCCAGGAGCTGCTACAAACTAACCAACTAACAGGACAGCGTGTACTTAATGGTGAGCCGTCAGTTGTGATGACATAGTCTAACCTTGACCTGCATTTAGTAACTGAAATTGAGGCAGAACACGGCTACATGTAGCTGACGCAATATGTTTTAGTTTCTAAGCGCGAGGTTATGGACAACTGAAATCTTTAACAAATAATGCCCTACCACCCATGTATAGACATGTAATTAAAGTAACCTGCAGATGTAGTCATCGTTGAAGTTGTTCATTGCGTATGGTAGAATGGATCATAAATTCCTACATTTTGTTGACATTTGTTTTATTTGCCTGTATTTTGTGGTACTATTGTGAATGCAATCTCAATTCTGTAACAATATTATTGTTGCGCTACACTACATGTATTTTATCTGCAGGTTCAGAATATTGCATGGTAGAGATAACTCCAAGAAGCACATCACTAAAATCCGACTCTCACCACAATCAGAAACAGAGGGAGTACAGAGAGGCAAGTGAGAACCTCAAGCAGCTCATGTGTGAGCATATCACTCAGAGCCCAAATCAAGGTACTAATACAGGAAATACGATTATACAGGTAGTAATACAGGAAATGCGATTATACAGGTAGTAATACAGTAATACGGGAAATACGATTATACAGGTAGTAATACAGTAATACAGGAAATACGATTATACAGGTAGTAATACAGGAAATACGATTATACAGGTAGTAATACAGGAAATACGATTATACAGGTAGTAATACAGGAAATACGATTATACAGGTAGTAATACAGGAAATACGATTATACAGGTAGTAATACAGGAAATACGATTATACAGGTAGTAATACAGTAATACAGGAAATACGATTATACAGGTAGTAATACAGTAATACAGGAAATACAATTATACAGGTAGTAATACAGGAAATACGATTATACAGGTAGTAATACAGTAATACAGGAAATACAATTATACAGGTAGTAATACAGGAAGTACGATTATACAGGTAGTAATATAGGTTAATAGAGGTCCTGAAAGGTTGGGGAATGGGCCAATTAGGTGCATAAAAATGCCAAAGAAATACGAACCCTCACAGCAAATTCCCCTCATGGATCATCCCAAGCTTTTGATTACAAATTGGAATTGTCCTTTCTCCTAAAGCCTTTTGCCTACCCATCCCCAAGGCCTAGTAATTTACAGGTATAAGATTTTTGTCTAGGCATATATATTTACAACTGCTTGCTGTAAATGATTGCCCAAGGCTAAGTAGTATATAAATTATATTGTATATGGCAGGTGCTCTTTAGTAGTACATGTACATGTATATATATGGCAGGTGCTCGAGGCAATAGTGCAGAGAACCCAACAAAAGGTATTCAGCCATCTTTTAAAGAAGTACATCATACGAGGCGTACCAGCACTCAGTCAGACATCCACTCAAGGTGAGACACCGAGTCTATTCTATTATTACATTTATATTCAGAAAGTTGCTCGTAATATTGTTACTATTATACTATTGTATTGAAACTCCTGCAGAAACTATACGGTTTGGTTTAGGTTTACAAGCACAAGTGAGAGCAGTAGATCAGCATTGAGAAGACAACTACATGTAGAGCTGAATCAGTTAACCACACCCATTGCAGAAGATAATAGTCTACCGAGACTGACATTACGACATGGAAATCCAAAAGGTTTCACGTTCCCCTTAGAACACAAAAGCTCATAGAATAGACTGTGCACCCTGTGAGATGCCAACGAGACATGACGCCATACCCTCACCCACCTATCAGGCCTAACCTGTTACAATTTGTAATAGTAGAAAACTCCATAAATATACATTTAGGGTAATTGTCACAGATATGTATAATTGGTTCAGCCATTCTGCTAAATGTACAAAATATTGTTTAAAAGCACAAAATGGTTTCAACTAGTCCAGATAAATACATGTACAATAATACTGAGGATATTTTACATAAACCAACTATTAATACTGAGAAGCTGGGAATAAAAGTGATCAACTTTCGTTCAAATTAAAAACTAAATGCCAGCGATCATTATAGATTAGTTCAAGTAAAATATACATAATAGAAAAATAAAATATATACACTGATATAATAAAAAATACTTATAAAAATGCTCATAGCAACTTTTAGATGTACAAAGATTAGCTAGATAGAAATACAGATAGTAATACAATATAATAAAGTATTTAGTAAAACTAGTAAATGTACCATTGATCAGCACCTACTATCTTAACATGTCATGAGTGATTACTTAGACTAAACCCCTATGGGTAATGTGAATGCTCTTGGGTTTATATGAAGTGCTACCAAAATGCCTGCCAAACAATTTGATTTCCCATTATTCTTAAGATTAGTAAAAGGGTGACTTTTGCTAATTAGAATGTCTTTGTAATAGTTGAATGTCTAACAGAGTAAATATAATATATCCTAGGTTGAACTATAGATAAACCATTAATAACATTCACTTCCTTCTCTGCATATCAATGTCGGCCATCTTGGATACTGCAGTTTTAAGTTGAATGACGCTAATGATAGTCTTGAATAACGCTATCGGGGCAGTCAGAACAGCCATGATAAGGAACAGTCCGGTCCCAGCCACTAAAAATAAGATCAAAAAGACATTCGCTTATGCTATATTTCACTAAGCATGTAAAGAAAAATCTGAAATAAAACATTTATAAGGCTAAAATATTCTAAGTTATTATTTTTTATGTAATATAAAAATGCTTGAACGATATACTACTGCTACAATAACTGAATAATTTACATGCACACTGCACACTTTATGTTTCATAAGCAATAAATTAGGAGTTATTCTTCATGCAATAGAAGCAGAGAGCAGATAACTACTTGTAAATTTAGTTCCTATAAAATACTTACCTAGTGGACCTTGGCTAAAGTGCAGAATATAAATAGCCACAAAGAACAGCTCATTCCCAGCAGCCATTGTAAACAGAAATGTCTACAAATAGAATAAACAACAAATTTAATTTGGAAAAAAATATACTTGACTGGAATAGAGATTGGTAATGATACAATAATAATATAGTAAATCCTGTCTGTCTGTTTGTCTATCTGTTTATCTGCCTGTCTATCTGCCTGCTTATAATGGTAGGCATGCATTATACATGTTTATGTGACATATGACTAGTGTGTTCACATACACATGTGTTGGGGAAATAGCGGCTAAAACTTGCTAACAAAGGGGTCTCCAATACGCCCCCTCCCCCTCCACACCTGATAACATACATATAAGTCTACACTCTACATTAGACATATACATTATTATGTACATCCATTATGCAGAGTGATACTACGTTGTATTTTGGCATAAAAATGCAACACTTCTGGCATATAAAATACTGTATTTATTTACATTTACATTTGTACATAAACGTGTACAAACGTAGTGCCAACACATACTTTAATCAAGTATGGTTACTGTGATATTATGATAATTTCTGATATAATGTATGCAAGTACACTACTGAGTATAACGTTAGTGATTAAGAATACACTAAAAGGCAGGTCTATGGTTAAATTTGAATTCATAAAAGAAGTATATAGAATAATAAATACGAGTACTCACCCTGTTGCTATAGTAAAATTTCATTAAAGCGTTAGAGTTTTCATCCATAGACTTGTGACTACATTTCCCTGACAATATGGAGCTGAAAATATACATTTATGTGTGAATATACTCCAAATACATCATGATGTTATACGCTAAATAAATTTAATAAAAACTCATCCCGCTATATAGAAAAATAGGAGGAAGAACTCAGGCTTTGTTGCCTCAGAACTACTACATGTAAGTAGGCTACAAATAGAATTTCGTTTCAGTTGCTTGTAAAATATACCTGCCACTGCCTGGAAACTAAGGCAACAAAATACAATCCTGGGCTACAACCACAAGCAAAGCAGATGAGCTGAACTTAGCCTTAGTCCTTCGGTTCATGTAACATTGTCGTTCAGTCACAGGTCATGTCAAACATTATTCGAATAGGTTAGCAGTTAGCACCACATTTACACAGCCCAGGAAAAGCAGAGCATGTGGAAACTTCTAGATGTTCTGAGCTGAGAAGGAAACAACCGATAGCCTAGAAAGTACACGTGACCTTGATGATGTCATAGGTCAAGCGTGGCATGGAGTTACCTGTGCAGGTGAAGCCAGTGACTAGATATGTCTAGGATGAGAAATATCTGGAAGAGGAGAGCGTACTGAGGGTAGAGCATAGACAGGGTGACTAGTAGGCCAATAGGAGCTATCACCCTATCTGTCATTAGATCCAGTACACCTCCAAACATAGACTCTACAAATACAAGACGAGATCTTATTTTAATCACATGTTCCACTTCAAAGGTGAATGCTGATTGGTTGTGAGAAAGCGACAGCAATGTCCCGCTGTATTAATCGTCCTGCTTTAGAAGGTTTGGAACCCAGGCAGAAAGAATACATGTAGGTCATCTCTAATATAACTAAACAGCACGCCTGGATTACATTATGCAGCTTGTTACAAGTATCAAAGATCCTACTCTCTTACAATGACTAAACTGTACACATAACAGCATGTTGTATGGTTACCTTGTTTGAAATATCTGGCAGCATGTCCATCGAAGGCGTCAAGAAAACAGCTGAGGATATAGAGAAATCCAGCTGTTATACAATCACTGGGCATGTAGTAGAAAGAGATTAGTACTAGTACTATCCTAAGGTAACCTAAAGTACACACAACAAACACATTAGCAACAGTAAACCGTTTGTTTGGTTAAATTGTAATTAGGGAATCACCATCTTGCTTGTCCCAATCAACAATCCAGTTACGAAGCGCCTAGTTACCAACTGACGTTTGCACAACTGGGCGTAAACAATATAATTTTAATGGAATAACTAATTTGTCCTCTACCAGTCACAAAAAGTCACCTTTTACTTCAAACTCTGGTTGTTTCTGGCCAAAGGGACTAGTAAACTAGTAAACCATTGAAATGCCTAAAAATGAGCAATATCTGCAGTGTTAGCAGTTGGTAATAGTAGCGTAACATCTAATACAAGATGAAATGCAGTGTTCATATACATAAAACATGTAGAGCACAACAAGGCTTGCTTCAGCTAATTAGCAGAAAAAAAAGCATACACAACAATTAGCAAAGAGAAAACCATAAATATACTTTTATGATATGGCAATATCTTACTTACCTATTATATTTGGAATGTAGAAATATACATGAATCTTCTGTGATTTACTACTAGCCTCCATTATAGTCTATGTACTCTGCTAGTAGACTGATGTATAATGTATGTATACGCAGGTTATATGTGCTGTGTGTAGGTCTCTGTTCAACAGGTAAATGGATGCAGTGAAACTGTAGTTCTATAATAAGTATAGTTCTACACACCGTGACTGACTGACACTGTCTGATCCATGAGGAACTACCTAAATATTTATATATAAATTATTTCTAATTAGATAAGCCTTTCTAGTGGCTGATGCAAACCTGGGTGGGTTGTACAGCACTAATTATAATATGTACAAACCTTGCATATGCACTGCTCACTACTAGTGTATATCGATTCTATAGATTAGTCATGCTAGTAAATAGTTATTGTATAAATCAACGTCATCAAGTAGAGTAAACAGCTGATGAATGAAACTATTATTATTTCAATAGTTAGCTCCACTGATAGCTAATTTTGTTGTAAAACTATTTGATTCATTGTGCTATTTGACTTCACTGCATGTACATCTACAAGATAAGGGTTATAAATATAATACAATATTATAAGCAAGCACTTAAGTTATGTAACAAACAATCATATATTGTTGCATAATGTTGGGTCCACTATATTGTGTTATGTATAAGTATAATCACAACTAGAATTGACATCATTAAATATATTTTTGCACTATTGATATTATTAGCTTTGACCTCACCATACTCTTACATTCCATTTTCAACTTGTCACTGCAACATACAATGTAATACTATGTATACCCTTTGTTATAAAAACAATTTAACTTGAAAATTCTGTTAGTCACATTAGTAAATATTATTTGGAGCCCTAGTGTGAATCTACTAATGGCAAGCCTTTATTGGGACAATTAAACTCTCCACAACAAACCAAAATACTATTAACTGAAGGTCTCACCAAACATCCAGTGAGTTGGATCAAAATTATTAGGTCAAACACTGAAGCCAAAGCAATAAGTTAGAGTTGTCCTTCCCTCACCTTAAGGGCACACAACTCTATATATACGGTGTATATTGTACACATAATATTATAACAGGCAAAGTAATGGCAATGAGGAGACAATAATTGTATATCACGAGAACCAATAAAAGAGAGAACAACTTCAGTCACTGTCTCATTGAGAACAATAAGTACATGTAGGCTCAGTATTCGCTCAGTATTTTGGAGATTCAAATGAACAATTTGAGCTCATCAGGTATTCAATGTTGACCAGTATAAGATCTAACAACACACTAATAGTACACTAAATATAGTACACTCTTATAGTACACTAAATATAGTACACTCTTATAGTATACTATTATTAGTACACTATAATTATGGTACACTACTAGTACACTATGGTACATAGAGTGCAGTGCAGTACACAGTACAGTACAGCCTCATTAATATCACAAACCATGTTTCTGGTCAACACCCAACAGCGAATACAACATGATCCACCAGTCGATTTGGAACAAAATAAACAGATTGATTTCCACTAGTAGGAATATAAATATTAAAGAGTTATCCGTTCATGAGTTGTAATACATACATACATGTATTTATTCTCTCAAGGAGACCAAATTATATTAACTCAACTTGTTCCATTTCTATGCAATACTAGTCTTATAGAATATAAAACATCAGACCAAAACAGGAAGTACATAATTGTATAACTTAAACTGCTATGGAGGTCTTCCATTATTACTGAAACTATTTTATATTATACAACAGCACTGTTCTCCATTACCACAGAATTTTTACGACAATTATTATTACATAAATATCTTACATTGTAGCTGTCTACCATCCGTCCACAGTATACTTAGGCTGACCACCAATGAGTTATATGAACATATGGTTGGTTAGCCAATCAGAGAACACCTACACCATCAGGCCACCAATGAGGTCTATGTGTGTGTATATCTACTTTGTTACCATTAGAGTCAGTAGTATATAGAGAAGTACCTGGTTTGAGTACCTCACCAACTCTAAGTAGTGCCACTCCGTAACCCCCTGCCATACCTCTTATAGAGCCAACTGTTTTACTGGTAGAGCACAGCTTTACGTCTGTATAGGCCAAGATATTACTACAATAAAAACAGGTATACGACTAAGCTATTCACCGAAATAAGAAATTGCCTTCTCTGCCCTCCAATTTTCTCCCACAATACTGTGCATTCCTCAGTTTGTTGTATAAATTGTACACAAACTTCAGATTTATTTTTCTAACTTCTAAGCCAGAGTCGTAGCAAAGTACTAATCATTTAGAATTACAAATTATGACCTTTTCACTACTCAACTCTGTCATACATATGAAGTGGATAATTGCTATTTATGTTATCAAAATATCCAATCATTGCGCATAAGTTGAACCAGCAGCAAGAAATGGCTGTTTAGTATCAACATGTCAGATAGTCAGTATCAACATATCAGATAGTAGCTATCAACATATCAGATATTAAGTATCAACATATCAGATAGTAGGTATCAACATATCAGACAGTAGGTATCAACATATCAGATAGTAGATATCAACATATCAGATAGTAGGTATCAAAATATCAGTTAGCAGGTATCAACATATCAGATAGTAGGTATCAACATATCAGATAGTCAGTATCAACATCAGATAGTAGGTATCAACATACCACTGAGGAGAGGTCTCCACAGGCATTATTCTCTTCCTGATGACACCAGTGTGGTGACTCCTAGAGGTCAACTCTTGACCTATGAAACACCCCTTGTTGAAACTTACTACAACAAGCATCATAAAATGGCGAGTTATATACATCTATAATATATACATGTACCCGTATATATTATACTGTATTATTATTGCTAGTGAAGTCTTTCAGAGCTCACAAAAGTATCACTGAGAACAGTCAATCAACCGTCCCTAGAGAATGCTGACGATCTAGAAGTACCACGTATATTCCTCGCTTCTCTAGGCTATTTCTTTTTAATTGTATTGTAACTTTTGAGATTTCCAGACACGATTAGATTTCCAAGATTCTTTGTGCCAATAATTCAAAATTATTAATTTTTGATTCCCAGTGCTATTATTGCAAAACCAATTGAACTAAATTCGTCTAACTAACTTCAAAGCCATAATTTTAATCCACTTTTACCAGAGCAATCTAGTCGTGCACTGAAAGGATGTAACACAGGCTAAGATTCACAGCCTACCTCCATTGAGAAGAAGTAGGTTACACTCTAAGGGTAAGGCTTTCTCAGGGAGGTGTTCCAGAGGCCCCTCACCAACTCCCAATTTATATCTATGTCTATGGTATACAGCCTCATCAACAGCCACATCTGTAATAACATACCACCTAATGACTGGAGAGGCAAAGCCTTAGATACTCAAGGAATTTCCAAGCTATTAGATTATAACCAATGAGTTAAAATTGCAATTTACAATCATCGAGAAATAAGCAATATGGCAGGTAATTTGAATTCCAGATATGTCCTGCCACAACTCTGAAAAATGAGACTGACTGCATTATTATATATTAGAGTTTAGACTAATAAGAACAGATAAAAATAGTTCAAGGCAATACAATCCTACCTAATGTATTATCTGAGGGTGCCAGCAATCTCCACCCTAACTCTAACAGTCTAGGATCTCGGTATACAGTTAGAGTAGTATCCTCAGAATCAGGCTGCTCTCTTTGACAACCGAAGGCAGCATATGATGACACCATATCGGTTACATCAGTAATTGTCACCTGAATGGATTACATGATACGTACACATAATGCAGTTGTTACTTGGAGTCTAGGCCTATATATAGCCTACATGTACTATTAGATACTAGAGACCATACAATGTTTATACATATACATATACATATCCATATTCATGTACTTGTAACCAGTATTAAAAATAACAGAGTATATGGTTATCCAGATACACTTTCAGCAAAAGATGTAGGAAAAGAGGAAAATACAAAATAGTACATCAAAGTTTGAATTGTCTAGTATTTCTAACCGAATGCATGGGCATGAGGTTTGCCAAGCTTTCTTCGTGAATGTACTCATGATCATTCAAATGTACATCATTGGGTTTCCTGTTTGCATAAAGAGGGAAATAGAATCACTACCACACTTGATTGCAAGCAGTAAATACCTTTTTACGTATCTTGTACTTCTTCAACGCCTTCATGAACATCTCCTTTTGGCTGGTGTCCAACTCTATCAGTAGATCTTCGTCATCTTTGTAGAGGATTAGATCACACAGTACTCGACCCTGAACATAAACATGGGTTATCCTTGGAATACTCCCAATATTTGAAATTTGTAACATTGAAATAATGTATCCAGATACATTAGACTGTGCAGAATCTTCATTTTGACAAATTTTAGCTATTATATAGAGAAGGAAAGATGCACCAAGTTCAGTGGTACTTGGTTTCTATTACACAGTCTTGTCAATCTACTGAAGTAGAGAGATAACTACTTCTTGTTACAGAATATATAGATTATGGAACATATCAAGAACATAGAAACCATATTCAAACCAATTTTGATAATTGATAATACAAGTAGCATCAATAGTGAAATTCCTTTTCAATGGTGACATTCAAATTAAAAACTGGTGAAGCCAGTTCTAATGTAAGCTGACATTACTATTATGAATGCTGCCGAAATTAAACAAATTACTGTATAGGCTAGATAGAGCTGTTGGTAGACTGTAAACTATCTGGCAAAGAATTTACCTTGACTGTCAACAGTTGAGAGTAGAGAGCAGTGCAGTCATGTTTCAGACACATTACATCGTTAGTTAGAAGTCCTTGTAGAAAAGCATAAACATCTATTCCGGAGAGTCTAACTAATGCTTTACTAGACAACTTGACCACAGAGAATTCTGTAAGTGGGCGTGGCGTACATCCTGGCAGGGTCGATAAAAATGGCCGACCTAATATATGATACATATTTAACATCATATTATATTATTGTCATAGTATTACAATATATTCTTACAATTTTTTGTTACTTGTCCTGTTAACTGTTAAAGAATTGAACTGATAGTGAAGTCCAGTTGTGCTTATACATGAAGTAAGAATCACACAGAAACCATACAGAGGTCAGTAATGAAAAGAAAATTTATTCACCTTATCGATAAATACTTCATAGGCCTACTTCATGCTCCATACAGAGTAATATTATTGCTATGAAACAATTGTACAAGCCTTATGTTCTAAGAGAATATTTACATGACAATACATTGGTATATAATGACGACATCTCATTAAAATTAATCATTCAATCAAATCAACCAATCACTATGAGTGAATTTCATAATTTTACTATGACAGTGTAATACTAATAGAGGTAAAACCACTACAAATCAGATATCAGAAAATCTAGCAAATAAGATCACTCAGTTGATTGATTGAAGGATTGATTGGTTGATTGATTAATATCAACTTACTTTGAGTTTTAATCTCAATACTCCTTCTCAACAGTGTCCAACTTAATCTTTGACCATAATACAAGGTTCTGTGTAAACATGCTTCGAGCATACTGAACAATAAGATCGGTACACTTGCACTAAAATAAATAAGGATAGGGGCCTACATATTGCCCGCTTGCTGTTTCAGTATTGTGACTGCTAAATAACAGAAAAGAGCTCCTTACCCACAGTAGGGAGGCAAGACAGTTGGAACAAAAAGAGCACATAAAAGAAATGGTGCTCGATACGATGAACGTCAAACATAACGTCATTAATATAATATATACTAACTAATAGCGTATTCAACATGAAAACTCTTAGATTTTGAATCTCTTTATACTCCAGGTAACACACAGACAGCTACTCATTTTTGACAGTACAACAATTATTATCAATTGTGTAGTGTTTGTAGTAGCTAGTAGTAGCTCTGTAGCTAGTAAATTTGTAGCTAA
The DNA here is from genome assembly GCA_935421135.1 of Bugulina stolonifera. Taxonomy (NCBI): domain Eukaryota; kingdom Metazoa; phylum Bryozoa; class Gymnolaemata; order Cheilostomatida; family Bugulidae; genus Bugulina; species Bugulina stolonifera. The sequence continues at coordinate 9,415,148 of OW285193.1, read as the reverse complement.
TGTAAAATGTAAGGAAATATATATAAGGAGAATAATAAAGTGACTGCAGCACAACACTAAATATAAAATTGAAAAAAAAAGTTGCAGAATTACGGATGTATGCCACTGCTATGGCTTTCAATTTGATAACATAATCGGTCAGTCACTGTGGACTGTCAGTTATTGAGTTAAACTCGAAACTGTAGCAACCCAAAAAATATTTTAAGAGCAACTGTTGCATAAGGTTTTACTGTTGATTATCAAATTTGTTGAGAGTCATTGGAGTGGAGTCTTTGTGGAAGATCGCTAAACTTCGACATATTGATGAATAACTGAATATTTACTTTGATTGACAGTCACAGTGGCTCCAAAACTGTACCTTTTCATCGGCGGAACTGTTGAATAGAAATATAAAGTTGACTCGCTGAAGGCCGCTAGCTCTGTGCATTGTTTCAGTCGACGTTTTTATTCTACTTTTTTCTAACTAAAAAAATTTTAGGGTTTCAAAAATACGTTTTGATGCATAAAACAATAATAAAAAAGTTTAAAAATGTTTAATATTGTACTGCTTATATATTCGAAAGTATGCTGCATATGTTTCCTGTTGCCATGACACCTGCGATAAACAACGTTGAAGTTGTCTGGTGTCAATACTGTAATTACATGTACTTCAACTTGCATGGAGAGCTAATTTGCTTATCAATACATTGCAACTATTTTATCAAAATTTTATTTTTAAATGTTGTGGTCTGATCTACGTCTGCTTAACCTTATTAATTTTACATACATGTAATTATATTCGATGTTCATAAATTATAATATCTGCTGTAGTTATTTTTTCTATTAATTAAATTATTTAGATCTTTGTTTGACATTATTTATAGTTATATTATAGTTATTGCTATTACACTTAATTATGCAATTGATATCAAATTATTGTAGTAATGGTAAAAACTTAAATAAATTATTTTAGTGAATATTCTATTCAAACGCATGTATTTAGACTGTTTTAATTTCAAAATTGTAACTAATCAAATCTAAAACAAGTTGAACCCTGATTTATTAGAGGCTCAGAGTAATTCAATATAGTATTTATCAGGTGCTGAATTAACAGTAAATAGTAAGCTATGTTTTATAAATTTATATAGGCCTAAAGCATTATTGCAGAAACTTTATTGTTAGGATTGCAGCAAATAAGTTGCATATAAATGACAAAAGATCTTGGTTTTTTCAACATTTGTAGTTTGAATAACCTCAAGTAATTACATTGTAGACATTAGCTTATCTGGACAGCAGAGCACTTCAGAACTCCAAAGAAGCCAAAGGTAGAGTAGCAAGGACCAGTATAATAGTGGCACAGCCTGTTTCCAAAGGTATATAAAATGCATTAGGCAAGCGTTTTAATAGCCTACTAGAACACATGAAAAACTTGTTGACCACAGTTAGTTTGGTTTATTTCTAAAGTATAGATAAGATAATTAATAAGGTAGAAAGTAAATAATTGCACAACCGTGAATCAGCGTCCTGGTAAAACTCATGCAATATTTCTATACTAAAGGCAAAACGATGGACAGTATTATGGTTTGAGAAGTGTTTTGTTAAGGAAATGTTTCACCATGAACATTATTTACTTAACTTTAGGGTGATAGTACAATGGCCACCCACGATGATTATGTATATAGCAGCAGGAAAGATCAAGACTATGAGCTGACCGATGACCAGATACTCGCTGCCATGGAAATGCAGAAACTACAAGATGAACGATTAGAAGGTACTAATTCATGTTGACCATCTTTTCTAAATTTTCTAAAATTATATAGGTACAAATATTTGTTGATCAATCTATCAATGATGTGATGGAGCATTACATTATGCGATACTGTAAGAAAACTGGATGGGAAATGCTCTATTTACTCGAACTCACAATTTGTGCAGATTCTATCAACGGGTTAACGTGGCTCATATCTACATATCTAAAAATAGTCTTATTTAATCTTGAAAGTCTAAAAGAATTACTCATCCTGTCATCAGGTGCAGCAGCATTAAATACATTATACACTATATCATAAGAACAGTTATGTGTATGTGTACAACTGATTTATTATTATCAAGCATGTTTTTAATCCCAGGGGATTGCATGAAACACTTTTACTTGTAAAAATTCTGAAAATCGTTTTCAAATGGTGTTGATAAATAATAAATATATCTGATTAATATACAGTTAGAAGTATAATCATTACTTCAAGTCTTCAACATGAAGCAGCATGTCTCTTGGGAAGATATAGACTTTTATATACAAAGCTGTGGCTGCCATTGAATGTTTCCCACCTATCAACAGCCTTTGCCTAGATAAGGAAAATAGTAAAACTTCACAGCTATAAATCAATCAGCAATATTTATTTTGTTTTTTCATCTAATCAACTCTAACAACAGTATTACTCCTATAATTATAATATATAATATGTGTGTATATGTATGTGTGTGTACATGTATGTGTGTGTACATGTATGTGTGTGTACATGTATGTGTGTGTACATGTATGTGTGTGTACAATGTGTGTGATTGTCAACAAATTACCAGATTTGAACGGAGATGCAAACAGAATTTCACATTTCACTTTTACTCTACGCTAAGTAATATCACTATTTTTATCTTCTACATGAGGCTAAGCTAGGGACTTTCATTTCGACTCTGTAGATCCATTACTCATATTTTATTATAACAATCCCATCATTATTGTAATCGCAATGTTTATGTGTAGCAGTTGAAGAACTAGTATCTATGACAGGCTATTGTATTATTATTTATATTGTAATGTATATTTATTCCAATGACAGATGACGAGTGGGATCCGAATGCAAGTGCATTCACTGATATGGATTACTCGACGTTTGTCTCGCAGCGGTTGAAGGAAGTGAATGCACAGTGGGATAAAGAGCCTCTACCTGATGATAATACTCGCCATAAAAGTATTGAATTTAAACAGGTACAACATCATAAGATATAATTAAGCACCATTAGTGGACAGGAAAATTTCAAAATTTCATGCTGAGCCAATAAAATAATGGTGTACCATAGTTCCAAAATATGGAAAGTATTATATGTAGCAATACAAGATTTCACTACTTCATGTCCATAGCAGTGTTCACTATATCTTACTATATCTCAGTCGAACAATGTGATCAAACCAATGGTAATGTTATATTTGTGATTAGAACATTGGAATTATCTTCTTCTGAATTAAATTAGAAATATTAATGGAAATATGAACTGGTTCAGTGTTTTGAGACACCGGACTTCACGTTCATATAGTGCATAACCACCTAGTCACTTTACATGTTCTTTTGTTTGTGTGAAATCTAATGTGCAATTCAGTTCTTGTTTTTGATCACTCGGAGTAAAGTGTTACAACTGAAAAGGCATTTTGATTAAGGTCATCTTTAGGTTAATTGAACAGCTGACATCATGTACTCAATATTCATGTTGAGCACTTAATATTATTGTTTGAGTTATTTTATATTCTTTGATGTTGAACTCAATTACGAGGCCTGTTTGCTTTTTGTTCCTCCAATATTTCTATGTGTGATATTCATATTTTCTCATGTACCTTGTTATTAAAGAATTACCCCACAAGGTGTAGACCTATAATATTCTGGCTGTGATAAAGTTAAGGGTGGGGAGTATGTAATTTGGTTGCAGTGAAGAACCAAAATCTTATTGCAACTTGAAACTCATTGTGTTCTAAAATAAATTGTAGGACGATGAACTGACGTCTGTGTATGTCCCTCCGCCATATTCCGAAGAAGACGATGATCAACTAGCCACTGACAGTGTAGATAATTTCACAACAGACGATTCTGCAAATAGAGAGGAAGAGTCCTCTAATAACAAACTAACAGGCAAAGTGAATGAAACAGAGAATGACTCAATGGGTAATGAACGTGATGAGGGGGGATTGAGCAAACACTCTTCAGGGGACAATGCCGTTCTACCTGGTGAAACAATGACAGGAAGTACAGAAGATCAGAAATCAAAAAAGAAGAAAAAGAAAAGTTTACGATTTGACAACGTTGAAAATGATAGAGGAGACAATCATAATAGAGCCGAATCACCAGATGACTATAAAAATAAAGCTAAGACAGAAGAGTCTAATAGGAACAATAATTCTTCAATCTTAACTTCTGATTCAGAAAGAGACGAGAGCAGTGACTACTCTACCACGACAACTTCCAGGAGAGATAACTCTGAATCATCATCAGAAGAGCACGAAAAGGTTTCAGACGATGAGAAGGCAACTGGCGATGAAAAGGCATCAGATGAGGAAAAGGCGGCTGATAAAAAGGAAGAGAAGGTACTGGTGGAAATAAATGGGAAGTTTGAGCTCATTTCAGTTAAAGAATATGAGGCTATGGGGTACGGGCAACCAAATGCAGGAACAGAAGAGAAGAATGATACATCAGGTAAGAAGTTACCTCTACAACTGTATGTAAATATGAGAACATGCAATATGTAACAGATTTTTTTGATGAGAAATGTAGAGCTTACGTATAATACATTGAACAACGCCAACCAGTTTCAGTGAACATCATGGAATTAGAGGAAGGGGAGATCAACAATTTTATTATATTCATATAACTGTAAATTATCATAATATGTCTTCATGTCTTATCTATTTTCGTGAGTATAAGAATTTACCGTTACTCACGATAGTAAGGCATGGCTGCGTAGTTTTCTACAGTTGTGACATTGTGTCAACCACTAAAACTGCATATTATATCTCTGTTCTATTGGTGAAGTTTAATTGGCTACATATCATTCAAACGAGACAAAATTCAATAAGTTTCACCGACTGAAGGTATTTCCATTGGAGAATAGAATGTCTTACTATTATCATGTATTTTACATATACTTCAGATAGTTGATTGAACACCACTTGACCTTTTAATACATTGTCAACGCTTGAAATGGTTCTTCATTTAAATGGTTATTAAGTGGATTATATAATTAAAATTTTCTACTTGTACGTATGTGCTATGCTATGCTATGGTAAGCCTGAACAATACTTCATGACTTGTATTTCACCACAGACTATGCTTTGCAATAAAATGCTATGCTCTACTGAGGATGTTAAGATTTTGTAGCCTATTGCAGTTTATTAATATTTTAGGAACCCAGTCTGACTCTTACTCTCATAACCAAAGGAATTCACGAGCTATATCATCAGTAGGATCACGGTCTGACAACAGAACAGGGGATAGAAGGCGGGCACAAAGCGCATCATCAGGCACCCGGTCCAGTCGATCTAGAGACTGGGACGCCTCTCACTACATCTCGCCATACGCTTTAACTCCTGAGCAAAGGGAACTCAAAGAAAGACGAGAGAAGATTATTAAAGAAAGGTAATCTATGAGTTTCGGGAACCACTTGCCACCATTTTCTCCCAGATATAGCCTTTAGGATAGGAGCACTCCATGAACACCCAATCAGCATTAAATGAGAATGCTTCTTATTATTCAAAGGATATAATTATAACATATCATCCAACTATTATAATATGTACATGTATATAGTATACAAATTACTTATAAGGCTAACTAATCATGAATCTTTTGGAGTTATCTTCTCTCCTGTCATATTATTACCAGCATTATTTGCAATTGTGCCATTTTAACCTAAATAAATTAGATTAACTAGAATTATATTTGTTTGACCAACAGAGAAGCAGCACATAAAGAGAGGAAGGAAGAAGAAGAGAAGCGGAAACAGGAAGAAGCCGAATCTGCCTTCCAATGGTGGCTAAGCAAGAAACAGGAGGAGCGTAAAGACGCACAATCGGTAAATAAACAGGTAGTGTATCATCACTGCTTTATTATTATTATTATATAAACAGTATAATTGTTCATAGTTGATATCATTTCTCTAATATATAAACATTTAATCCAGTTTTCAGGTTATAGGTTTCTCATATTGTACTACAGCAATGGCAGTATAGATGTTAGTGGTAGGGTTTAGTAGTGTGGAACACAGAGTCACCTTCTTCAAGGTTAAACCTCTGCGTAGCTGTGAATGGAGTTCAGACTCAAGTCCATGCAGATACCTCACACCACAGCAACTGGTCATTACATGTGTGCAATCAAATGTGCATAAATAGCATCATCCTCATTATTATTAGTTTTATTTTAATATAATACGGTGAGCGTAAATTGAAAAAGAAGACTTCAAAATTTCAAAATTCAAGCCTCTAATCACACTGCATTTTATTATGTGATTTGCAGTGCACTTTTGGCACACCCGCACATGTATTAGTAAATCTGTAAAACCTTGTGGGAGAAAGGAATGTTACCCATGCATTCTTTTGACATCGGAGTGACTATACAGTGGAACTTGTTTTAACATACTATTATATTCAACAGGGTAAAGCAGAGGATGAAGAAGCTAAGAGAGAAGAGAATGAGGCAGCGTTTAACGCCTGGTGTGAAGCAAAGAGAGAGCAACAGAAGCGAGAACGTCTGCTAAAAAACCGAGAACAGAAAGAGAGAGATGACGCTTACTTCATTAGATCCAGGGATGAGTGTGAACAGGCATTCAAAAAGTGAGTTGACAGAAAAGTTTTCTGTTAAATTGTATATAATAGTTGGCATTTTAAAATGTCTATTTACCAGAATATTTATTTTTGATTTCAAGCGATGCAATTGTAAAGTACTGGAATACATTTCCTGGCATTTACAACTAATGACTTATAGATTACAATATTATGTAATAGAAGTCAAGCACAGTTACGTTTTGCAGTATTTCGTGTATAGGCAAGAATTGCTACTAATTTCATGGAAGCCAATAGTCACAGATTGCATAACGCACTTTATTAGTTCCATGCTCCTCTGCACAACACCCAATGTGGATATTAGACAATGCTTCATCCTAATTGAAGGTGGCTGAAAAATAAGAAGAAAGAACAGAATATGTACTACGCGATGAGCGCTTCAAAGGCTAAATCTAAAAAGAAGAGGTCACGGGGTAGGACAACTCATTCATCTGGAGGTTCTCGAAATAGTAAACCAGGTAAATACGATACTTCACTATTTTCTACTAAGCCAATATGGTTACTCTGTTAATGTTTACACTACACGCACACAAAAATGTTATATTTAACACTGGCAAACTAACCGCAACCAAGTTGAAATTGAATGCTCTTTATTTCTAATATGGGCTCATGTTTATTCTCATCAGACCGCTCTTTGGCCAGCCGTGACATAATTTATTTCATGTTATATACCTGTCACTAATCTCTGACCTTTTATTGTTTAGATTGGAACAGTAGGACTGGGTAACTCTACTCCTTGTTGAAAGACGCAGCAATAAGTGCTGATTGGAAATTGCAACCTAGAACAGAGCGATTGGTACTTCCTGTTGAGCCGATGTGTAACCAATCATCTAATCATATACTAAGAGTTGTTCCCCTCTATTAATTAAAGTTTATTGGGAGTTATATTCTCTCGGTTACTTCAAAGCTAGTTGGAGTTATTTCCTCTTTGTTAGCTAAAGCTAGTCATTATTATAATTGATTGGGGATATGTACACTGTAGTGTGCCAAATTACCTTGTGCGTACTAGCTTAATTATTGTAAGGAACTGTTAGGAGTTATGTGATCATTGCGATTTTAGCAGTGCTGTAACTTTATTTGGAGTTGTACACTCCTGATAGATACAAAGGGAAACATACAGGCTCCTGATTACAATAAAAAGACGCCTATATAGGACTTGCGTAGTTCATGTAAATACAATGTACATGTAAGTATTAGTGAGTTAGATTTATTTCGATGTGTGCATAATCTATGCGCTTTCTGAATATACATTCTGATAAAATGATATTATTTTTTGGATAAGATATCATGTTATTGCAATTACATGTAACTAATGCCTTTTAACGAATGCTCTAATTTTCAAAATACTTAATGCCTATTATTTTGTGTAGATAGTAGTTTGGAAATTTTACTCAGGTTCAATATTGTTACAAAACTCATTGCACTGAAATATCTTAGGTAGTTTAGAGGGTGCTAAAACTCAGCTTGAGATTCATGATATTTTGTGTGAATTTATCTTATTAATTTATAAACTATACATACATGATCCCATTATTCAGATTTGTCATTTACAAAGACGATGTGTTTTACTGTACTAATCTAATAAAATTGATATACTAGCAAACCTACATATTAAACGCCTGCACACTTGGGTTAAAAATTATAAGGTTTTTATTTACCTTTTAGTCCTACTAGTCCTCGTCAACCATATTGATCATTAAATTTTATTCATTAAGTTAATGCTACCATCTTATGTGAAATTATTTATGTTTTTTTTTTCAGCAGTCAGTACTACTAATTATAGCAAAGAACTTTCCTAAGCCTCTTCTTAAAAACAGCCGACTAGACTACAGCACAAACATGAACACCACAAAGCACTAACAGATTTCAGCTAATAGTTCCTCTTATTCTTAGTACAGTTTAAATATCAATAGTTATTGTTTTATTGTAACTTGCTACTTGCTTGCAAGACAATAATATACACTGTATAATTACATGTACATGTATATCTTCATTTGCTCATGACCACTTATAAGCTATTGTTTGTCATTAAAAGTTGTCCGCTCTCAGAGAAACTGAGAGAGAACAACTTCGAATTATATACTAATTACATGAAACGCACGATGTTATTATGTACACTGTACATTTTGTACGTAATTAAAACACGGTTTTGGCGACGGAGTTGTCCTCTCTGTAATAATTTTACCAAGGATTGTATTATTTTACTATCACTATCACTCTCTTTGTCACTATGGTCGTTGGTCAGCATCCGGAAGTCAAGGACGTAAATTTAGCCCGGAATCCGGTTTGTCACTTGTGGCATTTAGACAGCTTGTACATTATTTTTATATTACAGTTATATACTAGTTTTGCGCATACATCCTTTCTTCGAATACCGGGTCGTTGAACTCAGGCTAATACACCACACTTTTAGTGGAATTTCCCAAAGTTCTAGTTTTTCCACAGATCTGAACTGTAGACAAGTTAACATTAGATTAATTTCTATTTGAATTAGATTTTTCACTAACTAGAGCTAGTGCAATTTTCATAGCGTGATTTGATATAGCTAAAAAACATCACAACAAATAAGTACACTACAGGTAAATATTAAATTACTCATATGAAATCAAATAGCAATGGCAAAACTAAACCAAGGAGTTACTCCTTGACTAAACTAACCGTCGAGTTAGTGTCCAAGTGAAGATTAGTATTTATTAGGTATATTCCAGGTATTTGTTTGCATTTTAGTTTTATAAGTTTTGATAGCATAAGATATTTATTGACAATGTGTTGATATAGATCCCTAGTATAAGCAGAGATGTGTGCAAGTTTTATTTTGGAAACTCAAGTTTCCATGGCCAACTCTTAGATGTGACTCTTCAAGTTACAAGTCAATTCTTTCAGAGAAAGATAAAAACTTTCAAGTTACGAGTTGAATATTTACATGTCCCCAGAAACTCAAGTTTTTGTCAAGTTATCCAAGTTAACTACAAGCAAGTTTCAATTAAATTCTTTTCTTGTTTAACTCGAGTCTTTTTATAGAGTTATTGGGTTATTGTTTAGCTTACGGTGAAATTTTGTTAGGAAATGGTGTTAGAATTAGAAGTTCAAACTTCAAAGCAAAATGTCACAATTTTAGTGTAAAATGTGTTATAATTGTGGTCGTGGTTGGTGGTTATAACTGTGGTTATTTTTATTTATTACAATTCACAGCTGCCCAATGAAAACTCGAGTTATTGAATATTTCAATATAATGATGTGCAAGTTGAGAGTCTTTGATCATAGCCATAATTGAATTACAATTCAAGTTACAAGTTTTTGACAGCTGTATATTCAAGTTACAAGTCTTTATAATAAGCCATAAAATGTTGCTTGAATTAACTCGAGTGAGAGTCTTTAACTCGAGTCTGGCACTCTGAGTATAAGTATGAAATTATCTTATGAGTATGTATTGTAGTGGATTGTAAAAGGAATCACCCTCTCTTGCTTCTCGACAACTTCCTAGACTAGCGTTGTATGAGCACCTATATGAGCTTTTATACTATCATTGCAGAAGTATCATACCTTACAGCTCCTAGCTATGTCAGAATAACTCTTGTCTTTGGTAGCGTAAGAATAATGTATTGAATAGTCCAGATATAAAACAGTAAAACAGGTGTAATTTTGGTAGACTAGATCCAAGAGTTATTATAGGTTAAAAAAGGCATAGAACATAAAGATTGCACCCCTTTATATATACACTAAGCTTGTAGACAAACCAATAAGAGGTGGAAGTGCTTCCAACAGAAGGTCACGAGCCAATGATACTAAAGATTGCACAATCACAGGTATGTACTTGATCAATGGTGTAATTTTAGCAATCAACGTAAGTGATCTAATGATTATCACTTGTTATAATGACTATGATAACATGTAATAGATTGTTGTGTTTTCTAGCAAGCCTATCATTAGTAGCCACATAGATTCATCTGAATGGTTCTCTGCTTAAACTCTGGATAATCAAAATTTCTAAAAGCATCAACAGTTCCACTGGTTGACTGAAAGCCAATTGAGTCCAAGCCAAAATGCTGAGAGTTGTCTACCTTTTCACACTTTCGTGTCGCTAAAAAGGAGAGAGAGATTTGCTGTTTAAAGAATGTATAAAGTAACAATAGCGATGTTGCTAGATGATATGTAACAAGTCTATCATTTTGATCAGATGTGAAATATGCTACTCATATAATAATAACTTGTAGCAGTGATATTCTACTTTACTTTATTAAGCTTTAGCTTGTCTTGTAAACAAACATGCAGCTGAATTTCGAGCTGGTAGGTGTCTTAAAGAAAATTTACAAGATTCTAAAAAGAAATGATCACCAGCTTCATGAAACGACTTGCTGCAGCAGTTGTGGCAAGTCACGTAGTAATTGTGACTGGCATACAGATTTATAAGAAGCAAAGACAACCTCCACAATCAGCACAGTCTTCCATTTTCAAGGTACTGTGTGTATTTCTTGCCATAATTATAATGAATCTGTTTATGTACTATATTATATTTATTTTATATACATATACATGTAGCTCAACACTGCATGTTCAGTGGGTTTCCATTATCGGAGTGAAGGAATAAAAGTTGTAGAGGGTTACCTATGCTGTCATTGGTTTATAGCTAGCCTCTCTCAACTACTAACCCCAAACCTCACTGATGCAGCTCTTAATTTCTTCAAGATGAAGCAAGTTTGAATTTGTAATAATTTTCAGAAAAAGAGTGATGAAGAGAAATTAGTGGAATGGCTGTCAGACGTAGACGGAGTACCCCTCATTAAAGATATTGCAACCAATGTTAAAAAACTGCATAACTTTGAAACTCGAGATAATGATGTTTTTATTATCTCTTACCCCAAGTCTGGTGAGAGTTCTCTCTTGTCAAATTTGGGCTTATTTACTTCTCAATGTTTATACTTGAGTGAAATGTACAAATTTGAATAACTAACTCGCAGTTAACCAATGATTGAATAAAGTGTATCTAAACTCTTTCTGCCGAATTGGCCGATTGTTACTCTTTCCATTTGGTTTTTCTTTTGATCTTTCTAGTAGCACACCTTCTACAATGTTACAAGGAAATTAATATTATTAACAATCCCAGTTACTGCACCTTAAGTTTTCTATTTTATGACGGTAAACCAGCAGTAACTTTGCATTTGAATTTTTTAGCTTTGTTCCATATTTCACAGACAGCTTGTAAATTCATTGATGATTTTTATTTCGTAGCATACTTGTTCTTTATTCATCTTTCTGTTTGATTTTAGGTACAACATGGTTATCGGAATTGGTCTACCATGTTATCCATGATATAAACGTAGAGAAAGCCAAATCTAAAACATTAGACGAGCGAGTACCTTACCTAGAATGGGTTTACTCAGATAGGACTCTTATAGACTCAATGCCTCATGACTCTCCTCGGATTATAAAGAGTCACTTGCCCTTCAAACTGCTCCCAAAACAAATTACTAATGGAAAACACAAGGTAAGACTGTCTTAACCCATAATGCCTGATGAAAATCGCCATTGTATTACGTTACGTTACACCTCCCTACTGCTAAAGTTTTTTTGTAGAAAATATACACTTGGCCGTTCATGCAAGCATTTTCACATCTATTGATTTCCACAGTCAGACGGGTCAAACTTTGCCAAACTTCGAATTATAATGTGTGCTGTATGTCTGTACACACAATATCTATACATGTAGATAATCTATATAATGAGGAACCCGAGGGATGTCTGTGTGTCCTACTACCACTTTACAAGAATGATACAAGTGGTCGGATACACAGGATCTTTTCATGAGTTCTTTCAACTCTTCCTTAAAGGGCGAGGTAATACTATATCATATACATACCCCGAGGTAATACTATATCACATACGTACCCAATTCTATGTACATGCATATGTTCGTATTGTATATATATATACTTTATGCAATTAATACCAATATTATAGCGCAGCTGTGACATGTCCAAAAAGTCATGATATGCATCATTCATGCCTCCTGCTATGGCTTATAGTATGATTAGCTTATTTGTTTTCTATTTCCTAGACTTCTAGTTTTAATGGAATTTTTATGGTTTTTGAAGACATACATGTATTGTGTGCTTTGTAATCATGTAGTTATCTGTATGTATACATGTGTATTATATCCGTCGAGACGACAACTGTATGTTGTGTGTTACAGTCTCATATGGTGATTGGTGTGAACATGTGCAGGGATACTATGATCTGTTATCTCAACCTGACAGAAACATTTTATATATTACATATGAGGAACTTTTGAAGGTGGGTAAATGTATGTGAAATATATATCAGATTAGTAATAAACCCTCACCATCCCTAGTGCACTCCTTGTCCAATAATAGACACTGTATACATATGTAGTAGAGTATTCAAAATACATCATAGTTGCAGTAGACTAATTCTATCACCGTATGTATATCTAATACAGGTTCACAACATGCTGCTGTAGACAATAATACTATTCTCTGGCCTATATATTTGTTGTGCAGTATTTCTATACTGTGTTCATGTTGAATCTCTTTTTGGCTTGGCAGAAAAATTTATTTGCAACCGTTTTTGATAGGGGGAATAGTGAGCAGCATATATAGTAATATAGTATCGATTTCTCGCTCATACAACTAGTTGTACAAATGTCTATTTACAGGAGCCAATCAGATCGATAGAAAGATTAACCTCTTTCCTGAATAAGCCAATGACAGCTCATCAAATAAAACTTCTTTCTTCTCTCTGCAGCTTTAATAATATGAGGGATAACCCTGCTTCTAACTATCAATGGTTGGAGGCTACTGGTTTCCTTGTGAAAGGTGTACCTTTCCTCCGTAAAGGTCAGTGAAAGGTCATTGCTTTTTGATAAATATATAGACTGATGTATTAATATTCAATTTTTAATGCAATATTTTGATCAATGTTTTGCATCCAATGATGTCAAAAATAGAGAACATTAGCATATTTAGTGTGCTAGGTTACCAATACAACTGGGCCATAACATTAGGTTGGAGTTATCCACTTCACACAGCATGTGGGGTAAGAAAAGAAAATTCCAAAATTACAAACATCTTAGGTAGAAAAGCTTTGTCACAAGCTAACTCACATAAGAATGAGTGAGTGATAGGGTACACAGTGAGTGATAGGGTACACGGTGAGTGATAGGGTACACAGTGAGTGGTAGGGTACACAGTGAGTGATACAGTACACACGGTGAATGATATAATAATAGCTGTACAGTTTGACTGCTATTCTTGCTATAAGACAAGACAATTCTGTCAGGTAAACATGTAAGCATTTTTGGGCTGAAATAAAAGCAAGATGTTTTTTCCAGTTGCAGTTGGTACAATTTTGGATAGATAAAGATTTTGGCTGTGGGCTGTGAGACAGTTTTTTGAAAGCGTTTTCATATGTATGTGTTTGTTGTTAGACCTGGTAGACTATAGTAGGAGGTGTTTCTGGTAGACTATAGTAGGACGTGTATCTTCTTTCTGTTGCTGATATAAATATTTAGGTAGTTCCAAGGAATTGATATAATATGATGGCGCTTGCCATATCCTGCTCCACTACCGTCTAGTTATTGTTGTTCAGGTACCGTTGGTGACTGGAAAAACTACTTCTCCTCTGAGATGGTTTCATCTCTTGATCGTTTGGTGTCCAATAATATCACAGATGAGGAGCTACGTCGTATGATCGATTACAAAGAACCTGTGTGAATATGACTCCACAAAGAGATGAAACGCGAAAAATCCGGTAAGAAATTTGAGGCATTGTCTAATCAGTAGTTCATGGCCAGAAGACCATGACCATAGTAGAGTGTTGTACAGTACGGGCACCCTCCCCCCCCCTCAGTGCTTGTGATCGAGGGGGACAATGCTACATGTACTATCCATTCCTGGCAACCAACAATGACTATTTTACAAATGGGATACACAACACAACATACCTGAAATGAGCAACATGCATGCACAAAACGTAGCCCGTGTTCTGAGATCTTCGAAGGAATGAGTAGAGCATGTCGGTGAGCGGCTGCGTAACTATGGCACTTAACAGACTTAGATTCTATAATTATTCACCTTGAGTTTCAAATTAACTTGTTTGTATAACATTTGCATTAAGAGTCCAATAATAAATTAAATTATTATTATGTACCTCCAAATGCTATTATTTATACAATAAATCATATTTTCTGCTGGTACAGGAAACTACAGCAATCTGACTGATCATCATGTGACATAGAAGATATTACATCATGTTATACATTCATATAGTTTACAGTAACTCATCCAATTATGATTTGAACACAGCAGATTTGAGGAAAACATTTTTTCAGATTTGAATATCGATTAGTTTTAGTATAACTTTATTTTATTATCTGATCAGATTATAAAATAGAACATTGTGTTTAATTTAAACACTAAATTACTAAACAAAATAATAGCAATAATTGCATAGACTGTAGGAAAATAGTAATAGTGTAATACTTAGAAATGTGATTTGATTTATTATGCACCAAATATTGATTAAGCCAACATATAACCACATGGATTGTCATGGCGAGTACCCGATACTCAAGCAAATAATATATAAATATTATAATAATAATTACTATGGTATACTAGACTAGTTTGTTAGGAGATTGTAGGGGAATCTGTTGTATTACGTATACTGGTATAAATATCTAGGTCATGGTATAAATATCTGGGTCACTGTCGTGAATCTATTTGCATCAGAATCCTTAAAGCTGGACATGAATAATAAGTTAGTATAAAATATACAAGTGAATATTTAATCCTCCCTCAACTAGTCAGACGAGACACTGTCTGCTGCTGGACTAATAGCCCTCCAGTGGACCTCTGGATGTCGAGACTTTATATGATTCTGCATGCTGCATTTTACTCGAAACTTTTCTGAGCAGTGAGGACAAGGGAAGGGCAACTCCCCAGTATGCATTCTGTCGTGAACCTGCAAATTGTGCATTGTATATTAATATCAATATTAAGCTATTGACCTGAAAACCGGACATCTGTCATAAATACTAGGAAAGTGCTGGTAGTGTGACTTGTTTCATCATAAATAGTAAACTAACTGTTAGTTCCCAGCAGCATTCAATTGGCAAGGTCATGAATATACCATCAAATATTTTCACAGCTATAGATTCTCTATCACACTGCATCTCAGTAGGATAACTATTTTGTGAACATATTAATGACACTAGATGTCACTTTATATCTCATGTATAAAATGCTGTCGCTATTATATCCTTCAAATGGTCAAATAGGTATTAATGTCTTGTTTATCTGGCAGCAGAGCTTTCACTTGACCAACCAGGATGTTGTTTGCTGCCAACATAATGCACCTGTTTACACTCTTAACTGTATTATTTATATGAAATTGTGCAATAAAAGTAGTCTATCCCAGTGACATCACTGCTGTTGCAAGTTGGTGAGGCACCAAGATTGCGGCAGCGCTGCCTCAATAATGAATCAACATCAGGAGACCCTACCTCATATTCAATATTGGTACCAAGTTGCACTACTAGAACTTACATGTACATGTATTCATAATGAGACACTGGTAGATAGCATAGATACTTACAGCCAGGTTATATTTGTTACTAAAGCTCTTATCACACTTTGAGCAGGGCCACAGCACCCTCTTCACCTCAGTGTGTAACAGCTCGTGTCTCCTTAGGAGCTCAGGCTTGGCAAAGATCTTAGCGCAATACGAGCAGGCATGGCCGCCTCCACTTGTGTGAGTGATCTAAAACATAAGTCACAGTTAAACTTACCTGCAGAAATGACCACTAATGGACACCAAAAAGCTTGGAAACTCAGTCTGGTACATGCGTACAGCATATACATATAAATAATATATCTACAATTACGTGTATATAATTACGTGTGAATATATCTACAATTACGTGTAGATATACATTGCAATGTATGCTATAGTATTGCTATTCTAGTACATAATATTAGAGTGCATATAGCCATATATAATATAATACAGTGCATAGAATTCTATGGTACAGTGTACAAGGATATGGTAAAGTCATTTGTTTTATAATGGTAGGCTTACGTGGTTTGCACATGTAGGCATAATATATAAAAACTCCTAATTATATGACACTTACAAAATATAGCTACATTTCATTGCAGAATTGTTATATTATGTTTTTTTTGCATTTTCATTAATAGGGTGCCAGCATGGCAGTGAGAATAACAATCTCAAGCTTATACTGACCTTGTGTCGCTTTAGGGTGGATTTATTCCTAAAACTCTCGTCACAAATGTCACAACGGAAAGAGCTGTCTTTAACAGCATGTCTTTGTTTAAAATGTTTTATCATATCTTGTGTTGGAATACTCTCGGAGCAAATGGTACACGACTCCCATCTGGTATTGCCGAGTGACTCAGTCAACGCTTCTGTCTTTGTCTATAAAACACAATGTAGTTAATCACAGTAATATGTCTACATACAGACAAGAATTGAGTCTTCTAAGCTAATCAGTGCTCTACATTGAGGTTTAAAATAGGTGCTGTTGTCTGTACATAGATCATTGGTATTAGTAGAATAAACTCACCTGTTCAGCAGGAGAGACTCTCTTTGGGCATTGGTTCTGTATGTGTGAAGTGAGATCAGATAAGATTAGAGAGATGCCGCAGTCCGGACAGTTGATCTCTGTAAGCTGTTGAGAGCTGGTGCTCGGAGTTATTTCCTCTTTGGTTTCGGTAGAGATGATGCTTTTGGTAGTACTTGTGCAATCTACAGGTTCAGACTGTGGTTTGAAACTTAAATCTTCTGCTTGTTCGTCAACTTCGTCTAAAGAAGCAATGTGATTCATAAACATCTACACAATATGCTTCGAGTCTGGGTTCCCAGTACTCCATGATAACTGGTCAGTTAGAGAGTATTTAGACTATATTTGTGCCGACTGACTGTAAACCCATTATTAGCCTGAGGTTCTCAAGTTAATTAGTATTCATCCATTCTGTTCTCCCATACATTACAGATTACACACACATGCAAATGCATTGTAGATTTTTAGTAACTATTTTTCCTGAGTTATCTTCTCTTTACATTTGAAATTCATGACCCCAAATAGGTCTACAACATTATACTGTATCAAAACTATAATAATGAAGTTTAGTACACCTTACCCATATCATCCACAACTGTAATATGTGGTTCGGCTTCTTCCTGAGTATTGAGACTTGAAGTCTACAGTAATAATACAAGGGTGTTGTGGCTACTACATGTAGTTGTTATAATTTATTATATAATACTTGACAATAATATGGAATTTTCTAATAGAGTTGAAATACACAGAAACCAAATGTTTTGTTAGCTGGACATAAAAAATTGAAATATTAATTCAATCAATTTCATACCTCAGCAAGACTTGCTTTCATCGCCAATAAAGAATAAATGAAGTTTGAAGCACGTACCTGTTCTAGACATGTCTCAGAGTGCTGTGGTGATGAAGCTGAAGGCATGCTGGGAATATTATGCTGCGGAAACAATGAATCCTGGGTCTTTGGTATTCCTGTGTGTGTAGAGGGCACCATCATCATGTTGGTGTAATTGTATATCAGCTGACTAGCTGCCATTCTGAATGTGTCCCAGTACGGAATTGGTGGCTGTAAACTTGGTTGCATAGCGTATGCATTTAAACCTGGTTCAAGTAAAATTACATAAATATATACTAAATAATAAAAGTGCTGTGGTTTAAATTTTTGATCCATGGCCTATAGTCTTGCTTACTACTTGCCTGATTGGTGTGGGCCCCTTCCCTTACCCCCTCACTTTGACCAATAAGGTCTGTGTCCATCAAATACCATTTCTAACTATGCGGTTAGCTAGCGCTTCACAACTGCTATAAATTTTGAACAGATCAACCTGCTCTTCTTCCACCTTAATTATATCGGTCTCCAGTGCAGTGGAGTGATAGTACGACAACAGAATATTTCTAGTCACCTGATCTCATGTCTGTAGAGCCAAGGATGGAGTTAGCGAGTGCTGATTGGTTAATCTCTACATCTGATTGGCTGCTTCCTGGAGATGCTGTTCCTGTGCTCAGACCAGTAGAATCTGAGTTCTTTGGTGCAGGAAATACAGTGTTTGGTCTCTGTATAGAAAATCATGAGAATAACTACTAGTTCAGCTTCATGGAACGAATTTTACATGTAGCAATTTTACACAGTTCTAACTTGACAGAATGAATAGATGTTCATATTTAAAACTAAATGACTATCAAGATAGACAGACACATGGAAGCTTAGGCATAATATTATGTGAATTCTCAAATTTTGTGCAGTATATTAGCATAGCCAAGTTTGTATTAGAATCTTAGTACTTTTATTATAGGTAGCACCAATGACAGACTGCCAAGCTGAAGAATGGAAATTCAGCCCAGGCAAACAGTTTTTGGAAAATATAAATAATACCATTTTGTTATTGAGTGAGCAATCAATGCGCTGTACATGTATTATGCTGGTATATTATAGTGCCAAGCTTGGTTTTCCTCATAGCGATTATTTGTGAGTCATGAAAGAAATCATTTAGAATATCTGATGGTGAAACAAATGATTTTGATTTCGTATTCTACAATTTGGCTGCTTAACTTCTGGTGCACATAGTCCATTAGTAACATAGAAATGTATGTTTATCACACATGTGTGTCCTGTCACGCTATTATCTATGTAAACAAAAGTTCACAACTGTTGACTTGGTGCAGTTTATATCTGATAAATCACATGATGTAGGAAACAGACGCAGTTAATGAGTGCCTAATAATAGTTTTATCCTTAAAAGCTTCAGCACACCAAGTTCAATGAATCTAATGGATCATCTCTGTTATCTGAGCTAGATTTATCATAATATCATTGAAATCCATTGTAATAGCAATTGCTATTCTTTTTAGTTGGGCAACCAAACTAGCAATAAACAAATAAATAAAACTTGTGGGATGCCAAGAAATTAGATAAATACTAAGTAATTAGATAAATACTATTTTTGGAGCTTTGTAGTTGTGTATGAAAGCTGCCATTTTAGCTGAATATAATTCAGATTTTTAGTAATTTTTGTTGGAATACGGAAAAATACTGTAATAGGAGTGGTCTTGGCATAGTACTGAAATACATACATGATGAGGTTGCAAATATGAGTATCGGCTTTGGTGGAGTAGTTTGGAAGGTGTCCCTTTACGAGATTTCCTTTTTGATAGATACGCATGTTCCTGGTCTGAAGTAGTCCTCTCTTCTGGCAGAGCTACTGGATCACTTGGTTGCATTAGGTTGAAGTGGTCCACTGGCCTGCCTACCTGGGCCTCCATCTCTGCTCTTGTCCTCCTCTGAAGATTGATATACAGAAATACAGGTGACTTTTATTTCTTTGAACAAAATTAAAATAACAATCAAACTGCCAGAAAAGATAAATACAAATTCCAAAAGCTTTGTTATGCTATAGAGTAAACATAATGATAGAAGACAATATTATGTAATCATGTAATAACTGCTTTAGAATTTAAGGAACCAGACAGGCACTGCAATCAAAGATAATCCCATTATAAGATCAAAGTACTATAACTAATCTCAAACAAACCATGGCATTTGTAGACTTGTTTTGATTATAAACCACATTATTTAACTGCAGAATTCATGTTGTTACACAAATTACAAAAACTCATTCTAGGCTAAGGGCCAGTTGTTCTAATTTTACTGTAAACTACAAAAATAGTTATTAAGACCCGAAGCATTAATGAAGGCCATTTGATGCATGCTGATACTCAGTGTGCTTGATAATTAACTACATAGCGTCTAAAATAATGTCCCGATTGTCTAATCCACACTATTTTGTTATTCACACTTCCTTCAACAACTTAAAATACTTTTTATGCTTGTTATTGAGCACAAAAGCCTCTCTCTTGTCATAACAATGCAAGAATTAATGAAAATATTTCTTCTTGCTTATTCACGATGTTCAAGTCAGCAGATCCACTTATAAACATATCTGGTGAATCAAGTATACCTCGACCTCTCTAATTATTTCTACATTAACTTATTGGAATGAATTTATTATTCTATTTCAGGTCAATGTGACACAGTAAAACAAACAAAAACAACAGCTTTGGTGTCAAACTTTGGCAATATTTAGTTGAACTGTAATCTGTTAATGCATCATCAGTATGACTATGAAAGAGTTGATGGCGTACCAGTTGATATTACTGGTTACCCCAGAGATATTCTAGCAAGACAGCAATTCCCCACTTCTATATAAACATGTAGACACTGGAAAACTCATCAGATTTTGCAATTAGATTGTGAACTTATTTTGAGGCAATTTTAAGTGTGTTTAAATTATTAAAATGTTACATTTATCAATTCAGTACAAGTTTAGTGTGTTCAGCCATATTTTGTTGAACATTTAAGTATTTAGCATAGACCGCAGACCCTCGAAGATAGTGTTTGATTAGAACACACAATATCTCATTAACATCTTCGAATAATGACAGATTTCATTGCTAAATCAATGGAAGATGACAAATTAATGATTAAGATGCACCGACACGATGTACTGGGTTATAGATCAGCATTGAAGATATTTACTGATGTCATAAAAATTGTATTCACAGGTGGTAGGAAGCTGTCAGCAGCTCCAACAAAGAGTGGATACAGATAACTACCCCTAACAGGGAGGGGGGGGGGCAAATACAGGATACTATCTGAGGATGGAGTGTTAGATTCACCCTATATAAAGAAGCTCCCAGGCATATCTCTGAGCTGCATTGATGAAGTGTTGAACACCAAAATGTACACTTTATGCTGATTGAATGAAGATGTGATTTTATATTTTTTCAGTCCAACAGAAAATTGATACCACATAATTTGTATCATCTGCTGAGGTGCCTATATATTAATAGATTGACTAATCAGTTATAAACTAATCTTATGTACTTTATCACAAATAACATAGTTTAAATTGAATTAAACCTATTACAAAAAAATCCATAGACAGGCACAGGTGGATTTATCTTGCTCTGTCAACATGGTAGGCCTACTCGCCACACATTTCAAACCTCCAAACCTGTTTGCTCCAATTCCAACTAAATCATTTGCTAAACCAGCTTTACAAATCCCCATTCTACTCAAGATCATGAGAGCATGCTGACAGCAATGCGACCTACATGTAGTTACTAATATATTGCCTACCACATCTCTCAACCTGTAATCTGAACACCAATGGCAGTTGGAGCAAAAATAGACCGGGTAAGGGTCACAATGACAATACCTTAATGGTGGCAGCATGCCAATTAATATTCCTTTCTATCTATAAGATATTGTTTTTGGTACTAGAATGAGTTTTTCATAGAAATCTAGTTCTGTTAGAAATCTATTAATTCAATATTACATATCAGCTCACCCGTGACAATGGGTCTATTATACCATACCTACATTATAGGCTATGCTACTCCCATGCTAACCCACCATAACAATATTGTAGCCCCGTTATAATACATTGTTATTTCGCTAATATTTTAGCTGTTTTAGCCATAATATTTCATATGCACCATTCCTGATGAGACTGTGCAATCAGTCACATATGTCACATCTTACCACACCAGGATCTGTGCTGATGTAAAGTTATTAACCAGCATTTTTGAGGAATTCATAGTTTTCCAGTCATTAGAATGACATCAGATGTGGGACGTCACCACAAATACAACAGATGTTGGCTCATTCACACTAGAACACAGGCTATGATGACATGCCGAAATCACGCAGTCCAAAGCATGTTAATAAAAATGAAAATCATATTTATGGACAATAATTCTACCATCCCCAGTTATTGTTTCAAAGCTACTATAATGGTTAACTAATGATGTAGGCTAAGTACAACACATTATAAACATTTTCCAACTTTCTCATATTGTAATAAACATAGCCTTAATTGATGTTCATCATATATTCACAGCCAGTAACCATTACAGATCATTCTGACAGTTTATAAAAGTTGTCTTCTCTTTCACCAATGTCATAAATTCCGGACCCCAATATGGCTGGCAACATGCCATGGTCAATAATAACAGCATAATTTGTGAGTTTAATTAATTTTACACTAATGTACAAGTATTACAAAACAAACAAACAGACCAAGTTAGTTAATAGCAAGAGTTCTTACCTTTCTTCTAACTCTGGGTTGAGACGGTCTCAGGCGGCTTCGTATTTCATCTCTTAGAGGTGCAATCTTGAGAAGAGTTGATACTATCTGTGTAACGTCTAAAGTCTCCAGACTTGCATAAAGTTGGCTGAAGTTTTCAGCCGATAGAGGATTGTTAACCATCCTTGCTCACTTAATCTGATCTGAAGTAGGAATAAATATTTCTATTTACTAAATACTACTAAACACTAATTAGCAATCATTTTCTGATAAACATTGTTTCAACACACAGTTGGATTGCCATACAAATAATATTTGTCATTCTCTGTAGATTTGTAATCACTTAATATTGAGAGTATGTTGATGTTGAAAGTCCGTTTTATGCTGGTTTCATAGTTCTTGTTGACAACAATAATATCTTACTATGGTGACACGTTGGCCAACTGATGTGATATACAGGACTCCTATCAGGAACTATTGTAGTAATAGTTTATATACTACTCATCTCATGGTATACTGAACTTAAATATTATAAATAATTTATCGAAGTATTATGATAATGACATAAGTATACACCTAAATATAAGATATGAAATCATACAACAACTGATATAAGTAAAGGAGGAAGTAGCACTCCTAGGATTATCATGTGATTAATCTTAATCCAATATCTTTACTAACCCATAGAAGCATAATGTATAATTTTGCATTAGGCTATAAAACTAAAACTCAAAATAGAATAAAATAACTGTAGGTTAATTGAAAAGCCTGTAAACTACTACAACAGAGAATTAAAACAATTGTCTTTGATTATTTGGTTGGTAAACATAATATATAATATTGAAAATGTGTTTAGCAAATGAAGTTATGTGCACAAGTAAATATCAGAAATAATTTGCTGTTAAAAATTGCAGTTTGTAAAACATCTGCATGTACAATATGGAACACATAAACTAGGAACCTGCTCTCGTATCATATATTAAACTGAAATTTCTTCTAAATAAAACAAATGTCAAATGGATCGTTTGTTTTATAGGCTAATAGTAACATTTTTTAATTTCCCACTAGCCCAAAGCTAATAGCATAGTATTCAGATAGACCTTTTAAATCATCAATTATTAGATTAGGAATATAATTATACAACATTAACACAATTTAATTTTGCTAAGCAAACAATATAGTTGGTGATACCAAGTTTCTGATACATGTTTAGCACTATTTTCATACCACAGGCTATGCCTATAATTCCCATGTACAGGCTATAAAACAATAATATAGCAATATTTACCCAATAAATCTAAGAGTTCAATCCCGCACAGTTTAGAATAGCTATGAAGCACCACTGTAGAACAAGAAGTTTCACCTTAAACTGATTGTAAGTTATGAAATACATCCTAATTTATTTCAGTACTTTCTTACCAACCTGTTGCTGGATAATTGCTGTCTTAAACTAACCATTCATTGGTTTATTGGGATAGCTCACAGCCAATCACATGAGAGCATGCACAATAATCCTTTTAACATAATGGCAACAAATATAATTAAGCTGCATTGTAATGAGTTGTATGAGGAAGGTCCGTGTCCACCTCATAGTTTAATATATAAGAAAAGTAATCTAATGGTTATCCCATCAGTGACACCAGTCAGACTACCAAACTGGAGGATCTAAAGGTCCCTGTCCTTGTAAATTAAGGCTTTTCAGATATAATGGGATTATTGTATAACAGTTGCAGGTTCATTCTCTAGTACATAGCTGAGTTGTTGGTGTAGGTAGGATAATTAGAGACCTAGCTACCAGTTCTCTCTGTTTTAGGGGAATATATTACAACTTTCAGTTGGACAGAAACCCTTTGATGTTACCTGGGTCAAGTCTACAGTCTAGCTTTGGCTACAGCAGCTCCTAACTTGTCTGTGCTCTACTAACTGCATAGAAGTAACATAGAGACCCACTACAACAGCTTGCAGTTTTAGCTGTAAATATCCAAAATATTTTGGTACAAGTTGTAATAGAAAGCTACCTGAAATGTATGCTGGTACCAGATTCACTTGGGTCGAATGATGTCATGATCATAAAAAATAATGATAATAATCAAGCTTTGTTATGTTAGTTATTACATCACCAGTCTCCAGTATAGTCTTTACTATATAACAACTCCCTGTTATATTCCATAAAATTCATTTTAGCTATGTACATTGTATTAAAATGAGGATTCAAACTCAACTGCTCCAACCACAAACAAAGATCTAAGGCTACATAATATGTAGTGCGCACCCAACTGTTGGGACGGGGGGGGGGGGGGGGGATCATAGAATGGAAAGCTCCTTCTATAATTTTACTGGAGGACTCTAACTGTATCGAAATATTGCAAAGTTGCACTTATTTACCATATTAGTGTTTCTAGATTTTGATGACGGGACAGATTGGAGTATCACAACCATGTGTCTGTGACATAGACTTGCTATAATACCAAGTCTATGTCTATGGCATAGAACTGTAATACCAAGTCTATGTCTATGGCATAGAATTGTAACACCGAATCTATGTCTATGACATAGAACTGTAATACCAAGTCTATGTCTATGACATAGAACTGTAACACCAAGTCTATGTCTATGGTTATTATAACATTATTAGTCCTACTAGTACTAAACAATATAATTGATAATTAATATCATAAGTATTATCTATTCTTTTATAAAAAAAATTTCGCTTTGACACTTTGAACCATTTTATTTATGAACTATGGACCCTGTGCAGTATATACACTTAAGTTAACATACAAGCATTATTGTCAAATGTTTACCACAAATAGATAAAATTTGATGATAAATGAATAATAACTATTCTAGACTCTGACACTCATTAGCATTATATACATTCATTAGTAAGTGAAGAATAAAACTTATACTGACAGGAGTAAAAAATAGTAAATTAATGCAGTCGCTTCTATACATTATGATGGTAGCCGATTCTAAATTTGCATTTCATTGGATTGTGTCATACATATGTGACAGACAGACAGTATATTAAATTGCTATCACATTTGCGGCTGTTATTTTCTATATATAATTGTTGTTATTTATGCCATTTTATACTGTATTTACACTTTTATGTTGTTATGGAGTCATATAGTCTATATAGAAGCTGAAGTCAATGCATTATTTTAAGGTTTGTCTAAGCCCCATGTTTCACAGTTAGGTGCAATTTTGTAGATTTTGTGAATTTTTAACCCATTTTCAATTCTACAGTTTGAAGTGTGAAATCGCCCGCCCCATATTTCTTAAACTGGTAGACTTCACTACGTTGTCTTTTTGATGATAATAATAATAATATAATAATACATAATATAAAGTTATAAGTGTACAGTCATGTCTTTGGACATGTATAAGTACATGTACATAATATTATATAGAGCTGTGTTATATAGTTAGATTACACAAATCTGACATAGCCAGCGTTCTTTGTTGAAACTCTAGCTGGAGAAGTTGTCTCCTTTATTACATTATTAGTAGGTTCCACTACACAGAACTTTGTCTTTGAACCAGTTATCTGCAAAATAAATAACAGATAGTATTTGTTCCTATGAAGCCTATGGTCCCAACATGACCTCCTGACCACTACCTTGTGGTGATAGATTTCAGTGCAATTAGAATGAGTTCAAGTCAGATGACCAATATTTTAATAGTGAATAATGAAATTTTCGGATTTCACAGATTGACTTATAAATACTTAGAAGATTTAATAAATAAATATTGGTAAAGGTTTTAACCAACTCATATGAGTAGCCGCAGTGGTAATAAACCATTTGGGGCTACCAATAATTATTTCAGTAACCAGTACTGGGTTCCAAATCCCTCATAGCTACATAAATGGGATCAGCCCCTCCCCCACCTCTTCATGTGATAAATGGGACCAGGGATCAGTCTCTTTTATTTACATTGCAAACTATCAGTATTGATGATATTTATTGGACAGTGATTTGGTCTGCAATTAGTAAACCTAATGACTAATTATAAATTAATAGTCAGCCATCTTTATGTGTGGCCCTACTGACATGGAAATGGGCTAATATTACATAATAATAAATGTGTATTTTATACTTCTACGGCTCTCTAGAGATAGATAGCATCAGGCAGCAGTACAGAAACTAATCTCAAACGATGGTAAAATGTTAACAAAATTATTACGGTTTGATACAGCATACTATTGTCTATTTAGTAGGCCAACATTCATAATGAGCAGGGTATACTACAAGTAGGTGTATTAGGTCTCAGATGATAATAGAAGCTGAATTATAGCAATCCAACAAGCTGTCTCTAAATCCATGGGAAGGCATGTCTAGTTTTCTCTCTGCTTCCAGGCGGAAATATGCTGTGTAGCTTATGAAATCTCTTTGGTCAGCAAATACACCATTTATCCTTTCTGGGAAAGCTTCTTCTCTGAACTTCAAAGTGTCTGCTCCATGGTTGTTAATCTAAGTCTTTGTGTAGATTGATTCTGCATGGTTTTGTGGTCACTTTGCATGTAAAATTCGAAAATGTCTTCTGCATGTAAATAATTAAATTTCAATATATTTTACATCAACAACAGAGAAGTTAAAAGTTGAACAGGAATCATTGGCCTATGAAATTATGTTATATCAGCCATTGAACCCCACTTACGGTGGGAAACAACTCTGTATAATCAATTGCAGAGAAATGGGAATTCCATCTAATAGGTCATGGGACTGTCACCCAAAGTCATCCAGCAGTCAATATGAACCAGGAAAACTATGGAACACGTCAGCTTTCTATATTATATTATAAAAATATTATATTATATACATGTACATGTATAGCATCAAATATATATTATGCTTGTATATTATAGTTAACTATCACAATGGTTGTTGAGTAATGTTAGTAGGAGTATCATAGAACAAAATATTTTAAGAAATTGATCACAAAATCGAAAGAAAATTACAAATATGTATTCTAGCCTGGTACTTAGGGCCCTGCATAGCTTTGGCTCTGAACAATGGCCTAGTTTGGAATTGTCAGCTTATCTCGAAATAAAAATGTGTGTATGTGTGTAAAGCTCACACATCAGTAAGGTCTCGTTGGTTGGGAATAGGGCCCATGGGGGGAGGGAGAGGGCCAATGGAGGAGGGGGAGGGAGAGAGGAAATCCTGACCATGGATATCTTAGTCTTATTATTACTATAACCTACATTTTACAATAAATCCTTGCTTTGGTATCGTACCGTGTATCTTGGTGATCCACTGATATTGTGTTTCCATTTCCGGCAGCCAGTTGATGAGCCTAAGCATATATACAGGACTACTATGACTAGGGGTCAGCCAGCACATACTTCCAACTTCCAGCCTACATCCTTTAGATCCAGAACACAAACTCTACAAGGCCATAGGTCTAACACTCAGGGTAGCAATGAGCTCGTCCTCAATTATGCATCTCGGCCTCAGAAATTTATAGGATTTCAATATTATGGACAATATTAAACTTATTAACTATAACCAATGAGTGGGAACTCCCCTGTTCCCCAGCAATTAAGGTTATATATACATGACACAACACTGGGGAATGCATTAGCAGTTCTATAAGCCCCATTGTTTATGTGTCAGCACTGGTATAAATTTGTGCAGCTTAAACCTGTCTGTGTCATTTGTTTGTAAAACAAATTTTGCTTGCATTGCATTCCCACGATATTTTTTACTGCAATGATGTTTATAGGAATGGGTAGTGTTCTAATGTGTTCTTAGTAGCCTGTTAATGAAATCCATACAATCACATCTGGCAGCGAAAATAGTATGTGTCTAATTGTCATTAACATAAGACATAAGCCCTGCTGCCTAGATTTTTATCATCAACCTATGATACTAATGTGATAGGGGAAGGCTATGCGATACAACAGTATCAGCAGACACTCATAGTGTTGTCATACTATATTCATTAATTTGCCTGCATACCTCTGTACAGACATTAATGTTAACACAGCAACTGCTTTGTTGCTAAAAACTCTCACACAAGTATTCGGGTCCCATCATCAAGTTAGACATATTAATAGCAACAGAGGCCTAATTTGAGAAGA
Organism: Bugulina stolonifera; assembly: GCA_935421135.1. Taxonomy (NCBI): domain Eukaryota; kingdom Metazoa; phylum Bryozoa; class Gymnolaemata; order Cheilostomatida; family Bugulidae; genus Bugulina; species Bugulina stolonifera. The sequence goes on along the minus strand of OW285193.1, from coordinate 9,386,304 downwards.
TGTTTAATTGGGATGCGATATTATAATACAGCCTAGCATACTAACCTGGTCAAATTTTAAGACAGAAGCATTTTACAATCCGTATTACTTGACATTGTCTGTAGATCTGTATATGATAAATCTCTAAGCGAGTTGTGAAAATAATCTGACTTCTGCTTGTATAAATGCAAATAAAAAATGGTTATGGGAAAGGAAATAATATTATTGGCCTATAATATTATTATATTTAATTGAAACTGCCACATAGAATGAAGGTTATGAGCTAAACCTTCCGGATTGTTACAAATGGTTTTGTATTATGACTCTTCAGCTATGAAGTAGATTTCCAACTATTGCGACCTAGATATACATGTAGCCTGCACGTATTACCAGAGCACAACAAAGTGTAAACAAAATAAGAGTATTAATGGGCATCCTCTACTAAAATTTAAATTTAATGTTAGTTTTGATGCAAGGATTTTTCACTTTAAACAGTTTAGTAATTCTTTACTACATTTTTTGGAACATGCTAATGTACCAACATCCAACATATATTCCACTGAGTTGATCCATTCTTGATGCCTATTTGATCAGCAATTGGCAGCTGGGTGAGCTGTATAAATGATTACATGGCATGTTTTATCAATGGGTTTGATTGCTTACTGTTATGCAGAAAAAGTAGTTTTGTGGTTTTTAAGAGAGATATACAAAACCACAAGTTATAATAGAAAAATCTCTGCTGTCATATAAAACCCATTAAGACAGGATAAAGTAATCAGTTTTGTTATTTTTGAGAAATAAGGCCGGCTGCTCCATTTCCATTTTATGCCTATCATGTTTTAAGGAATGTCAGGCCCAACCATACAAATGGGGTCACAGGCCCTAAAATTACATTTGGCAGCTCTTTAGTTAAGCATGCCCATAATCCTCTTCTAATAATGCTATAATGACAAATCAAGTTATTACATTTTCAGGAGCTCATAAATGTAGTCAAATCTAGTTAGGTTGAGATCAGCAGATAGTAAAAGTTATGTTAGAAAAGATTATCAATGAAATAAAATATAGCCTGTGAGTCATTATCCTAGAAAGTTGACTAACATTACACAATAATTAATAATGATGGTTTAAAAGGAAATTTTCTGGTGATGAATATAAAATCTTTGCAAAATTACTAGCCATCATCTTGTTCATTTTGGTTACATGTAATATGCCAAATGATTTTCCCTGGATTCAAGGGGATTTTTTATTAATATTAATGGTTTTACCAAGACTGTTCACTCAATAATAATTCTGCTATACCAGTTTTGAGCAGTCTAGAGTTATCTTCCCTTAAGCTTGAACAAATTTCAAAGACTGCCTAAAGACCACTGATTTCTCTAGCCAGCATCCACCAAACCACTAATCAGCCAATAACCATGGAAAGAAAACCCAATAATTTCTATATGGTCCTTAAGATTGTTTAGTCCAAATTGAAGGTAATGCAACTCCTCGCTGGTAACACATTTTTAGTCTTTGTTGATATACATTGTACCTTATAGTATCAAAACAGTGTTTGAGATAATGTTCCTATAACTCTAATCAATCTCAATAGCGTTACAGATGGGGGGACGTTAGAAGCATATAGAATTGTCTACTCAACCTACATGTAATTGGATCTCAAATAACCCAACACGGTAGGAAGCCCAGTCTGAAATTGACACTTTGAAGAAAGCATACCATATTTTCATTCCATGGGTTACTACCAAGACAACGATAGTAATGAATGAATTAATTTCTTATGGTGTATTTTAATCATTTACATGATTCTAAATAACATGATATAATACTAATTACTACAAGTATGAACAGCAGGCTATACAAATTTCCAAGGTGAGATAACTACACAATATAGTAAACTGTGGTCCAAGTGTAATATATCCCGTATTATAATAAATGTACATAACACTATAATAGGACAATACATTAAACATGTTGTGTACAAATTATATATGACAATTCCAAAAAGGACATAAACAACAGAAAGACTATTGTCAGACTATTGAACAGCCACCGTAGGTTATCTTACTAATATATAGATGATGAATGTACACGCTGAACCATGATTACAATACTATCATTTTATCCACAGGGCTAGGAGATGAGAAAAAACTGAACAATAATGAAAATGACAAATATAAATTTAGTATACTGTTAGTTCTGTACAGGAAGTGAGTGTCAAAGAGATACACAGTGAGTACGAGCTAATCAAGTAGAGTCTTACATGTGTATCACTGACTAAGTTAAGGTATTACTGAATCACTATATATTAGAGATACACCACATAGATGTACACCAGATACAGAGCAGGTACTATGAGGCGATGATTCCGTACCCACAGCAGGTAATATTGTTTACTAGTAGCGTCACTCTATTGCACTCACCAAAGACTTCATTTCATTCTTTACATTTGGCAAAATTTGAACTAACAAAATATATACTGCTCACAATTCGTATGTATAAGTAAAGGGAGTGGCCGTAGGTAGTAAAATTAAGGTACAAGTGAATAGTATATTATATACATACACACCAGGTTTCTGCCTGCTACAGTGTATAATACAAGGCAGTCGAGTGACACAGCTAAAACAAGTTTGGACTAGAAAAGAGCACCTGGTATATCCATGATAAAAGTTCACATTATAGTCAATCCCTTGATCTAACAACTAGATGAGATGTGAGTTGTTTCCTCTAGCGCACAGTTGATATAACATAGTACGATATCTATATATTATAATAGTAATATTTACAGGTACAAGTACTGTTAGTTTGGCAGCAGATATGAGGGTCAAGTAGAGAGGATCGGGGAAACAGTATTGTGTGTTAGGAGGCTGCCGATATCATACCCAACGTACTATTTGATTCTATAAGTGATGATTTGTTAATGTTCTCCTTGTCAAGCTCAGGCTCATGTTTGATTGGATGAGCTTCGCTAATGTTTTTAGGTTCTGCACCATCTTCCTTCTTGATAGATTTGATGCTAGCGTCAGTCTCATGGACAGAGGTAGTGGGTGAGTTGTCTACTCTCCCGTCATCCATGTCCTCTACGCCGTCGTCATCCATTCCTGTATCACTGGAGATGATGTAGGATGGTGCTATATCTAGCTGAGACTTCTTAGTGCACTCGTACAAGACGTCGGATAACATCTTGGCTACGTGCTGGTCAAGTATCTGTGACATCACGAGGTTGAGTAGGCGGTCTTGTTGTCGTAATAGTATAGCATGATTCTCCTCAACCTGCAACATAGACACACAGTGTACAGTGCTCGCTATATACATGTATGTACAGGCAAGTTATATAAGAAGGCTATAATAGGTAGGTACAGGTACAGGTAAGTTATAAGAAGGTCATATACATGTATGTAGAGGTAAGTTATCTGAGAAGGCTATATACATGTATGTAGAGGTAAGTTATCTGAGAAGGCTATATACATGTATGTAGAGGTAAGTTATCTGAGAAGGCTATATACATGTATGTAGAGGTAAGTTATCTGAGAAGGCTATATACATGTATGTAGAGGTAAGTTATCTGAGAAGGCTATATGTATGTACAGGTAAGTTATATAAGAAGGAATAATAAGTCTAACACAGTGCTACTCCTTTGAGTCGGAAACACAAATTGGCACAAAATGGAATGATGACAATGCAAGTTGAGAAACTAGTTCAACATTACTACCATTAAATTAGTAATAAACTGATTTTTTTGTCTGATAATAAACTCAACTTTTTGCCTGAAGTAAGTCTGTGATACACATTTAATAAATTTGCAAAAAATCATAAATATCACCAAATTTTATTAATCCAATGCAAAATTAATTGTCATGTATATAAATAAACCCTAGCTGACATTAAGTCCTGTTTACTAGGACTCTGTGGCAGGCAGCTGGTAAGTGGTCATGACCCAGTTGATATTGTAGGCTTGAGGTTGTATACCAAGGCACTAACAGACATTCCCCACAGACTAATAATTGCTCTCTAGTATAAGAATCTCACAAACTCAATGAATGAGCTGTACAAGTTGGGATGTTCTATTAGTAGTAAGTAGGGAGGTGCTGGAAGCACAAGAGTACTCTACCCAATACAGGGAATCCCAGCACTCTACCTCTAAGCTAGTGTAGTGAGTGAACCAACCTGTGCCATCTCTACCAGAGTGCCTGATGTCCTCCTAATCATGTCTAGACTTGTTCCCATAGCCTCAGGGTTCTCTCTCAATGCGCTAACACCACGCTGTTGGGCTATGGAGTAAGCAGCTGTCTCGGCAGACTCTAGGATGCTGATTAGCTGTGAGACACAAGATGGCTGTACTGCAAGGCCTCGTGCTGCTGCAGGGTCAGCCTGAGCTAGGCATGATATGATGACTAATGCAAATTCTCTTCGTACCTGTGAATACATTGTGGACAGTGAATACAGTGAGTACAGTGTGGACAGTGAGTACAGTGTATACCATGTATATAGACATAATATAACGGAGTGTACATGTATTTGCATTTAATCAGAGACCATGTCCTTGTGTATAAGCTAGGATGAGCTACAACCTAACCTATCTAGATTATAGAGCACCTCCTGCTGTATGCAGAGTGTTGCAAGCATATCACATACTTCTGACAAACCATGTGGGCTTTGTATCGTGTGGACTAGTTGTATTGTGCTCAAAGAGTGATTAGCTACTGTGCATTTAGTAGAAGTTTGAATAATAAAATAATATAAAGTGATAGAGTATAATATAATAACACTATACAAACCTGATCCGTTTCGGCTAATAGTCTAGCTAAACATTGGAATAGACGACTAATTCTGTCAACAGGGGGCGTAGCTAATAATAAGTTCATATTCTCAGCATGTGCGCACATCTTACATAGGATCTCCATTGCCAGGTTACGTATACTGAGACTGTGTGTGTGTGGTAGGGGATCTCTAGCGTAGGCAGATGATGTAGTAGACCAGAATAATAGACTGTCCATCAATGGATAACACACCTACATTATACAATATAAACATTAGTCAGAGTTGTGGGAGTTGTCTGTTCATTCAACTGGAGCTCAAGGGGAAGATAATTCCAATGTGCCTACTCAAAACCCAAGTGGAACAAAATCCAAGAAAACAGGATACATGTATAATTTATATACTGTATGTCCATGTAACACTGTAGGTTCGGTAGATGATAATGACATTTTAGCCAGCAATACATGACATATATATTCCTACAACATTTCACATATTAGCATGATTATAGGTTTCAGTCAGTTAGGAACAGCTAAAACAGGAATACAATTGGTATATGATTTAAGCAAATTTTACATGCGCGCACACACTAACTTGAACAGAACTACGACCGCAAAGGTGAGGAGAGAAAGATAGAATAGATTATATTCAGAATAAATCCTCCTTTTATACTGTCAACTAACTACATATGTATAGTCTTACCTCATTGGGTGTTTTCATCAGCTGAATGTGACCTGCTATGTTACTAATGGCTACCAGAGTGTTTTCTCTCAGAGCCTCTATGGATGACCATAGCCAATACTTCTGCTCCTTCTCTTGCTCTGGTTTTGTTTTCAGTTTTAACAATTGACCAAACACGCCGAGTAAAGCCTGGTTGTCAGCCATTAACTAAAGAACAATAAACATGATTACTGACCAGTGAACTGAGAGTAAAGTACTCGTAGTATATAAGTATTATGGAGTGTACATAAATTATACTGAATATATCATATGTAACAATGGAGGAGTTTATCCATGAAATACCCATAGGAGTCATGAGAAAGGACACAACAAATAATAAACTAGTACGGTCTCAGTAAAACATAAATTAATTTGCCTTGAATTGTCTTAAACAATCTAACCAGCCAATCTACGCACATTAGCAGCAGCGGTTAATTGGTTCGCATCGTGGGAAAGCAACTCCAAATTCGTACAAACCAGATAAGGATAAATTCCTGACTAAATTATAAAAAACTATAGAGATCCAGATATCTTTATACAATGTATCGCTATCATGTGCAATGTATATACATGTACGCATAGTATACGCATGTACACACATATATACATGTGCACAATGATAACGCGCACATAGCCTGGTTTCCTTAACATGCCAGCGCTAGAAATAAAAAAAGGGGTAGGGTAGTATAAAACTTACCTTCTCATTTTCAGGTATAAAGCTAAATCCCCTGAAGATGTTTGATAAAGTTGTACATCTGACTGCCAGCTCTTCCAATTTCCTGTCCACCTCACCTTCCAGCGGTGTTCGGTCTCTTATTAAAGGTGTTTCGTCCATGTTCTCACTAAACCTACATAGTACGTGTCACATGGCAATACTATACCTACATAGTACATGTCACATCGCAATACTATACCTACATAGTACCTGTCACATAGCAATACTATAACTACATAGTACATGTCACATAGCAATACTAAACCTACATAGCACATGTCACATAGCAATACTATACTCATGTGTTACATGATATCAGTATAATAGCACCATGGAAATCCCCTCAAACAAGAGGCAGGTGTAACACAGCGTGTACACGGTTACCTCTATTGTTAACCATATTATTAATAGAGAGAAGACGACTTTCAATTACACCAAATTATATGTCTAAGGAGTTATTATCCATCATTTTTAGATTGAATGTTCAATTTAAAATTGTGAAATTCATAAGCAATTTTGAAAGAAATCAGCAGAATATAGGTAATTATAAAAACAAAACAATACAGAAATTAGTGACACTTGTAATCCCCACCAAACCACAGCTAACCGTGGGCGTACATACCTGCGTTTCCTAGATACTGTAAGCTTTGCCTCTAGTATCTTCAAACCCTCAGTACTTTCTACCATCTTCTGCTCCATAGGGTCTTTACTCTTACTACCAGTATCAGACTTAGTTTGAATATCCACTGCTGATTTAGTTGAGAGAGCCGCATCGCTACTCTCACAGCTGTGCTCACTCATATCTCCTTTTAAATCCGGAGTAATAAATCCATTGCAGACGGGGAACTGTGATATACCACCGTCCATGAGCATACGCTTCTCAGTTTGAGTGGATTGTGCGCTAAACTCCGTACCACCAGATGTTGGACTGGTTGGGGTGGGAGAGTTTATAGTTGTCATATCGTCTTCTTTGAGAAATGTTCCATCGGTTGAGATCGAGGTAGTCAAACCTTCACCATACTTTTTGTCAACCTTGACATACTTCCTGAAGTGTTTGTTATAGAAGTCCTTGGTGTTGTCTGGCTCATATGTTGTTACTACTGTGTGATCTTTTTTATGGTTAGTATATGCTTTCCTACTGTACATTGAAGGGGAGGGAATCATCTGCCCCTGTTTGAGATCAGAGTCTACTATGACCTTCATACCACCTCTAGAGGTCCACGAGTAGTTCGCAGAGTTCAGAATGGCTTCCTTACAATCTTCTAGATCATATTCTTCTTCATCTAACAAACTGGAACAGCTGATTGGTTCAGTTTCAGCCATCCCGGAAAGTTCTTCAAACATCAGTGCCAATGATTGTCTACAACATTGTATTAATATGCATGTAAACGGAAATACAATTCACATTGTTACTGCAAGGAAATTACCGCAATTGCAACATAAAAACTAAAAGGTAGATCTAGTTACTACCTCTATGATAAAGCTAGCGGAAAAAGACAGATAGCAAAGAGAACACCGAGTGTATAACAGTTAGTTGATGGTTAAGCCAAGAGAGGAGAGGCACTATGGTCAAATCGTACAGCATACAATCCAGTCAGTCTTGATAGTAAACGTCAGATGGACTTGAGATAGAGAAGAGTTGGTGGGAATACATCGAGTAGCACTGAGTACTCATGTATGAGGTCATTCAATGGATATGGTGGTAATGGTGGGTACTGGTGGAGATAAACATACATGTTCGAGCGACCCTTCAACACTGCGACCGGTCGCATAAGAATATCTGCGGGATACTTACTTATAGTGAGCAATGAGTATATCGAGCAGACCAGGCATGTTACGCAGACAGAAGCGCATTGCATGCATCTGCTCATCCCGTAATAGTATAGTGATAGTGTCTAATGCCCACACTGACTCGTATAGTAGTCCAGATCGTAAGCACATCACCAGCTTTCTCGCATCTACTTTACCTAAAGTTACAAGATAGTGTATTAGTCAGAGAAACCGTGGTAGTAGGTTGACACGCAAGGCTGACAACCCCAAGATACACCAAACAAAGACGTTAGCTAGTTAAGTACAGCACCGTGCTGATAGTTAAGTGAATGAAATCTTACCAACATCACTGGCGTGTAGAACACGGCGTCTCACTTTACTGGGTTGTGTAGCCTCCACACTGCCTGCAGGAAACTCTACCTCCTTCTTTGGTGGCGCCATTGAATGCCTTGGCATTGGGCGACGAGGCATAGGATGATCGGCTCCCATAAGCCCAGGGTATCCTGGTGGAGGCATCGAGGCCCGCGGCCGCCATGGCATATTCATTCCTGATCTCATATCTAACGGGCAAAAATATTCAAAACTTATAACTCCAGTAAACACAGAAATACATGGAACATTCATCGGCATGTAACATTAGATATTCATTCAGCATACCCTGGTTCAATATTGGCTTTTAAATTGGCTGGCTAATACAAAGCTCAAGTAAAATAAAAGACTTGAATAAGCTTAACTTATAAATTGATAGGATTCTAAAATTATTGTAGCATACAGCAGCACTACTATGCTGTACTACGTGTACCTGTAGGAAAAGGAGAACAAAGCAAACTAGTTAGTAAACAGGCAGAATTCAGCAAACATTGGATAAACCAGGAATCGACATACACTGAACAGACTCTTCCAAGACAAAACAGTCCAACTCATATATGATATTTAGATAGTATTCAAAGCTTATAGTAACTACACAAATGCAAGTGTAGCCTGGGTTCCATACTCTCAGTAACAGTAACTGCATAACTTAGAGTGGGATGGATGACTTTGGTAAACACAAACTAGCGGCCCAACCTTTACAGTCAATTTTGGAAGGTATGGAACACAGGCTAATGCAACAGTCTGAAGTTGTATAAATTAGGAATGTTGCATTGATTTTCGGACACAGAAACCTCTAAAAACTATTAGCAACTACAACATATTGTCTATTCTCTGTACAAACATAATTCTACAATTATACATCAAGTTAATAACGGGTAGTATCTTCCAACTCACACACACGGAGATTGGTACATCAACAACACTAAATCACTAGGATACAAGAAGCACACGGAAGAACAACAAGCCCATTACCCTTAGTAAGGTCAACCAATGTGGACATTGGCAGCGGAGGTGGTGGCATCTCTAAAGTGCGAGCTCCACTAAACCCACCTTCATAACTGAAGGAGAGCGACTCAGTAAACGACTCCAAAGGAGGGTGTGTGTCGATGCCTAGATAAGAGCACAATATAACAGAGCACCCTGTGACAGCCGGTTAAATGTTATGCTGTTCACACAAGCAGCAACGAAGCATGAACGTACCATTGATTATAATGCATAGAAAAGTTTAGACGTTTACCTGGAGCACCAGAAGAGCTGGAGAGCATTGAGCCAAGAGCTCCACGACTCATGGTCTGATGAGGGCCTCTAGGAGGGTAGCGGGGTACGGGGGTGACTGGACTAGAGTGCTGCGGCTGCATCGAATGAGACATGTTAGAGGAAGGAGCGGCTGAAGGAGTAGGTAGGTGAGACGGAACAGCACCGACTGTGGGACTCTGGGAGTAGACAGAAGAAGGTGTCCTGCTGGACTGGCTGTCCATAGATGGATATCCGCTACTCGAGTGTGAGGATGGAGTGGAAGGCATTCCAGCCTGACTATTAGGATACCTACAAGAGAAAAACAACAGACTGTCAATATACACCTCCTTAATTATACAATGGATAATATCTAGTTAGCTGTGAGAAAGTTCTATGCAGATTCACCAAAACTTAAGAAAAAGATAGAAATTGGCAGCGATCACTACATATAACAAAACCGATCATAGGGCCTATATTATAGAGGGCCTATAATATAACATATGCAATAGACAATTTGGCATTACCACATTGTTATTAAATCATTTTCTCACATTAGTTGCATGTATGCATTATTAAAAGTTAACTTGTTTTCTAAAGTGAAAGCTAGCGACTCACCCGCTATCCCTGTACATCGGAGGGTAACCAGATTGTGGATGAGGCATCCTCATTTGTGGAGAAGGAGGTGGTTGTTGCTGGGAACTTGGGCTAGGTGTGGGCTGCTGATGAAATGGAGGCCTTTGACCACCAGGTGGAGGCATTCTTGGTCCATAGTAAGGGTGCCGAGGTGGGTAGCCAGGGCCACTGTAAACATGCGTCCAGTACCATGAGTAGTGAGGAGGAGCAGGACCAAACATAGCAATGAATCTAATGCAATTAATGTGAAGTGCAATTCAAAACTTGATCAACAGTTAGCAACACAATGCACCAGAATTACCCCAACTACAACTAGTTTTATAGCCCAACTCTACGCAAAACATAATGAGCCACATAAGGAGAATCTCACAATGCACTATGAGTAGCAGCTTGCTGCAAGTAGTAGCACATGAGCTACTGTACTTTTAGTAACAACATGATGTACAGTGTATTTGGCATTATGATATACTGATTTCCGTGGCAAAAATAAACTTCATGACTGTAAGATCGAACATCTAAAATTAGTTTAACCTTGATGAGGTAAAACTGGGTGGTGTACAAGAGGACATGTTGCTTGCACATGGAAATAAAATGTAATTATGTGGATGGAAAATAATAAAGTGATTTTTTTTTTCCAAAAACTAAACCAGGTATGTGCAAATTCACTTGAGGCGTGACAATAATTTTCCTATAATAAATCACAGTGTATTATTATTCAAAACAATTATTGTCACCTGCCTGAGAAATAATATTTGAATACTTTGTATGTGCCCATGTACTTGAGGATAAAGGACAAAAACTAAGAGCACCGTAATTATAATAGATGTTCACAACAGTGTCATGAAATGATCACATGCACTGTATTAATGCTTGAGGTAATAGACAAGCATTAAAATAAATTATACCTACAAATTATTAATGATGTCAAATAGTTATTATAAATGAAGGGTACAGACTCCACATCAATCAGTAGAATATTGAACTAGTCAATGAACAACAGAACTGATGGGCCCCATAATCTTCTAATAATTATACGTAATGGTAAACACTTGAAAGCTAATACCCCAACAGCTTAGTGAGCTGTTTAAATCACTCGCCAGGAAACATACCTCATGTTTGGCTGATTATTGAACTGTGAGTTCATTGGTTGATGGCGGTAGGGGTCAGCGTTGGGGTCAGATTGGCCAGACATCTGTAATTGGTCCTCGTTACCGACGGAGTTTGGTTGTTGTGGAGTCATAGGGTGATGTCCGTTTGGCATAGGTCCAGATGGACCATGGCCACCCATGTTGTTATAATTCATGTATGCCGAATGCTACAAGGGAATACAAAATGAATGGATCAAACCTTAGCCAACGACATACTGAGGGGCCCTGAACAGTCTGTTCATGTCAAATATTGACAATAGCTTCAATATTAAAGTAATCTTATGCTACACAAGAACACTAATCAGCTCATAAAGGTAATGCTAGTGATGATTGGTAGCACAGTGTTACAGGGTAGCTATATAGCGTTAGCAGTAGAGTTGTCTATTCCTGATCATTAAAACAGGACGAGCACACAACTCCATAGAGTACTATGATTCCTGCATGTCTATAATATTGAATTTGTTTCTTTTTACAGGTTTGGTAGTTTGTTAAAATTAAATTGAAATCATGGGGGAGGGGACGACACTAAATTTAACTTTAATTCTAATACAATTTTATACATTTTTAATAATTATATTAAGGAATAAACTAATTTAGCAATTTGATAAAAGAATTGAGTTAAAACATAAGAGAGAACGTACCTGCTGTGGGTGTGGAGGCATGTTAGGGTCATGGTACTGAGTAGGCCTCATCTGTCCAGCACCCATGTGCACGGGATGGCCTGGGTGATGCACTCCTGGACCCATATTGTAGTCGGAGTAACCTCGCATATGCCCGTCTTGGGAGTTTCCAGAGGAACCTAGGTTACATAAACATTGTACATGTAGTATAATGCTGATATGCTGATATCCTGTAAATGAAAGGGTGACTACATATAAGTAGCTGAAAGGGGAAACCACATACACTGATGCAACATAAATAATAGTGTAGTAATCTCCAAAGGGGAACCTGCTTAACTTCAGCACAACTATCATTTATTATGCAAGAAAACATGTGCACATGAATGTACTACTGCATGTCTGTTTATATTGATGTCCAGAATTTCATGACAACCTTTACTATAATAGTAGGATGGACAATAGGCTTGGGGTGAATTAGTGCCAGATACTGGGGTCATTGGTTGATAGGTTAGCCAGGGATCCCAAATAATAACAGTCATTGATTCCTTATCATCATGCACATGCACACACAGGAGATTAGCAGTGTAGACCTAGAATATCTTTTAATATCAATCACTATGCATATACAATGTATTACCAATTACCTGGATGACCATAATTTTTATTACAATTATACTGGAACAATACCGGCATTATATATGGAAAAATGTGATACTATGATATAACTATTTATGGACTCATATGTTACATAATGTTATCAAGGTCTATGCAATTAGAGGATGTACATTTTTATTGATTTAATAGCAGAACGTAGTCCAGGAAATCCAGATTATACAGTTATCCAGGGATAATTCCCCCAGATTAATATTGGTAATTAACATAACAGCTTGTACTGTGGTGTAACTAAAAATAGAGACATTGACCAGTGTCCTCTACCACTCACCAGTCTACAAGTGAACTAACCTGGTGAAGGTGCATTCCTATTCTGTTTATCTTTCTTGGTCTCTACGGAACTGAGCACCACCTGTGGATCTATACCTCCTTGCTCAAACTTGCACTCATAGTTCAGGAGGAACTTTATGTACGCTTTCTTCATAGTGTAGGCAGCATTGGCAGCAGTAGATGCAGCAGACGTTGTACCGACCAGCTTCCATAATTTCTTCTTACACACCTAAAGGAAATGGTTTAACACACCATTTGATACCGAAAAGGTTACATTATTTACATGTATGTTTCAATGATCCATAAAGATATAAATTCTAGGGCAAACCCACAATGACTACACATATACATACAGATATAAATTACCAGTTATGCTGTTTGATGGCACAGCAGAGAAAACCTAATAATTTTACACTGTAATTTATACGTTCTGGTATCAGCCAACGAAGAGACTATACAATTAAAGAGCAAACAACTCCAACAGTTTTAACATACTAAAGTACTAATACAGACTGGTTTTGTCTGAGAGCCTATAGGACCATAGAATCAGATAGAACAATAATAATGGTGTCTTTCCCATGCATGATCTCTTTGTTACTTACTTGTTGAAAGCCTCCTTTCTCCTTGACTATTTGAAATACTTTGTAGAGATCAAGGGGATTCTTTCCTATACAGGGCATAGACGTGAGAGGTTTACTGGTTTCTAGGTAGAACGCACACAGGTGGTCCATGAACTGTCTTCTCATTGGATGTTCAGCAGGCGGACCTAATTCTACCTGCTTGTTGAATACGTCTAAACTTGTTCCGTGCACCGTGTTAGCACCTACCACTTTCTACAAACATAAATGCAAACACAGTGAGACTTCCACTGGTATAAAATATTCAACAAATATTCAGTCTCAATTTCATGCTAAACATTTATAAAACTTCAACTCATGGTCAAAATATTATACAATACCCACAATAATGTGCTTATACTTTCACTCGTTACCATGGTTTAGACTGAAAAGGCCAATAAAACATCAATTTTGCAAGCCTATAATACCCCCTGGCCATCAGTGTAGTCCATATATGAAAGTCATAGGAAATAGTCAGTAGGCCTACTCTACCTAGACCTGCCTTGTGGCTGATGAAAAACAAATTGAGGTAAATCATAGAGCAGGCTAATGTTCCATTGATTGATCAAGTTATATCAAGTCAGCTTGAATTCATCCACTGTGACCCACCTGTGTTTTGCTGCCACCACCACTGCTGTCAGACTTTCTTGATGAAGGACGCCGGCTACCTTCCGAACCGTGAGGTGATGCTACGGCAGCTGGTGATTGGGCAGCCGATAGTGGAGAGGAAACCGCATTCTTATCATTTTTGGTAGAGTATACGCCACCTATAAACAAGGAAGCTGATATTTAGTACAAGGGATGGCATAGAATGAGAAGGTATTGAGATAGGATGGCCCCAACCTATTGATCACTGTTCCTAGAGGATGTGTACCTTCCCACAACTCCCTACTATTCTAAATAGTATGTGGTATACCAGTAGCAACATCAAATATATACATTATGTCTACAGCAAGAAAAATAAACCTATCAAAGTACACTAAATTATCCCATAATTATATAGTAAATACATAACCAGTACTAGGCGATAAGCTTTCTAGCTGCACAACGTCTAATAACCGAAGGTGAGAAGAGATATTCTATATGACAGTCCACTACTAAATGACCAATGAGAGATTTATCGTTTCAAACATTGGCTTGAAAAACAACGGTGGTTTTAAAGTCACGTATTATAAGTCTATGGACATGAAGGGTCGTAGAAATTGGTCAAAGTGGCAGGAAAAAATATATTTCTACCAAGAGTGCATAGCACTGGCACCCAGTAATACTCGACTTCCATTTGTCTCGTTTCGACTCTGTGATGGCAGTAGTGCCTGCATAGTACACACATGATGCCCTAGAACACCCCTACTGTAATGAGGGTACTAAAACTGGTTAATTTTAGCGAACACAGTTTAACATCCTAGGCTGCCCTCTGCTAGTGCCCAGGTGATTCCAAGATGAAAGCAAACATGTGAAGTGAAAAAGGTGGGGACCTGCCGAGTCTTGATGACTTGGAACAGAGGGTCAGGTGACTTGAGCTCAACAGACTGAAGATTAGTGATATTATCCACACTCTTAATAAAAAGTGTTCATAGCAGCTCATGATGCTATTTATAGCTTAATACCAATACTAAGTACATTGTACTGCTGAGTACATTGCCATCCAGGGATTCCCGTAATAACAATACAACTAGTATGAGTAATTGTATTTATTATCTACAGTATTGGTGTGTATTAGTTGTAGCCTATCCAGAATTATTTATATTACATGCCAATGTGAACAAATATAATAATTATAATATACCAGCAGAATTCTACACAGTAGCAGTAAATTAGGAACAGGTGAGAATATACTATATTATGGTGTTATTATTCACATGTAGGGAGAGAGAGAAGCTGAAAACAGCTATATAATTATGTCTATAAATCACACAGTATCACAGTAATATAGTGGAGACATGGGAACAGAGAGTCTTCCATGGATACATAAAGAAGCGCTCCAACTTTGCTGCCATCATAGAATTTTGAGCCACAGTACCTCAAGCAAGTAGGCTTACATACACGTAGCATACTACTATACAGCCTACATGAGGCAACGAATCGCTCCAGTGAACCCAGGTTATATTGCCAGCTTGTTCTATTCTATTGAACCATAGGATGGCTGGCTCTACTTAGTATATGTGCTAGTAGATGATAAAGTATAGTAGTGTTTAGCTATGCATGCTAATCACAGGCCTTGCCAGTCATGACAAGCCTATCATCATGGGCATACAATTTATCATCTTTATCACATCGTATTTCCCCAACTCTACTCCTGCCGCTAAATAGGCTTTTGTCAAAATGCAAACCACTTCTAATTCTTGTATCAAAAATAATTCAAAGTCTCCACAATTTAACTATTGAAATCTAACCTCTGAATGGAACACAATCTAACCAAAAAGGGCATTATTCTAAGTAACTAAGCTTGGTCTAAGATTGGCAGGTGGCGCATAGTTGGGTTTTACAGTAGCTAATAGCAGCAGTTGTTATTCGAACTACCAGTGCATCTATCATTCACATGAAGGGCTTATTATGGCCTATGCATTCTATTCAATCAAGATATGCCATTAGCTACACACAAGCTCCTAGCATATAGCCAACACAGTTCAATGGTTCAACATTATACAAAGCTTTGTACTGAAGTATAGCACATAATACTAACCTATATCAGCTTTATACTGTACTCTATAGCTTATATTATTGCCACAGCTTATCAATAGAAAGGGCTAGCTAATGTCAACACCCTACTTGTATGCTAACCAAGACTGCATACAATGTTAGTTAGCTCAGCCTGCTTGCCCTACTATACTTTACATTAGAAAACCTATGCTATCCTATCAGTTATAATACTGCAGTGTTTGCTTTCACTCTGCTGTGAAAGGAGTATTTATAGAGCTAACCCATTTGTATAGTATAGAGAGACCACTGTTTACATATACAGCTTTGAATTACTCTATCATTGTAGCCTTAGCCCACATAATTCCATAGACTGAGTCCTACTTAAAACTTGTCACATTCGATCCATGTCTAAATAATAGATTTATTTATATAAACTGTTATACCAGTTACTAGGCCTATCGTGTAAACAAGATGAGGGAAGGCTGTTGCTAGGCTAAAAGGTCAAGTATAAACCACCCAGCAGTGTAATTAGGACTTAGAACAGGGTTTAACTTGATCCCAAATGTAGTTCTTGGTATTACCACTACATTACCAGTGCTAGTATTCAAATGACTGCTTAGTGCTTAGCTTTACCAATTGCCATCTAGTCTGGGATGGGCTATTCAACGTATACCATTAATCTAAGCATGACAGAATCACTGCCTATTAGAATACATATAATTATACTGGTTGGTAGCTGAGGGTAGGCCATCTCTCACTGTAACAAATGGGTTACATGCATGTGGCAGTAGGCCGACTACATGGTATGCACATTCTAGCCACCAGCCATAGTGCAAGCCTACAGTTATACCAGTTTATAGTAGTAGCCACTGCACTGGCCAAAAGTAGGAGTCACAGTAGCCACAGTAATATTAGTGTGGACCGGCAGTAATAGTGGTAGTGGTGGTAGTAGTAGCAGCAGTAGTAGTTATAACTTGTGGTAACACTGACATAGTGATGTACCTACTTATTGACAGTCAGTCAGTCAGTGGTGATATCAATTTGTTAGTAGTTTCAGGAAAACTGTGATGGCCAAAATGAGTAGGATTAGTGGATTAGCATAAAATGACATAATAGATAATATCATGGGAGCGTGAAAATGATGTAGTACTAACTACAACATTCAGATTGAAAGTGCAATTAACCAACCTGATCAAATAAGTTTATTTATAACTATTTAGCAACATTATAAGCATTGACAGTAAAAACGGGTACAATTTCATCACAATTGTGATAATTAGATTTAAGATTTATTCGACAATTACTATGAATCTCATATCAAGTTAGGAGGTAACGTACCTGCTGCATGGGGTTGCTGGTGGCTCTGCTGCGGGGGAGGCCATGATGGACTGGAGTTGGCACCCGGATACGCCATGTGCGGTGGTGGTGCCTGATTGGGTGGATATTGAGCTGAGGGTGGGTAGGAGCCCGGAGCTGCTGCTCTGTTCTGTGGAGGGTATGACTGTCCTAGAGGCATCCTCTGCTGAGCATATGGTGGCATACCATTACCTGAAATATAACCTTTGAGATGAGAGCAGCAGGCGTATGTATAAATAGAGGAGACATAGCCTACATAAAATCTCCATGATGACATTTTTAAAAAGTCATCTACGCCATATTTCATTAGCCAATCACAAAGCTCATAGCCTATCAGTCTTGTGTATCGGATGAACATTTCCAACACTATCTACTAGTAGACTAATAGGCTGGCAAGTATCTTACCCATGCCGGGGTGAGGTGCCCCAGGTGGCATGCCTGGGTGAGATGCCCCTGGTGGCATGCCCGTAGAGTTGGGCATACGAGGGTGCTGCTGTTGAGACATCATCATATGCTGTTGCTGTGGAGGTAGTGATGCCTGAGGGTGAGTCGGTGCCATGTTTGGCTGTTCAGAAGGCTGACCATTGCTCTGTGTAGACGGTTCTGAGATGCTGGGCTGAGTGGAGTTGACAGGTGCTTGTACAGTGCTAGGATGGGAAGCGGGCGCATGTGTATCTGCCTTCATATCAGTTCGGGGCGACGCTACCGACTCTGGTCGAGGTGACATGCCTGGATGTGGAGAGTTGAGCTGCATGGAGGCTGAGGCAGGAGACGGTGGCATGCTTCTAACAGACGGACTGGGACAAGGTGATACAGCTTTGCCCTGCGCCTGCCCCGCACCTGTAGATGAGGCGGGTGAAGGAGCTAGACCCATCTGCTGGTTGGGGGCGGGTGATATACCCCGTCGAGAGCTGCCAGGAGATGGCTGACTCATCGGCTGACCCACTGATGATGGTACAGCCTTATGAGGCCCATTCGACTGATTTCCTACCATTGACTGGTGATTCATCGGATTTTGAGGAAAGCCACTGGGAGGCTGTCCTCGACTCATTCCAGTGCCCGTCTAAAACAACAATCACAACTAAATACTGCAACTACGGATCAGCGACTTGCTCACTCAGTTGTGTAGTAAGCCAGACAGACAGAATACTGATATGCACCACCGTGGTGCGAATGGGATGGCAGAGCGACCAACCAGTGTGTGATAAAACACCTTTCACACAGTAAACTAACAGAGTTCGTGTGAATTACAGAGAGATGCCTACAGAAGCACTGTAATTCAAATACAAAAATATGTTAATAGCATGCTAGTCGTATGATATGCATATTTACCTGGTTGCTAGGATAGTTGGAATATGGCGGCATAGGATTGTTTCTATAGGGCTGTGATCCGTAAGGATGCATGCCGGGATACCCTTGACCTTGGTTGGGCGGGGGCATCATCTGACCTCCAGAGGTATCCATCTGGTGTGGTCCAGGGGCCCGTGGAGGACCCATCATTCTACCGGGAGCAGCTAAAACATCATAGTGTGTATTGAAAGAATAATAGTAACAACTTGAGAACTAGTCAAGAAACCACAGGCCTCATTGGCAGGCTAACACCCAATAGCTCACCACACGGGTGGGTCACCAGTAAATATGTGGCTTCAGGGAGATTCAATGCATAGATTTTTGAATGATATATCTGCTATATATAGATACATGGATTGCACGCTGTTGAAGGGTAGATTCCTTCATACGCAGTGAAGCACTAGCCCACTTGACACAGCATTGCTAATGGGCAATAGTTAGTATATATAATATCAACTGACGCATCAATAAGTCAAGATATTCCACCAGATTAGCATTCATAGATTAGACAGTATGCAGTAATTTCCCACTAGCTGGCACTCCAGGTCATGCCACATTCCTGGGGAAAGCCCCACTTAACCACCTCAGTACAATACAATGAAAAGACTGAGTGTCTAATATAAAGCTAGTGTGACGTCATTCTGTGCTATTATTAGCCACAGACTCAGGCGACCAACTGTCTACTGATAATACTATAATATAGTACAATAGATGCATGTTATACTCTAGTATTTATTGTATATCACTTGCCAATTCACTAAATACTATAGTGCAGAAATGCCTTTCCATTCATAATATTTTGTTTACAAAGTTGTAATAAAGATTTCCAGGGTCTGGATTATTTACCAGGTCTGGCTTACTACTACTATCAGTGATGCACTACTACAGCAAAAGATACCCCCTGTGAGTAATTATAAATAATATTAAAAATCCTCCAAGATATATATTGTAAATACAAATCGTAGAAAATTACCCATCATAGAAGAGCGTGAACGCTGATGTGCGGATCCAGCGTGGGAGTTATCCCCATCGCTACTATCATTGCTGCCATGGCTTGGATCCTAAAAACAAAATTCAAATATATACTTCATACAAAAAGTTCAATACAACGCTGTAGGTAGAAGAAAACCTAAAATACGTGTGATACACTATTGGTAACAAACTCACCATAGGCATGGGGACAGAATGGGGGTTATAGCCTGGGTGGTGGGAGTTGCCTACCATTCTATAATTGGGGGAGCCTGCAGGTGGTCCAAACTGAGAACCAGGATGTCTGTATGCTGGGTGCATTGGTTGGCCAGCTCTATCATACATACCACCCATCTGAAAATTATACAGCATTGCAACCATCATTGTGAGCAATGTGGATGTGTGAAACATCGTTCAAATATCGCATTGATGAGAAAATGTGCTAACAGAATTGATAGTAATTACATGTGTATTGATAAGCCTGCACCAGCCATGATAAAGTTGCACTGAACAATTAACTACATCAATAATAAATGAAGTATGGCTATTAATAGATGCTGAATCCTTGGGAATCACCTTTTAGCTACACTGAAAACAAACAATGCTCAAGTGAGGTAGGGATTTCTAATTCATTTAGCTTGTAACATATCTCGACTAATGTAAACAATGCACTGCTAAGTACCAAGGTATACCCTATTAAGCTCACTCAAAGGAAAATCCCTGCCAAGTTAAGAAATGGAAGGATAGATTGAACTAACTAACCTGCATGGAGTGGGGAGCCATGGGACGGTTTGGTGGGGGCATCCCCGGCCTAGCAGGACCTGGCATACCGCCAGGGTACATGGATGGGTTTGGTGTGTTTTGCTGTCCAGCATTCCATCCGTCGTACATAGCAGGTGAGTTGCTGCCGACAGCAGAGTTAGGATTGGCAGAGCTAGGATATTCACCACCATAACCACCGCTAGGATACTTAGGTGGATGGGGATTCTGAGTCAATAATTGATTTAGTGTTGGAGTGCTGGCCGCTAGAGCTGTATTATTAGAACTTGACATGGTTGATGATTGAGGATAGTGGGGCTGCTCTACAGAGCCAGGCATGCCCCCATCTGGATATGCTCCTGGTCTTTGCATACCTTCATTAAATCCTGGGCCAAACTGTCTTTGTGTAACGTTTCCTGGTGTGTCAGGTGGTGGCGGGAAGATCTTAGAGTTAGCCGATTCTGACTTAGCATTTGGTTTTTTACTGGTGACGTTGCTATCAACGGATTGATTGTGCTGAGGGTAGTCGGATGGAATGTCCTGTGGGTATTTATTCACTTGGCTATCTTCAGTTTGGGTAGTTTCCATAACCATCATACATACATTGGCATTGAAAAGACGCACCTCCAGTTACTGTAGCAGATTGCTGAGCATTTGCGTTACAGGCAGGACAGGATAAATGTGCGAGGTATTCATAACAATGAATGATCTAAAAAACAGCAAACAACTTTATTAAGAAAACTAATTCACATGGTCACACCAGAACTGTTACCTGCTAAATCAGGTGATCATACAATCACGCGAATGGTGACTGCTTGTTGGATATAAAAATATTACTCCTGACTTAATTTGATGACTGAATTTTTTCGGTATAGTGTAAGCACCCGCAAGTGATCAAAGGTTCGAAAGGAAACTGGACTATTTTCCCAATTAAAATCTTGAGCAGCTCTAGGTCAATTCCCCTTTACATGTAAAACATCTCAACCCTCTACAATCTAGTGATTTGGACATATTTGCTTTTACCCGATTATTTCATTCTTAATGAGACACAGCACTAGTAGAAAGAACTAAATACAAATCACTACTGGTATTGAACCAGTGATAGTGGTGGACAAATGTCTAGGACAATAGAATAAAAGAATACTTTTTACGAATAGAAGAGCAGACCTGCACCCATAAATAGTTATATCAAATGAAGAATCTAATCTACCATGAAGTTATCACCCCTGAATAATTTTGCAATGAGTAGATTATACAAACATAATTCCCTGTGACATAGTGTAGTCAAAATATCATGAATTTAACATAACATCATGAATGAAAATGACCCAATTATTTATTTTACCAAAAGTAATTTTGTTTAAATTTTAAGATTGAAACAGTTGTGAATTATGCAGCCTAACTGCACTAAAAGAAAACTTTGTGGACAGCTAGGTACATATGCTTACCTCAGTTGCCACAAAATAATCAAATGCATTAAAAGCAATGTATTTACTAATATTACATAGGCTAATATAGATTTTCATTATATTATTACCATTTGAGGTAACTTAAAATTCAAACTGTGAACTAAATATTTAGATTCCCAATATTAATTTTATTATAATATAAAAAACTATTAATTTACTCAACTCACTACTGAAGGCTACTTGTAGGCCTTGAAATACCATAATCGTACGAAAATAATAACATAATTGCATAATTTAACAATCATGTAGGACTAGGCTATCATTATTACTATATAAAAATTTATTAATATAATAGAAATTCGCCTAAAAACTACATATCTATATCTTGTCTAATATCATATGATCATCATGATCATATTCATGTACTGAAGTCAATTGATTACCGAAATTACCTCATAAGACCATGAAACCCCTACTCCAGTGAATATAAACCTCAAACAGAGGAGGAATTTCTTCACAAGAAGATCAGACAAGTTATGAATTTTGCCAAGCGAGGTAATTAAAGTTAATATGACTGTAAAATAACAAATCAAAATTGAAACATCAATTTTTTATTTAATCAGGCACTTTATTATATTTAATTTAAAATAAATAGTTCTACATAAGCTAGAACTAATATACTTTAAATTTTAATTTAAATTAACCCTCAAACTTGATAAATGTAACAATCCAAATATTTATTTGGATTGAATTACTACAGAATCAGATGCTGATACCAGTAACTAAATGTATATATTGGAAATACAAAGTTATACATTCGATTTTACTATACGCTCAACCCGAATTGTGCCTTATAAATGCAAAGTAAACACACATTGACAACGAACATGCGACAGTTTGAAACAGACGTTTCGAAAGTGGACAGTTCGAAACGCCTAACCCCAACCACCAGGTTTCAACGAATTTTTATTTTTAATATTATTTTTTTATTTAATTAATGAAAATTAATTATCTGCAAGTTGTGTTCTTCTAAATGTAATCTACACAGTTTAGAACTGTCCTGTTTCAAACTGTCCAGTTGTGAAACGTCCTGTTTCGAACTGTCTTTTTCGAAATGTCCCTTTACCATTGACAACACACTCACTCCGACACCGGTATGCACTTAGTCATCACATTCACTAAATCATGTCCAAGTTACTACAAGTCATCGCAGTGATTGCTATGATTTTCCTTTGTTATCACAGACAGCGATTGTGAAATGAAGTGATTGTGAAATGAAAGCAAACCTAAGTAAGTCAACATTGAAATAAAAAAATAAATAAATATTAAAAATAAAATAAAATGAGTTCAGCTAGACTAAACTAAGACTTCCAGCTTGAACAGCATGTACATTAGTAGAACCATGAACATACTCTTACAGAGAGATCCTACTGATAGACCTACAACAAGAGAATCAGTGGAATCAGAGTGAGAGTGGTGTCACCAAATCAATGAGCTGACCTCTTCTCTCGTCTATGCTGTAATGGTTTGGTTGTCAACTCTCAGTAGATACATCATAGCAGTTATATAGTAAATTGATACTGATATATACTACTCCTCTCCTACTTCTATTCTTCTCCTTTCCTGCATGTGCCAATAGCTACTTACATTTGATTAAGCAGAACAAGAGTAAGACTAATTCTGTAAAAATGTTGAATAAGTTTAAGCTACCAGCTAGTCTAATATATATACTGTTACTACGTAGCATATACACAACAATGTAGTACAGTATTCATATTATTCCGATTGATACCATACTAACTTATGTCTAATACCCATACTGCTACTGTACTCACTACGCCTACCGATACATGCTACGACTCTTCCCATACTCCTGTTCCCCTCCTAGGTGCCAACAGTTACTTACATTTGATTAAGTAGAGAAAAGAGTAAGAATAGAGTTCGTGAAAAAAAAGTTGACCAATATTATTGCAATGCAAAAATGTGGTAATCGTCTCTCCTGGCTTTGTGTTTCTGATCTACTAACACACGGCGATTATACAGTGATAGTCAGCCTCTCCAATGGAAAGAGCAATATTTAGTTATACAGAGCTGTGTGGCGATGGATGGGAGGATTAATCCGCTCATGTTCATAACTACTGAAAATACCCCATTTCTTATTTTCTGGTATGGCCAAACTTATATCTTACATTTACCAATGATTAAATAAGTCATAACAGCGTGAGATTGTTAATCAGCGGAGAATTCCGATTAAAAGTAATTTGGGGTTTCTTTTTCTCTAACAGCCAGAAGGGCGGCGTTTTACAAATATGGCCGCGTGAAGCGTCTGAGCCAGTGGATATTTTGTGCGAATTTAATTTGGCTGTTGATCAGACCTCCTTTTGTAAATAGGTTTCTATTCATTCAGGTATTCACCGTTTGTTTTCTAAACTGTTAAAAATGACTGAACGAGATCAAAATATTTCCACAAGTTTTTATCTTGAATTTTATCCGTTAATTCAAGATATATAAAGCAAAGGAAGAGATAAGAGGGAGGTTTTAGAACAGCATATGAACTAGCTATTTGACGTCAGTTAATCAATACTTGTGGAAAACATATTATTGAGCCAGCTAGCAACTTGAATGATGTTGCTTTGTTCTTAGTATGCGATAGTTATATGCTATGTATAGAGCTATATAAATTACATTGGCACAGCAGCCTTTCAGGCTTGAATCACAATCCTTTTACATTAGTATGATGAGGAAAGGCATTGAATTACTGAGGCAGAAATTATAATGCACACTGTACATACTATAGCAAGCACTGAACAGTGTAAGCTCACTGCTCACAATCAATGTTACAAGGCTTGGCTTGAGCTTTGCCCATAGCCTTGTTTCTATGTACATTAGTGAATAGAGTAGGGAGGGATATTATTATCTTTATGTGGAGCCAAGGCAGCATTTAAGTCTGTATTATATACCTTTCTAAGATGAAAAATTGATCAGGACCAATTAGTTTTTTGTACTCCGATATACAGTATAGTTGTTCAACTACATGTACATGTAGACAGTGTGTTACATTATATTATAATGCATATCTACATGACTATTTAATATTTATATTTAGAGTTATGAGTAGTGTGATGGAAAGGTGATATTTAAATGTACAGCTAGGAAAGCCTTCTCTAGAAAATTGTAATGTTCTGGTATAGATTTCTTGTCACATGTAGGCGTACATACAAAATACATGTACATGTAACCCAGCTTCTGTGTATGCCAGCCTCCTTCGATGAGTGATGAGTATTACTCACAGTTTTACAGCGCCATAATAGAAGCTGTTCGTCTCAATCCGCACTATGAGGTCACTCCCCCCAATAGCGCAAATGCTTAAATAAGAATTGAAAATTGTGAAGCAACTCTCTACCACACCATACAACTATATTTTACTTACTGTTCTATCCTAACAGGTGAAGAACCACTTAGCAAATGGTGGTTCGTAGCTCTCCAAAGTGTTTTGTAATTTACTATTTGCACTTGGTAAACTAGGGTTTGTTGTAGATTAATTGAGGTATAACCAGCAACTTGGCTACTCCTTTCAGCTAGCGACTAAGCAGGAATAGCCTTTGGAGTTGTCACAGCTTGAGTTGAAGGGGGCACAATTTCTCTCTTTTAATTATACATTTCATCACAATTAGGCCAGATTAGAAAAAAAACTAAATACAAGCCGCACATATCACAGGTTGTGCATAATTTGGCTATGTTATGCAAAGGGACCTGTTTTGGCATTCATGATTGAGACTAGAACCTGGGGCTTTTCGGATAAATTATATCATTACTAACCAATCACACAACCAAGATATCATAATATCTAAAATGTATCCAATGTATCGATCTTATTGATTTGCTCTTGTTCCTAGCACATAATAAATAATAATTTAAAGTTGGCTATTTTCATATAGAGTGAACAGGTTTTTGCCCCAAACAAGGTTATTGCAAGTCTATAATTTTTTTTTACGAAATTATAATATTATGTACAAAATATACATGCAGTTGTAAGATGAGATGCAGTACCTGTCTATATTAATGCACTTTCAAATATCAAGCAAGAATCTTGAATAGCAAAATAAGCCAATATTGGCTTATTTTGCTATGGAGTATGGTTAATACTTGCTAGAAGCTGGATAGCTTTTACATCTTAGCAAACTTACAAATATTGTTATTGGCTCAAGGAAAAGGAACAGTATGATATAGGATACCACATGTTAATCTATCTAATACAGGTTCAAAATAAAATATTATGTGTTGTCCCTTCTCTTTTATCTATTTGTAGGCCTAGCTTGGTGCTGCGTGGAGTAACCAACTGACTTACATATTTTATGCTTGCTGGTATTTAGAGGCACTGTGCCGAATTGTGAGTTTATAACAGATATGAGGAATGTTAACCTATTCTTGGGGAACATTCATACCACGATAAAGTTACAGCTGTTTGATAAGTAATTAGCCCTGAGCTCGGCCTCCAAACGCTGCAACAGAGGAGAAGGAATCACAGGCTAGCCCTTCCGATGAAGATACTCCAAGATGAGGAACGACATAGCACCCTGGCTCTCGCATATGATGAATTCTCTGAAGACAGACAAAACATGACCATGACAACTAGATCTGCTGCCAGAGGCGGACTTACCTCTGTGTATGCAGCGTCACAAATTTACCACGGTATTTTTCTGCCGAGGACCATCAGAGACACCAGAGGAACCAAGAATTAAAAGACAAAAGACAGCATTTAGCTGGAAATAGAGGGTGGTAGCTCAAGACCACTGACCAAGATTAAACAGTAGGTTGCTGTTACCCCCTGAGACCAAACCCTGATGCACACTGTTAACCAAATAAGGCACTCCTTTTACTCTTAGGTTCCTGAGTGTTCGATTTGCAAATAATACGCGAGTTTTAAACAACTTTTGGGAATTGTGTGCCCAATATGTAGTGGGAAGACAACTCTCTAGCGCACTGACAGGCTACTTGGGTGTGAAAGCTGGGATATGGATGAAGGTATTAGATTTAAACTAATACATTTCCAAGGAAAATGAGAATCTTGAGTTGCTAGATTTTGTTTTGTTTAGGACAGTTGAATTTTTTGCAACAAAACTCATCTTCTTGCATTAAGAATATGCATGTAATTACATGTACATGTATATGATTAGGTGGAGAGGTTTACAATAGTAAAATAAATGAGATTTATTTCAAGTTTACATACTAAAAAATTTGATAATAGTTGAACCCAGAGCTATGTGAAAACATGCACATAGGTATTTATAATATAAAAATAAAATGCAACTTATTTACAGATTTACTCTTAGATATCACTCTAGCTTAATGGACATAGGACTAAGCATTGATAATGTCAAAATATTGCTATGTTACATGTCAAAGCATTGAACAACGGGAGTTGTTTGTCCAGAATGCTAAACTATAGTACCATCATAGACCCAAAGCTAAAAATAATAAATTGGGTCCAAAACTTGGTTGGTATAAGCACATAGAAAATATATCAGACCCAGCACTTCCTGTTTTCACATTATATACATTTATAATACATATACATTGTATACACTCAAGATTACATTTATTGGGTCACGCCACACATATTTCAGCACTGCCATGTTGACTGGAAGATGAATCTGAGAAATTACTGAGGTTGCTACAGCTGTATATTATGTTATTTGAGCATAGTTCTGGAGCACTGGCTATGCTGTTCAGTGTTTCTTCACTTGAAGCCGAGCTACTGCTCTCGTCAGGGTCACTAATACGATCCGTTGATGCCATGATCTCGCTAACTTCCTGTATGGTTTCCATTACACCACTAATGTTCGAGACGGTCCTCATTCGCTGCCTTTTGGGACTACGAACACCAGCAATTCCAATGGTGTCACTGTCGGCAGGTTTTTTATATGTCGACTTGGAAGAATATGACCGTGAGTAGTTGCCTTGTACAATAGCACCAGTAGCATTGCGCCGAGATGACGAACTTGAATTAAGAGTATTATTATTTTCTTTTTTATTTGAAAAAAACTTTTTCAATGAGTTGAGTAATGTTCCTTTGTTAGCTTTGGCATTATCAGGCGATCTCTGACTAAGTAGTTGTCTATGATTGGATGCCAGCCCTACATGACTGTCATCTAGTGCAGGCAAGGAGATAAATTTTTTCCTCTGTCCGGCATATACACTCTGCCATAAGATAGGCATAGAATGATTGTTTTTATATTTGGCTGACTTATCCGAGTTGGACTTACTGTCGGGCCCACTGCTATGCCTCGATCGGTTCTTTTCTAGAACTCTCCTAATTTGTTCTTGTCGATAGTTGTCAACAAAAGGCATATGGCCTTGTATTGCTGATGGGTACATCATATTGAGGTAATGCCAGACCAGATCTTGCGAAGATAATTCAGTTGATACTAGTGCTTCAGCACGACTACCTTTAGAACAGCGTGGCGCTTTCTTGGATGGATCAGAATAAAATACCCCTGAAAGTACACAACACATACATTGTAGGTTACAATAACCACAAGTGAAGAGCGAAATAATGCAATATGCAATTCCCTTATCAATTATTTTATATCCTTGTATATATCTAGTAAATTATGGCTATTTATAATGAAATATGATACATCTGCAAATAATTGACAGCGTTGAAAAGCTTGTTAGATCACAGATGTATATGTTTGCTCACTGGGAGGTAAATTGTGGATATTACTGCGGCTGAAGCCTGAAGGGTATATTTAGACCTCCAGTAAAGCTATCTAAACAGTAGACAGCGGTTGTCACCTTTTATATGTTAAGTATATTACACCAAGGAGTACTCCTTGATTACACCTAGTATTACAAACATATAAAGTATAATTAAATTATAGAATACACTATGTACATATACATTCCAGCATGCACACACATATGTTCCAGATTTATCAACCTTAGGCTATATACATACCTGTATAACAGAACATAAAAACCAAAGTTATATACAATTACAAGAATGCATGGAGCAAATATCAACATGTGGCAATAAGTTCGTGAACGTGACAAGAAACATTGAGGAGAAAGGACAGGACGAATAAGTTATTTAATAAATCTCAGCCTCAATTAACGATGGTAACGGCACTTAAAGCTTCTAGTAAACTAAAACATTGACAGAATAATTATTTCAACAGAAACTACAACCTTTAAATCTCTGATTTTTCACAGGAAGTTCAATTAACAACTCAAATGTTGATACAATCCCTCTTTGGACCTCTTGCCGATGTGCAAATGTAAACATCCAGCATTAGTATAAAAAAGGCATACTTGAGAAGAAGAATATTGGTGAAATAAGAAATAGCTAAACTTATTTGTTACTACCTTAGAAAGAATAGAGTTTTTAGTCCCAGGATATTTTCTAAGAAACGAAAAACTTTTGCTGTTCACTACCTGTAGAACCACGTAGCAGTATGCTTTCTAGTAGTAGTTACTATCGTTATTAGCCACAATACTACTAACAAGTCTACTGAACAAATGATCAGATACAATAACATCAACTAGGCTTTATGATAAGCCACAGGCACAACCTTAGATCAACATCCTAACTGATCATAGGCATATTCTAAGGGTGGGTCTTAACCTGACCCAGCTTATGAAAATACTCACTATTAGGCACACCAAGCTATACTTCTTAGCAAATGACATTCAAAATACAAGATGTTGCAATGTTGCCATGTGCATAATAAGGTGCTAGATACAAGTAGATACCGAGTAATCAAAATTTATTATTTAATAACAGCGATGAATCTTTGCAAATCATTCTAGTGGTCAAAGTATCGTGCAATGGTGCAAGTTACCCCAATACAGGGTTCTTGTAAATATTTTTGTTATTTAATATTACATCTCAAAGTTTTTCCTTCTTACTTCTGTTTTTCTTATCACTGTAATTTTAAAAGGAATGCATATGGTCCCAGTCAAATCCAGTGCTCAACTGTTGCAGCATTGTTGTTATGTACATATTACAATGTGTTTTTGGTGCTTTTTGAATATGAAAAATAATTTCATAAAATGCTAGAAATTATTACAGGTTCCTTGCAACCTTGAGGAGCCACCTAAGAGACGGTACTAAAATTCTCACCAGTATGCAAAACAAAAGGGCTATCGTAATCTAAATTACAAAGGAAGGAAACCAAACATCACCAATTCATCAGCGTACTCTTAGTTCTTATCATCAGCACTGTTACTTGTTCAACTTGGACAAACGTGTTTGAAACATCTGCTTCTCAGAAATATTGGCCAAAAAGTATTGCCACTGAGACTTACATGTACATTATACAGTCACTTCTACTGAAAATGCCATGTAAATATTAGCTGGCAGATTGTATGGATGGTGTACTCATAGCAGATGCGTTAGTACATACAGTAGACAATCCGGCAAGGTTTTACTTCCAACCCTAATATATTTACAATGAGTTTGACATCAGTGATAATGAGGTTGCCGAGAGTTATAGCAGAATGTGATGTCAAATGTTACATTAAAATCTATTCTTTTTTCTATTGACATAATGTTAGTGATTTGATTGTTTTTCTATATAGCAGTGATACACTTGGCAATGTATTGTAGTGAGCACACAATGTAAGCATGCCATCAGAAACAAAGCTAGCTTCTTGTTACATTGGGTAAACAGTATCTGGAATATGACTGTTATTTTACCTGCAAGCAAAAACCTTGACAAACAGAAAAAACATGACAAGTGTTGCTATCAAGCAACCGGGATTCAGCCGAAAAGAAGTTATATTATTGTATTAGAGAAACTTGAGAGAATTGGCTTCAGACTGTGTTCTTAGCAAACTGATATTCCAATCTATGGAATTATGTTATAGTGCCACCTTACATGCACTTGTACCTCAGCCTATATTGTGTTTATAATGCTAGAATCGGATGCAACATGACTATCAATGAATAAATTGTAGACAGGGTAACTGAACAAATAGGGCTATGCAGGACTTTAATAATAAATTGTATGCTACTACACTACATTTTTATAAATCTGGTCTTTGTGTAGGTCTAACATACTACAAGTAGGAACCTCATTAGCATTGACTGATATATATACATATTAGGATATACAGTCATATAGTATTATTTGTAAGGTGTAAGCTGATGTTTGCTGTGAATGGTTTGTATAACCTTCAGGGCGAATGGAAATTTTCCACTGACACCTATTTAATAGTCTAGTTTAGAAATATGAACTTGTATTATTAATGCCTATTTTTTAATGTTTAGACTTGCTTCATAACTACTAAAACTATAATACAAAGCATTATCAACTACACACCCATAGCCAACATAGTCATACCCAAAGAATAGCTCAGCCCAAACTATTTACAGTCACTTGAATAACTACAATGAAATCTACAGCGATTGTTTTTGTGGCCTCAATCATTGTTATTCTGTGGAATTAAAATACATGTACATGTATTATGTTATGTGCAGAGCCCTGGCTATGTTTGTCGACTATTTAGGAAGCAAACTCCATGTGCACATTACCTGCCCAGAATCACCCCATCCAGCAAAGTCAATTTCTAGAACACTCCACTTGAGATACCAGACAAAATAAGTTCTAGTGGTATAACATTGTACTGTTACATTTATGAAGCTTCCTTCAACAGGATTGCCAGAATAATCCATGCACCACAGATAGTTTAGGTGAAGCTGGTATTTTATCGATGTTGCTGTACCGCAGAAAAATGAAGAGCTTAGTTGTTTTTGGGTGAAATATAGAACCTGGTAATTAGTGTAGACTCAATCTAGTAGAATGATCTGTAACTATAATCTGATCAATAACTGTAATTATATATCTAAAGAGTGACTGTGGCAGCAGTAGTGATATAGTAGTCATATTTGTATTGTAGTAGTAGTTGCATTGCAATAGTAGTGGCAATAGTAATAACCAGTCTGCAAGATCTCACCACAACATGGCAATGTGTGAGGGTGTTGTGGTAAGATGAATGGGGCCATCTGAGGATAGCAAATGGGTAAACCAGGACAAATCAAAGGCAGGAGGACCAAGAGGCATATATGGACACCGGTGCACTGAATTTATGTAAATTAGTTCTAAAACCTTGAATGCTAAAGACAACATGAACAAAACCAATAGCAACTACAAAATATTATTGTTATTAAAAATCAATGAATTTGAGAATATTATCAATTAATAACATAACAATCCTTTGCCAACACAAATCAGAGAGGTAAACCGGGTACATTATTGGGTGCACAAACTCAATACGCTTTCAATGAACCTGACTGCCTGCATAACTTGTAATGCTTTGTTACTCCACATTCCACTACGGTACTTTTTTGTGCTGTCTCTTTGCAACTTAATGAGCTGATAGCTAAGTAAACATATGACATACAATTGCGAATCCGATTCCGTTAAACATAAAACGCAATGCATTTAAACAATGGATAGCTCTACACTGGCGGGCTCACAAATAGCAATAACAAAATGTCATTGGTGACTCGAAACTTGTTATTTGTCAACAGTGTGGAGCATACCTAACTATAAGTCAGCTTGATGTCGAAGTATGTAGATGACAGTTCAAAAGTTAATGTTTGGTGAAATGCAATTCAAAAATCCACAGTCAACTGGTACATGTTCCTAAACCTCAAAATTTAGCTGTGACAACCAGCTATAACAATAATTGCAGTTTTATCTGCTATGGTGACCTGATTAAGAAATATAAGAGCTCAAACCTGATGCATGGATGCAACTTGAGAT
The DNA here is from genome assembly GCA_935421135.1 of Bugulina stolonifera. Taxonomy (NCBI): domain Eukaryota; kingdom Metazoa; phylum Bryozoa; class Gymnolaemata; order Cheilostomatida; family Bugulidae; genus Bugulina; species Bugulina stolonifera. The sequence continues at coordinate 9,353,542 of OW285193.1, read as the reverse complement.
AATTCCCAAACAAGATAAAATGAACAATTGAATTTGTAGCCGACAGTCATAAATATAGGCAATGAATTAAATTGAATAATTTGAAACAGAAGCTGATATGATACCATGTAATGATCTTTAAGGCGCCTTCTAACAAAAAAAAGGTGGCACAACTGAGCTGAGTATGAAGTATGAATTAGACTTTGCCCTAAGAATAGGCATCAAATAAGCTTTCCCTTCTATTTTGAAAAAAACAATTCAGCAGCTAGTTTATTGCAATGTGATTATCTTGTTAGTGTTGTCTTTAGCATCCAAGGTTTTAAAATTTCTTTGCAGAAATTCACTGCACTTGAGTTCTGGTATGCCTGTACACCATTAACTCAAAAATCAAATATTTTTACAATGCTGTCAAAGTCATTATCAGAACTTGTCTGAGTGCATTGTCTGATGCTCTCTAGACATGAGATTGGTAGTAGACTAGTAGTAGAGCTATAGAAGACGCAATGGCAATAGTGGCAGTAGTAGTAGTAGTAGTAGTAGTAGTAGTAGTAGTAGTAGTAGTAGTAGTAGTAGTAGTAGTAGTAGTAGTAGTAGTAGTAGTAATAGTGGTAGTGGCAGTAGCAGTTGTAGTAGTAGTAGTAGTGGTAGTAGTAGTAGTTGTTGTTGTTGTAGCAGCAGCAGCAGCAGTAGTAGTAGTAGTAGGAGTAGTAGTAGCAGCAGCAGTAGTAGTTGTTGTAGTAGTATTAGTAGTAGTGTTAGCAACAGTAGCAGAAGAACAAGTAGTAGTGATGGCATTGGTAGCAGATGTGTTATTGCTGATAAATAACAGTTGGAAAACTTAGTTGTTAATGTTCGTCATTCTTGTCATCAGCATGTTTCAGAAGTCATTCTGCACTAAGGTCTTATGATTCTGCGGTATGATATGGTTGTGAAATTGCCATGTCGATAAAGGAAGTTGCCGACATTTGAAAGCCCCAAGTTGAAAACTGTTTATGAATAGCTCCTGTGGCAATACCCTGTTATAGCTTAACGTAATAATGTTAACATATTATAATATCTGTTATCATAATAGTATGATATAATAAAGTACATGAATGCCATTTTGAAAGAATTTTACAAATTTGACAGTATGTAAAATCGAATAGCAAATTTGTTCGACTTGTTTAGGCTAATGTATAGTTGTACCTACGTACCTATTAATTGTAGCAGTTGCAGTCTATACTAGTAACCACAAGCTGAAGGAGCACTTCCGATTTTGTAGTCCTGAAAGTTGGTCAGTTACAGAGTTGAAAGCGTTTATGAATGATAATCAAGGTGATAGTGAGTTTGTCTGGCGATCACTACTGTTGTAGACTGAATAAACACTACTTAATGATTTATAAGCCTCTCTTGTGTAGGCTGTTGTTAGTGAATGGGATTAATGCTGTACCTATGCATCTTAATCGATCAACAGGTTTTCAGAAATGAATAAAGATAAAACTTATTAGGTCAAATCTTAAAATGAAGAAATGTGTGAGTAGTAAACCACATAGTTCATATATTGTAAATTGTGCACAGTTTTGGTTAAACATTGGCTATCAATCCAGCATTAGATCGATGTGTATTAACTTGATTGTCAGACTGTAATACTTCAGTTTGGCTCAATGCCAAGCGCAGTGCCGCTGTTGGCTTGCTGCCAATGCATTAACAATACTGAGAATTAAGAGCAATACAAGGCATGCAGTCAGGGGAGGGCATAGGCATACATGTACTAGGACTATAATTAATGCAAATACTCCAATGCATAAGATATTCTTGCTGCCAGTGTTTTTATAGATTGATATAGTTACTAAAATTAATCCTATTAGGGTATTTGTGTGAGTCTGTGAGAACAGAAATTGATTTAACAATTTTGTAGTAGAGCTCCCACAGCTAGCCTATTATCCATTACTGAGGTTCTACATGTATACTGTTATATGCAGGTTGTTTGCGGTATAAAATATTAGATGCATTTTTGTGAAGGTTTGGCAAAAACGAAACCAAACTGGTTACAAATCTGGGACAGTTAGATGGAGGGGGGGGGTGTACAGACATCATAGCGACGTGTCACAAATAGAGGTTATATAAATCTGGCTGCTGTGCAACTTATTTTGCAGTGTGGGTCGTACATTGGAGGTAGTTACAATGCAATTCATTGTAGGCGAATTTTGTCACGTGTCTAATTTCCAACCAAATGTATATTTCCTAAAAGTAAGGGTAGTCCAAGGTATCATCAGGCCGTAAGCTGCGTGCCTATGACCATTTATGTACTCATGGAAGACAGCACAGTCTATGAGTAGGTGTACCATCTTTATCATTGTTATTCCTTGTGTTTTCACTACTTGGTGGTGTGGCCTATGCATGATGGGGGGTGGGGGGGGGGAGGGGGAGCTATATGGACATAAGATGCTGTGGTTTTATAATTGTAATGCAGCTACACCATTTGTGGCTTTGGTAAAATAAGTGGGTCTCCAATGGGAATGTGCCTGCATTGAAAGATGCTCCTTTGGGTAACACAGGTTGTACACGATCAAAGGTAACCTTGTATATTATTACATCTACTACATGGTTCACTTTGAAATTTTGTGTATTAATCTTTCATCTACTTTTTGTGTTCTAATTTCTAGAAAAAGCTACTGCTGTTTGTCAACGAAAAGCACTTCAAGCCTTCTGGGGATTAAACATCAAAACAGTAAATAAATATGATAATAGCTGTTTATCAAAGCAAAAGTGGTTTAGAAGTAGTAAAAGGAATTATTTATAAAGTGTGTCACTGATATGAATAAAAAGGATGGGTGGGTCAGGCAGTCTCAGTGTCTCATCAAAGAATAATATTGTTGTGAATTATGCTTTTTCAATAGCTGTTGCCGAGGCTGAAGTGTGCACTACATTTCAGTGCAGGGTATGACTTTGTAACGAAATGCGCCATTCATACTACTCTCACATAGACCATCCTCATTTGTTAGATGTACACTTAGGGTACGAGTGAACATCAGGCCGGGCAGTCTATGATTCGAAAATTATTGTGGAGCTTATAGCCTACTAGGAAGCAGTGCAAACTCCACAAAATCTGAATTAATTCACAAGTGTTTACAGTAACTCAAATTCTTTCATTTAACTTGATCAAAAGCAGTGCTAGAAGCAGAACAAATGAGGTAGGTACACTTGCACTTGCAATTTTAGGGTAATGCCCATTGTAGCATATGGCTTCAAGTTTAAAGGGGAGTAAACTTTGTACGTTGTGCACTCTCACTTCTAACACTGAACAAAACCGACTATGATCCAATGCTGCAAGAATTAGACGTAGTAGAGCAAAATCACAAATTTACTAGTCAAATAGTGTAGCAATGTCTTTTGAGGAGTGGGTGTAAAGTTCAAGCATTTTCAAGCGAAGTCGAGAGTACACTAATATAATAATGATAATAATAATATTATTTTGTGGCCCCAGCTACAAGAATCAGACACTGGGGGAGGGCCAAAATTCAGCTTTGACAAATATGGCTACACAATGATTATACTGGATTGGCATAGAATAATTGCTGATCCATTATATTTATTATGTATTCTAATTTTCAACTCTGTGACTAAGTTATAAGTTGGAAAAAATTGCCGATTAGAATAGGCCTTACAGCAAATTTATGGACCTCCCGGATGTCTGATTCTGACAGAAGGGGGTCACATTTTTATGTACCTAATTATAGTTACTCACCTCAAGCAAGGGTAATGTTGACCACTCATCATAATTATTACAATCTGAACATAGGACACCATGACCGTGCACTGGTGGTTGATTGGTTCTCATATAATAGAAAATAAGTCAGCATCATCATCATTAGTCTATGAATAACAGGTCAGCTGTTTATATGAATAATAGGGTCATACCTAATCATAACAATAACTATACTGTATACCATAATATTATATGCAATCATAAGCAATAAGTACACTGCATTACATTGGTCATGTGGGTACCAGCTATTAATATTATGGGGTACTTTCAGAGTACATATGGGTAAATCGAGAGCCATTGGCCAATGGCTCTCGGTAAACCTATCCACTAGTAAACATAAGCGTGATGACTGAGCAGCCAACTTGTATTGAAACACCACAGAACATATTTATATACATTTGACTTTACTACCAAACTAACCCATCATAGTAGCGGAATCCCAAAGAAAGCTTCGATTCCCAAGTTTTTGCTGCTAACACTTGGCCTATGGAACAAATACCATTCAGAAAAGTCGCTAAAATAGACATTCACATGCTATATTATACACAGGTACACTGTATTGCCTATTATATAAAAACAAAATGTTCAGGAATGACAGTAAAAGCAGCAAACAAGTATTATAACCTCAGAAACCCTATATTTATCTGATGTCAAGGTAATATAATATGATCTTACACATGAGAATGTGCGTCCCTTGATCCTACAATATACATGCATAGTTTAGTTTACATGAGGAATAGAAAATCTTTTCAAGTCGCAGGCTTTATCTGCTTTTGTTGAGTATTATTTATTTCATACCCTGGTATCCATTTAATTGTGTCTTATTATGTTATAGTTTTAGTACACCTGTACTAACAGGTGGAATATGAAACATACCTGCAGTTTGTCATTTGTCATCTTTGGATTTTCCGTTAACTGAAACATTGAACAAAATAAGAGCAACTGGTTCCTGTTATATTTTATGGCTGAAGTTATCTCCTCACTCCAACTGCTACAACTGGGTCGCTATGCTACTTGATCCATTGCAAGCTGTGCAGAGCAGTGCAACCAGAGATGTATAATATCATACACCTTGGCCAACAACTCAAAAGGTGTTTTTTTGTTGAAGCCAAGGCTAACTTGGAGTCTTCTACATAAATTATGTTATGGGGCCAGGCTATTCAGGGGACTGTCAATCAATAACATATTGAGAAGGCAACTTCTCCTGCTTGAGTTTCTGCAAAAAAAAGGTTATCTCAAATTTCTCCACTTTTGCACTTGTCAAATATTAGTGCACTTGTACTGTGATGCATGTATTGTACTGAATGACAGATGTACTAAAGAAGGAAACCTTGTAACCAGGTACAAACTGCCTTACCAAGAAGTCATTACATAAACACAAACATGCAAGTATTTGCCAACAAGAACACTAAGGACGAATTTGTCACTATGATAATAAAATCTCACCACTTGTATGCTGATTTTACTGTCATGTAGCGCCACGTACAAGTTCATCCGACAGTTTAGTTGGCTACAGCTGGTGTTTTCTTATTGGCTGCAACCAGAGTTACCAAAGAGGGCAGCACGTAGGCTTGGTAATAGGATGTAACCAGAGTGATAGCTGAGATCTAGTGCTGACGGCTCTTATCACTCTACAGCTTTATCAGTGGCTTGCTATGGCAGTATTTTCCTAGAAAACACAGGTCTCACTTATGTGTGTGTATTTACCAAAGGCTGCTATTATTTTAGGAGTTTTTACTTCTGCATCCTGGGTTATCCTTGATGTTATAAAAACACTGGAAATATAGAATATAATCGAATAGCTAGTGAAATCATGTGGAGGCAGAACTGATGCAATTAAGCCTACATGATGTAGGACCTACTTATACAATAATTATATGTATTACATAACCAGTATAAGGATAAAACTCGGACATATAATATTTATATCAGTAGGCTCCAGCCAGCAAAACAGTACAACACTCTGAGCGTTTACCTTTATAGGCAATGGTTATACTTTTACTCTGTAATTGATAAACGCAGCCATTGATCATGTGATATGAGAGCATAAAAACCCTGGTCATACTGTCATAATATTCATACTGTGTCACACACCATAACCCTACCCAAGTTTATGCAGTAATACTGAGGAGGCTCCTTATGTAGATGGAGATGGATAGTATATGACTTTGGTTGAGTGGGCCTAAAAATCTGGATTTAACTACTAAGGCAGTATCCAAAAGAGTGAACGGGATTGATGGACTGAAGAAACCTGATTTCAAAAACCAGATAACAGACATTTTGCTAATCATGGTAGTCGGAAAACAGGCTACGTTTTGCAAAGCAAAATTTACGAAGAGGCACCAATTCTCAACCAGACCCTACATATAAAAATAACTGGGAGATCCACACCAATGCACGTGATTGTTGCATTGGAATATAACGCAGAGGCTCGTTGCATGGTAATCACTCAGGAAAATAAGTAAGATAATAATAACTGATGATAATTTCAACATAATGAAAAATATGTCGAAAATGTGTCACACAAATGATGTTTGTGAAAGTGAAAACACATGTTACCCTATGACACTTTACAATGCTGAAACTATATGGAATAGTAATAGAATTACACAAACTGTTTTTGCAATCACGTGTTACAGTTATAATATTATGTTCTACAGCTAACCGGATAAGTTACTAGAGATTAAACTATAAATAGAAAAAGTCTTTCAATGTATACAAAGTAAATGACCTTCACATAAACACTGCACAGTGATGTCATGAACATAAAATTAAGAGTGTAACAGTCACACTGCAACCTACTGTAGTACCTACATGTAGTTAGTGTGCTCATCTCGGCAGCCCAAAGTCAATCCATGTCTCTATATTTCAATAACAAAAACTTAATAATAATGCTATTTTGACCCAAATAATGTTACCATATCATAATGTTATAATAATATACATTACAGCTACTGTATATATCCATGGTTATATTGTTCTCTAGCTAAAATAAATTTGGTCAGGTCAAAAGGGCAGACAACTACCAATTTTTTGTCAAATTAACAAACAAACAGAAATAATCCACTACTAATACATACATGTATGTAATTTCGGAGAAATTTCCATGAAATAGTGACAATAATTACTTAATTAATATTTAGTATTTAATGATATTTAATTGTTTAAAGTCACTGAACTAAATGGATACTATATTATTGCTCCAGGAGAAGGAATGCAACGTTCACACGCTGCTACTCTGTTGGGGCCAAATCAGAGGGGACCTAATTACGCACCTCTAAATTGCTTAATTTGCATCGGCCTAGAACAATGACATCTGATACATTGTTGTGGCGAGAGTTAATTTGAAATTTTAATAATTAAAACTTGCAGTAAAATTCTCACATTGGTTCAAGTGGTCTCAATTTTTGTTGGATGTATAAATGAAGACAGCTCTTACAAGGTGCACTAGAATTGGCAATTTAAAAACTAAACTCAATTGGCTTTGATGCATGTCATCATATCAATAGAGGGGTGGGCAGCTTTTGTAATTAATTGTCCTGCAACACACCAAACCAAAAGAAAAATTTTGGACATCTGTGCAGCAATTATCCAATTCATTGACATTTGCAAATTTATCCCATTGACAATATAATACTTGCAAGAGATATTTTATGAGCTGCCGGGAATTTGGCTTCTACTACATGGTGAAAACACCCCACTCCCGAGTGGGGTCTGAGGCTCGATGCCACCTACAACTAGACAGTGCACCAACTCAGTTTCCTTAGAAAGTGCACCTTTGCTGGTGAGCAGCAGTCCTACCTGTGTGTACCAAACAAACTGCACATGAGACGTTTCTGCGACCAGGTTGCTTGTGCAGAAAATTTATAGTGATGGGACAACAGCACCCTCAATCGGTAAGCCTACTACTACAATTCTAAATAGACTGCTTTGAGCCAGAGGAATGCAGACCATGTGTAAACATCTAAATGCTACATTTTAATCTTCCAAGATCATCTACCATATAAAGTTTCCTAAACTCTGCAGGGTGAGCAGTATTTCTGGAATGCATGGCCCTATTTTTGTTTTTCATCTAGAATCAAGGTATATGCATGACACTATGTTTTGATTGCTCTGTAGGTATTAGTGGGTAGAATCACGCCATACAAGCTACTTGATCCTAAGTATACACTGTGACCCTGAGGTCTGCTTGTTATCATGTGTCTAACATGTAGAATATGACAGCATCTAGGAGTGGGATTCCAAAGTAAATAATACAAATCGTCATCACACTCCACTGACACAATATTATTAATTAATGATTTTGTTATGCTAGGGTAATTACTGGATAAATGACAAGTTGATGTTTTAGTTATTCTGTAGCAAAGTATAAAATGTTTATACATCTGCAGGTTTTATATAGCAAAAACAAGTTTCACACATCAAGTAATGCACTATAAATGGGGGTAGTTTACCTAGACAATACGATCTGATCACATTAAACTACAGTATTTTAGGAAGCTTGATTAATTAGATGTGGGCCAGAATTAGTTGGGCTTCATTCTGACATAAAATGCACTTGTAACAAGAAAAGGCTACAATCTTTGTCTGGACAGCTGAGAGGATTGCCTGGGTGGGTGTACTCATAACAAGCCAAAATAATAGTCCAGTAAACATGCAATCGGGAATATTCAGATAGATCCTTAGTCTTTTTTATGAGAAATCCTAGTCCTGGAGTTACCCTGAAGGTAACCAGTAACACATTTTTATTGTCATTATACTTAGCTTAGACATGTCCAGTAGAACAGAGAGCTAATGTTCCTATGCACTGCATGTTGGAAAAAATAAAGATTCAATTCTCATAGTGAACAATTAATAAGACAGCCGCTCACAGTTTGAAAATGATTGCCAGTATCACAAATAGAAAATTATCAGCGCCTTTACGAAGATAATCATTGCTCAAACCATAATCTCAATATATTGTATATACATGCCTGCACTTACTGTAAGTACATAGCATAAAAGTAGGTTACACTTGGAGATGGGCGGTTAATTGGATACAACTGAATTGTGAGAAACATTTAAAAAGGTTTCTGATCACTATGTGACCCACACAAGTAATCTAATACCATCTCATCTCTGTGTAGATACAGTCGCTGAGTGATGAGGTAGTAAAAGACCGGCAGTATTACTGACAATTTGCCAAAAACTATTCTGTAAGTGCTGCAAATGAGAATATACAGTTATGTTGGAAGGTTTGACAGAGAAATTAGCATAAATTAATAGCTGGTAATTTTCCACTAGTAGAGATGTTTGGTGAACACTAAATGCTATTAGATGGCATTGGAATTGCACATCTAAGTGTCGTTGGGGTTCAGTGTACAGTGGGAAAATGTGTGGATTCAACAATATTCAGAGGGGTAAGTGGATAGATATCACACTGAGATTGCAGGTGAAGTGTGCCCACCATATTCTTTCCACTTCTAAAACTGTCTGTATGGTATTATTAGGTGTGTGTATGTTAGTGGTCTCAGTCATTGAGCATCCTGATTTTGTCCTTATTTTTAGCATTGCCACTATGCGAATTCAGTATTTCAGTAGTAGGTTTACAGATTACATAATATATTTGCCATATATTAAAGTAGCCTGTGTGACTTATTCTATTTTTTCAACCCAAATTGAGCTAGTAACTTTAAAAGTTCAAGCGTACAGACGGCTTAACTGCGACACCTGTGTAAATTTATTGGCGTCTAAACAGTATACCACAAGGAGCTGTCAAGACTAGGACAGTTGAACAAAAAGTAAAAATTAGGATGTAGTATTATAAGCTGAAGCTTATAAGAGTATTGCTATTTCTCATGTTGAAAACAATAATGCGTAGTAGGAGTTATCTTCTTCTATTCAACAATATATCGATGAACAGATAACTTCTACAGTTGGTGGAAATTTCATGCTTCTGTTCAAATAATGTATTGCTGAAGTGTTGTTATTCTTATAATTGTTTATTAATTTTATTAAGAGTGCTATAACTGCATATATAATGATCATAATGATAAACCTAATTATGTAATAATAATTAATTATAGTGCATGTCCAAGTGACATTGCCTCACATGAGGCAATAACTTCTAACTATTACATGTAACTCATATGTCTGTTTACTATAATGCATAAGTTTGATTGCAACTTTATATAATAGTATTGACATTGGCGTGTTGTATAATTTGTACTCTGTTTTCACTAATTTCTTGGCAATTATGGTTGCTAGCAATTCCTGAACTGTTGCTGTACTTTGTATTTATACCTTTTCTTACATTATGACCTACATGTAAGTCTTTTTGTACTTACTGTGACTTGAACCCCTGTTTGTCCGACACTGACTTAAATGTACTGGTTAACCTTTTGATATTAGACCGCAACCAGATTTCATAGACAAAGTAGCTCAGTTTTTCGTTGTAACTCCAGGTGTTTGTAGGCGGTTGTACAATAAAGTTACCCTACTGAACTAAACTTATAGCCTCTTACTGTTTACTGCTAACAGTAGGGTATCTTTCTCTGGCCTTGGGTCTTTCCAAGTACGATCTATGACTAGTACTAGGACCCAGTAGTTCAACCTCTCCCCCCAGCTGTAGGCCCCGCCGCTGCTGCTAGTCCTAACCTAGCTATAGAGGTCGAGCTCACACCACCGAGTCTTGCATTGACTGAGGACTTCGATGGTTACCTTTAGGCCTAGGGAGTCTCTCCAAGTCACCACACTACCTCGTTGTGTGTTTACAGTGTACCAGTTAGACCTGCTCTCTCTCTCTAGCTCTAGCCCCCTCTTTATTGGTCAGCCATCTCCGACTCTTCTCCCCCCCCCCCCAGTACTCTGGCCTGCATGTTGTACTCAGCTACTCGGCCAGACACAAAATATCTCATCTGGCTCTGGAAGCTAAAGGAGTTTGTGTAGAGGAGTTGCGGTTAAAGTTCAACACAGATTGTTGGCTAGTTGACCATCCGTTCTCGTGGTAGAAGAGGAAAGTTGTCATATTTTACAATGGAATTGAGTGAGTGATTCCAATTTTATGTATAGTTGTATCATTAATACAATAAACTCAACTCCAAGCTCAATGAGCTCATTAAGATAAGTTTAGTGATATATCACATGAATTATTGTAGGTAACATAGTGAAATTTCCAAATACATATGCCTGCAGCTTAATTTTTTCAATCCCAGATTTTCTTCTATGTCACATTTAGGGGTTTATTCTAGGCTTTAAGCAGCATAAAGCGTACCTAGGGTAAGAGAAGACAACTCTCAATTTTTGTGTGGCATCCATGTTGGGAAAACTAACAATCTAATAATTGCAAACCATAAACATAACATGCTAATGATGGTCTAAAAATAAACCATAAAGATAGTCATTTATAATTATGAATTAATGGTAGATTTTGCAAATATACACTTGACTAAACTATTATTAATTATAATCACTAATAATAATAATTAAAATATAAATGGAAACTATTGCCACCAGTAATTCCTATCACTATGACTATGATCTATGAGTAAGTATGGGTAGCTAGTAGTAAGTAGAGTAATGTCAGATTGTTAGAGTAACTTATTCATTAACTGAGGAAGACTGAGTCAGTGGCAGAGTTCAAGTGAAGAGTGAGTAGAGGCAGAGAAATAGCAGAGCATCTAACTTTGTTTTATAATACTATTGCTACAGGATATACAACATCATCTATGATTATTAAATTATTAATAGACATATTTATTATTATAAGACAAAATCAGGAAGAAAATGCACAGACTAATTATAATTATTAAAATTATTCATTAATTTATAGTAATAGTTATAGGTAGTAACCCGTAAAAGGAATTTTGGTCTAATTACAAAATTTAGATAATAATAATTTATAGATCAGAACCCTCAATGAAATTGGTCCGGGCAATCCTAATGGACGAACTCCTTAACTTAGAACAACGGATCATACATCACTACTTGGCCAATGGACAATCTTATCTACATCTACATGTACATGCACAGAGATTATCGTTGCAGCTGTACCTCTATGCTTGCTGCTAGTGACCACGTGCAAGTCACGTGAGGGAAAAAGAAGCTTGCAAACCTATCACGGCAATTGACACTATACTTCCGGGGGTATTGCAGAAAACCCTCATTTATCATTAATAGCATTAAAGAAACACTGGCAAAGCTCATGCTTTCCAATAAAATTGCTAGGGTTTCTTCACCAGTCTAGTGACGCTTGGAGAAACCAAACTGAAGGAGCAGACTGAGAGGGCAATACTAAAAGTGTTTGTGGTACGCGAAAGCCTCGTAAAATCTCTACTGCTATTGATTAGACTAAAGCTTTTAGAATAAATGATAAGACTCATCTAATGTAGCCCCTATAAGTGTTTATATATAAAAGTTTAAATTATAATTAAAAATAAAAGTTTTAAAGTTTATTTTAATTTTATTTTGGTAAAAAAAAAAGAATATTATAAATTATTATTGGTATTGTAATAATTTATAATATCAACATTTCAGCATTAAGCACTCTGCAGCTAAGCTTTGTTTTCCATTCTAATTATAAGTTCAGTTTTATGATTTATCAAATTATATCATCAGGATTAACTTAACATTTATTTAACTAAGTTAAAGTGCAAGGATGCAAGGTTTAACGTACAATATGAATATAATGAATATAATATTGTAAGTTAATAACTTACAGTATTATATTCATATTGATATTGTAAGTTAAATCAAAGAGTATGATTGTGATGATAGTTTGTAACAAAAGTAAAACATATGTTAATAAAATAATTTAAATGTACTTAGCATACCTACCATAAACATAAATAAGACTGCATAATAGTTTGATAGTTGGTTATAATAATCATAATGATGATGCCGCCAGAAATGGGAAACTAAGGTATCCTATACCTATGTCCTTTGAGCTCGTGCATAGAATAAATAAAATATGCAGTGGTTCAGTTCGTCACGGATTACCGAATCCAAGTCTCTGTTAGGGTTGTTACCAATCATCCACAAAGAAGAAGAGATGCTACAGACCCTCCTCCAATAAAAGTTCTGCAATGAGAACAAACACAAATCTCTCGCAGCCTATGAATTGCTAGTTGCCTACTGGATCAAGCTGTCATTACAGTGACAACTAAAACGACTACCAGAGACCATCATCTGTATTCAGTACAGATTTATCATTAATAAATTTCTTCTAAATTATCAGTTGCTGAGGTGTTCTGCTTGCATCGATAATGTTCCGGAATATTTTTATCAGTATCAATGAATCATGTAGGAATTTGATCTGTAGCCCTATGAAGTTAAGTTCATGCTCAGTATTCAATCGTAATCGTAATGATAATACCATATTCATTTATTGGTTAATATGAATATCAGGTCAGAGAATGACAGTTGAATAGGAAGAGAGTGTCGCTCTAATATGTTAAATCTGTTAACTAAGATAAATACTTTGGTATCAACCTATATATTAAATAAACAATAAACAATTGTAATTTATATTATGCGATACGTTGCATGTTGTCTGCTAATACCTGTGCATATAATATACATGTACATGATAATTTAACCTGCGTGCTACTGCTATTGAAATATAATATTCTGTCTTCATCTGTAAGGTTCATGTATGCCTGTTATAGGTCTACAAGTCATGTTATGTAGTTGACTATAACATGATCATTACTTAGCATTACTTGACTATAACGTATTCATTACTTGACTATAATGTATCCATTGACTTGGTCATTACTTGACCATAATGTGATCATTACTTGACATAAATGTGACATTGAGACATTTAAAATAGTATGCGATAATTGTTGCAGTAAATATTGTGAATCATGGTGGACAACTACACTCCGACCTTGTGTGAGGTGTGTGTCGGTGGCTCCAAGAGCAGATTGGTGCCGGAAAGCTCTCAACAGCCATACAGAGTCAGCACTCGCCATCTTAAAAATTCAGCAACATCTGCATTTGGTGCCTCACGCTATTCCCGCATAGATTCTGGTTTCGAGACTGTGAGTGCTGCTAGCGTGAGAACGTTTGACCACAGAGCATCGAGGGCTAGCAAACCTGTCACAAACATATCGGTAAGTAGGCTAAATGTACATCTCATCTCTACAGTGCTGTGCCTTGGCTTTGGGGTGGAGAGTAGTAATCGTCATGTACTTATAATACAAAGGGTGAGGTGAGATGGCCTGCTGTGGCAGAAAAAACTGTGATGGATGGTTTTTGCTTCGGACTTGTAGTATAAATTTAGTTAAATGTGTTATAGTTGAACCATTATACAAAAGTTTTACGCTTTTATAACATACAACGGTTTTGCTAATTTACGTCTATATTGTTGCAAAATTATTAATTTTTGGTAGATATCAATACGCAGTGCTTTCATATTAAGGACTGTGGCACCTACTGAATCTGTAGCATACCAACTTGTCACATGCCGGTGAAACCTACCGGGAAAATTCAGAACAAACAATTTAATATTCAAATCAAATATGGCAGCGTGAGACACATGGTATGCGATTAACATTGGTTAGATTGGATCAAATTCAGCTTTCACTTTAGTTGAATAAAAATGGAAATACATTAATGTGATAAGATGTCATTATGCAAGGCACCAGGATTTTATTGATATAAATAACAGAACATCAAAATATGTACATTATAATGTCCAATACTGATGCTGAATGGTGTTAAGAATTTCAAATATTCAAGCGCAATTCAGTCAAAAGACATTCAATTATAAATATATAATGCGTGGAAAGGAAATTAGCATATTATGCTAACTAATAATAAATACATACAATTCATGTACATATATAATTATAAAAATGTTTCAAGTAAAATCCAATAATGTTATACAAAACTGGTTCGCCAGTATAATATATGATTCCCATGTGAAGGCTGAATAGGACACTGTAATAGTAATAATATTCTAGTATCTAGTACGTAATATTTGTATATTTGTGCTAGATTTGATAAACACAGAAAATTATTTTTTGTAATGACTGAACAAGAGCAAACTAACTTGCATTGTATAATGTTGTGTGGATAGAATGTGCAATATATTATATAATACACGATGTAATATTTTATACATGTAGAATGACGAATACAGTATATCAAATGGAGGAGAAGCTATTGATTTACTGTTTCCTGTAATGTTTTGTCGTTTCCTAGGTATGAGTGGAATACCCGACGTTTAGAATTTAAGATAACATCAAATAATGACAGCATATTTCTATACAAGTCAACATGTATCATTTACGCCTGTAATAATAATATAATATAAGTTACTAGACAAGTTAAAATTTAATGATAATAGAGTTTCTATACCAGTTAAGATTTAATGTAGCTAATCGTCCCAAGGGAGCTTTAGGTCATAAATAAGCTACTTTTCAAAGAATGGGGTAATTCATTGATTTAAGTAATGTATATGCTGCTAAAGTAAGCACGCTGTCGGAGTAAGCACGCTGTCGGAGTAAAATGTGCTCAGGATGTAGGCCTACATGAACATGCTTTCCACTGACTAAAATATCATGCTATGGTAGATGCTAATTTACTTTTTTTGTTGTAATGGACGTTATGTCATTCTATAATATAGAAAATTTGAAATTTCCAAAAATAATGCAAGTTTTGTGTTTGAATTTCTTGAAATATTAAAATTATTTGAATTGAGTCATCTGTCAAGCTGGTTTGTGGAAATAAAACACAATTCCATATTATATAGGTGTATAATAGTGTCTCCCTTCTAACTAGGGTTCAGATATGCATGGCCTATATAATCGACATGTATTCAACTATTTATGTTTTGGTAGTGACTTGCTGGGCTGTGAATTGAAACACATGTTCATTAGTTAGAGAGATTGTACATGAATAATAAATAGTACATGTTCTTGTATCAATACACCAACACTGTAATGCATACCATCGGTTGCTGGATCAATGCGATAGACAGTAGAGTACAAATGTACATACATGTACATGTTGTGTTGTAGCAGATAAGATCCTTGACATGTCGGGTTATGATAATCTATAAAGTTGTTAATATATTCTACTCCAAAACGTTTGAAGACTTTTTGGTACGTCCAGTTTGTACCTTATGAACTCCATGCTCATATACAACATGAGTATGTTGGGTTTATTCAAAATGTATCAAGTATACACTAGGGTATGTGAAGTGCACGTAAACAGATTTACCAAATAGATTTAACCTAATATTTAAATAAAAAACTATTTTGGTTATTTACACATTAGACCTTCACGTAATTAAATAGATATACAGTATTATATAGTTTATGTAGATATTATGAGGGACATATTTGCTGTATCCTGTAGTGTTAGTACACACATGGCTAGGAAATCACCCTTGCATTTACAAAATATTATTTTGTTCAAGCTGAAAAACAAGTTTCAATACTATATTAGCAGTTTCGATTCACAGAGAGTGTATAACGTGATATGAAATTTAGGCTACTGCTACCAGCTAGATACATGTATTTGATGCTGTATAATATTCGACTATGATCTGCTTAAAGAAGGAAGTCTTCTGTCCAGTGGGACCAACTGTACGTTATATTTGTGATGCTAGTGTCCTCAAAGTCATGATCTCACTGAGCATCCATATAATGATCTCCAGGCAGGTTCTTTTTTAAATAATAATATAAATTACTGCTTGGCACATGGGAATAGGGACATGCATTCCGATTTTTAAAATATCGTAATGTTCCATGACCGAAGGCTTGTTGTTTGCAAATGTAACAGTCGAGTCTTTTGACCAAAGCATGACCGCAAACATGTGAACGTGTGTGTGTTTTTCCAATAGCGAAGCAACTGAAATGTCTTCAAACACACACAAGCTGATACACATACATTTTGGCCTATAAATATCTGTAATTGCAAGTACTATATTTCAGTGCATCAAATAACCAATAATTGACTATGAATATAATTGCTTACTCAAGTAGTCTAGTATTTGCTATTTTGTTTCGGAAATAGGTGCTATGTTTTCCCAGTGTCATCTAGCCATTATGCAATCTTTTAATATATTGTGTATCAGCGTGTTAATTACACAATAAAACACTTTCACAGGCGTTAAAAGAGATGATGGCAAAGAGAAATATTAACCAATAATAACACTGAATGTGTAAGAACCTGGATCTTCATTGTATGAATTCTGACAAGGCTACTACATGGTTCTACATGAAACCTATAACAGCCATTACCTATGGCAGCGGACATATTAGCCACCAGATAGTGAACACCAACTTCGGTTTGCGAAGTTGAGCTGGTGTGGCAATTGATACGTCTGTTCCGTGGAGCCTCGAGTTCAAACCTCGGTCATTGATTGATTTTTTTCAACAGCATAGAGAAAAAAATTTGTGACTACCAATGAACAAATTTTATCTTTTTGAATAGATAGACTGAGAGAGTATGAAGTAATACAAATCTAAATTTAAAAACTATGCATAGTTCACACTTGACTAGCAAAGGCAGACATGATGATGCCAGTGTGTTGATCATGGTTGTGAGGTGTTGTTAGTGTTGTAACCAAAAGCTGATCATCAAACAAGCTAATCTTTTTTTATTTGAAATGAAATTGATTGAAGAGAATATAAATTAAACATTACCCAAGTATATTATGACCTTGTGTAATGATTAAATGTAATGTATATCTAATTGTGACATGATGTGTTAGCATTTCTTTTCTTGATTAACTACATGAACAAACACTACAACACACTACAATCTAGCTATGGTAAAATATACCATTAATAGATCTGTCTATAGCATACTTTAGTCGGGGCTACGTTATAATATGTATATTGGTGTCCATACTCAATGACACTCTTATACAGCTTATGTCAAGTTATAATACCTTTCAAGTGATACGTTTTAATAATATTTTTATTCATAAAGTGAACAATATTTAAATACCCTATTTTATGTTCTAGCTACTTGATTCACTAAAGATTTATTCGCCTATTGCTGTGAGCTAGTCTATTATTCTTGGTTGTTAGTTTCATGGGCAATAGTATAGTATTATCACAGCTGCAGTAACGTAAAAATTATAATAGTTACAATAAAATTTTAACTTCATGTTCAGCAGTTTTGGATTATCGACTTTTCATTCGTTGTTTTATTTCAAATGGTTGAAAATAATGTTATAGATTTTCAAATCAGATAATAAGTAACAAAATTTGCAAAGTTTTAGTTTTAACATGCTACTCAAGGTTATAGATTATTAGGGTCATGAAAATGTGTCAAGGTCTTGGAGTTGTCATCCCCTATGCCCTACATGCCTACTGTGGATTGTTAATTCCTCTGTAAGGTTAAGGGGTGACAACTCCTACTGTACCATGTTGTTGGCTCAATATCATCATGGGTTGCTTATATTGAGAAGTTTTATATTACAGGTGGAGAATGAGCTGTTGTTACCTAGTAGTAGCAGTTCTATGACAAGGTCCAACTCGCAGAGGAAACCATCAGGTTATTTGTCTCGAGTCTCACACAGAGTCGGTAGTAGGTATGACTCGGCTGTCAAGTCTATGTCCTCCTCCTTGTACGCTTCCAAGTCATTTTCTACAGTCAAGTCACTGGAGGAACGAATGTTGGTAAGTGCTGCCAATAACAAAACTATTATTATGTAATCAGTTGCCTTTCATTGAGTGATTGGATGCATTTCTTATTTTTTCTATGGTCTTTGAAGTGGAGAGAGAGAGGACAACTGAATACATACATTGTATCTACGTGTATTACCTTTCAGTGAGCTCTGCTCATTGATTGCAAATTAGAACTAATTTGCGTCCGCTTTTGTTTATAAAGTACAACGTGAAATTGAAATATTGTACAATATTTTTGTGTAACTGTTTGTTCTACAACTTTGGAAGCAGAGAGAGGACAACTTCATAGGCTGAATTAGGAATGTATGTTTTATCGATTGTGAATAGGAGGAGAGGACAGTTACATGACACAATGGTATAGGAAAAAAGCAGTAGCTAAAACAAAAGCTTTGAATGGACAGGAGTTGTCATTCATGTTGTAGTAGATGAGACCAACTATTCTTGGTTGTTCAGCAGTGAATGATAAGTTAGCTGTAGGATCCTAGACATTTAGTGTCCTGGTGACCTATTAATGAACCGGCCTAGGTTGCAAATAAAAATCCCACGATCACCATTCGGCCAAAAGGGCCTGGAAATTTGCTCGGCTCATCGACACACCCAGGCTTCTATCACGAAGATAAACATTTTTCGTTTGTGTATTCGTGACACCTGTGAGTTGTCTGTCCCTGAACGTTAGGTCTGGAAGACACTCTTGGAGTCTGTTTGTTTGTGGCAGTCACACTGTCACCTAGTCTCCTAGGCTTTCTCCTACCATTTCTGGTTTTACTTTACCTTGATCATTTTAACCAAACAATAGTTGCCTTTTCATGCTAAAACTGAAAACAGTAGCAGATGACTCCAAGCCTAGTTTTGAAATGGTGGTATTTTAATGAGAGTGCAATTCTAGTGCAAATACTGTACATGTATAATTTTGATAGATGGTGTGAAAGCTGTGGGTATGAGGGGAGATATGTATAGGCTCCATTCCCTGAAGAATTGCCCACACTAAAATTCTTACAAATAGGCTAGCAATTTTCTACGCTCTAGATAGTCTACTAGGTCATGCATTGAACTGTCATTTACTTGCTGTCACTCGCCAACCTCTTCTCTAAGCCGTGAAGGGAAACTCAATCCTATTCTACATAGATGAATATGATTACAGAATGTAGTAGAGGAACGATTGAGAAGCACAAAGTCATCATCTGTTACCAAACCGACAAGGGGAACTGGGCACATGACGTGGCTCTCCACTATTAACAGTTGGGTGGATGAGGTAAGGGTACTAAGTCATGTAATTCCTTCATGATAGACGAGTCTATGTGTGTATGTGAATACATTGGAGATATCTCATATAATATTGTTTATAAAATCTTAGCCAAGCTACTATCTACTATATTATGTTGTACTGTATGTCTATGTCAGGAACACTTTGGTGCTGCTATCCAATTGGTGAAGGAGCATCAGCATAATTTTAAAGTCGTAAGGTCATTCTATGAATGCTAACAGAGTTGAACTGATTTTCACAGCTTTTCTAACATTTTAGCCATTTTGATAGATTTACATTTTTGTGTTTTGCAATACTAATAAGAGTCAGAGCAAGTAAACGGAAAGTGTTAGACGTACATGGTAAGACGTGGTAGGACATGGGAGGGCATGGTATTCTCTTCGACTAAATTACATTTTATTTGTCACTCTCATGGGTTCAGGGTCAAGGTCAGCTGTCAGCTGGTGCCAGTTTCAGGGGATACATGTAGGCCGAGGTTACCACAATATAAAATTTCTTATAGATCTCTGTTTTTGGTCTAGACAGAAGTTAGTGTGACGCAGGAATTATTTGCTGCTCCAGTAGGGTGTGTTAGATTTTAGTCAACATTTCAAGGTTATGAAACCAGGGTGTGGTAGTGATGGTTATATCTCTGTGACTATCGAATGACAATGAATGTATATTTATTTATGCAGTGTATGGGTTATATTTGTACATGTGAATACTGTTATGTTGTACTTGAATAAGTTGTTTGTCTGTATCCAAATATAAACTGACTCAGGAGTGTGGATTCGTCGCGAAGCAACGCCAATTCATGCCAGTTTTGAAGTTCGAGACATTTTTATCTAATGATTGTCTAAATATCGGTGTGATGCTGAGTATATATAGGTAGCATTTCAAGTGGTATCTGTGTTTGATGTTATGTAATGCCGTCACGTAAGTGGCTACTTTAACGGCAACTCTGGTGACTCAGTTGATTCTATAGAGTAACCGACTGCCCATGTGCTCGAAATATTCTATAATTATAGCTATTTAATCAATAGAAGATATTATTTTTAAGATTTCAACTGCAGCGGTAGGCCTAACCTTGAAATATACAGAAAAATAATTCTAAGCTTTTACATTGGTTTAATATTAAATTAGTTTTTCAATAGTCGCATCATTCTATTCTTTTCATAATACACAATATACACTTGTATATGCTGCACTGTATATTGTGCTATTTTGTATACTATTGCGCCGATTGCTAACTTTTTTATATAGGCCTAAATATATTTATACGGTATTTTACAATATATATTAGTGTGCATTAGTTAGTTAAAAGAAATTTTTATCACTTATGTCATAGAAAAATGTGTTATTTTCAAGTTTCAGTGCTAAGTGGTTATATTTTTCTCTGTTAATTTGCGCTGTAATTCAATATGATAATAATTAGTAGCACTTCCTATGAACTGTTCGATGCAGTCAACAACTTTCTTAATGAAGATGACCTTTCATCTCTTTAGAACATTGCCGACAAATGTCGACAAGTGTCTTTTGAAGCATTTTTATTCATCCATCTAGACAGAAATTGATATTTCCTTCCACTAAAGACACCCAAGCGGTTAAAAGTGACTATTAGAATGTAATGTATTGATTTTCAACAAGTTGAAGTTGGAGACATTGGCACTAATAGAGCAAGGCTATTCATTACGTGCTCTCAAAATTAAAAATACTAATCTAAAATCAATATTCAGGTAACGTCTTTCGCTTTTATTGTCTCACACACCGTTAAATGACTATTGTAATTTTCCGACACTTTTAATAGTCCAGATATGATAAAAAGCTGCTAGCTTGTAAAATATTTTTACAATTTGAATGAATAGAACATTTCTGGTGATGAGTTTTGGATAAGCAGAAGAAATGGTTATTTGTAATATATGTACATGTAATATACTATTGGGCTATGTTCATCATTTTCCATAAATTAAAATGCTCCACAATGAAAACATTGGTAGATATTTCATTGTAGTTAATATTTATATCGTTCCATATTTTATTATCACAGGTTTTCCAATATTTTTGTATAAATTTGTTATTTTTATTCACAATATAGCCTCAGTTATAAAGATATTTGAATAATGCACAATAAATGTTGACAAAGTGAAGTATAAACCAATGGAGTTGAGTTGCTAAGGTGCTTGGTTACAGACTAGGATGCCAGGTGCTATGGGTTTCCTATATCTTATGCATTTACAGTACTGGTATAGAAGAGGGCACAGCCATATACGCTATGGATCATACTTACATGCTGTTGTTTCATGGTATGTAATAACTTATTTCTTTTTTATATTGTGTACTGCTGCTTTACACGTAAGTATTTTTATAATGTAAAGTTTTAAAACAACTTTATTATGAATTTTATTTACTGTATCTGTTTTTGATACAGATGGACGTTCATGTGTAATGTACAGTATATTAGAACAGTTAATGATATTTGTATTCATGTTATTATACCAACTGCTGCTATATGTTGCTGCATTATTAGTGGTAAAATAGTATAGGGCATAGGGAATGAATATGTGCATGTAGATGTACATGCACATGTACATGTAAGAGGTGTGTTTTGTGATTGTTTGGATATTATAGAGTAATATTTACATGCTTTTGATTATATGTATGTTCCTACTTAATTGAAATTAATAAAAAATTCATGTGGTGCAGATAGGTTAGCCCTTTACGAAAGAAAGCAAATGAAAAGCAGAACTATAATAATAAAATATCACTGAAGTTTTTCTTTAGGTTTAATACACTACACTTTCTTCACTTCCACTCTCATGTTATGCACATACATGTACTGTGTTACCATATTCAATCTGATAGGCCTAGCCAAAGTATTCAAAACTTTTGAGAGCAGCTAACTAGCATATTTAAATTAGGTAAGCATGTCTCATTGTTAAACTTGTAAATTTGGGTATAGAATAAGAAAACTAGAGGAGGCTTATCATTGTAGAAAAGAATTTGAATTTCACATCTCACCTTCTCTCTAATTTTTACCGGTCTTAGAAAGCGAAAGTCAAAATTAGATAAGTTTTAGTAATAGCTCAAAATTGTATCGTCCTGCTGCACCTAGACACTATTTGTATAGTCCTGCATCATACTGCATTCACTAAGCACAGGGTATAATAGGCACCCTTACTCCCTGGTGCTAAGATATACTGCAGATAGGCACGTTTACTTGATTGTCTACTATATTTTATAATTCTAACACGGGCTAGTCTATCACAACTACATGTAAGCAATATAAGCAAATTGACATGTTATATACTTTTTAGCATATTGTGAATCTATTTTTTAAGAAATATTATTCACTGGATAAGTTACCTTTTAAAACGTCTTTGAAATGTGAGTGCACACAAACAGTTGAGGGAAATTGTACAGTGTTCCTGTACTGTATGTATATGCTGTAAATCATATTTGCTTAGGAAGGTACATACGCTATTTTACACTGTTTATATTACCCCTAGTTTGCCGTGTGTCCCATATCAGAGGTTGCCATGTTTGCAAAGCATGAGTTGTTCAAAGCAATAGATACCATAAAAACTTCTGAAATTTCAGATTACTGGATTCATGATTTATTATGTCTATTGATTCCACACGTTCAGCATGTTGAATATGTAACAAAACGCAAAACATGCTTCAAGTGGTGTTCATTCAACTTGTAAACAATGTTTGGATATATTGGTTTAGGTGATTGCTCATATTTAATTACACATTCTACATGATGCAATTTGTTTTAAAATAAATTCGACACTGAAAGTGTAAATAATGCTATTCTTAATTGTCAAAATTTACGCATTGAGTTATAATTTGATAGTCTCATTTTTCTTTGCAGTAGTCTGGAACACTGAGGCGATTGGCTAATGGAATTGAACTAAATTTTCTTCAATTTTTGCACCAATTTGAATAATATCATATGGCGCTATCAACTCCTGAGCAAACTAACCTCTCTGTGCATGGCGTCGCACTTGAGGGGAGCCAGATTAAGATGGTCCCAACTAAAAGTTCCGCACCAAGCAAGGGAAGCAGAAGAACCACGTGGAGTGAGTTGTATCCTACAATGTACTCGTCCAACTTCACCAAACTATCCAGAAGTGCTACAAATATGAGGGCATTTTCCATTAGCCCACACATGATTTCACGAAGTGTTACAAGCATGAACGGTTTCAAGCCAGCTACCAGCTTATCAGAGAGAAAGCAAATATTGCATAATTGTGATAGTCGTAGCCCTAGGCCTAATGCTACTTTCTCAAATAAAGAAGTTAGTTTGATTAGTCATGGTGTTGGTATTTCCTTCAATAAATACAAACGGCATCAAAGGTTATTACAAGCTGACAAATCCAAGGACTGTTCGGTCTGTCAATGTCACCATTATGCTCAAAGGTCTACTGCAAAGGCTCCTACAAATTTAGGTCGGCATCAAAAATGCATCTGTGAATGCTATTGTCACCTTGCTGCTTCCGAGTTAGGTCTGATGCATGTTGCTGCTAAATTGGGCCACACGAAGCTTGTAGAACATTTGATAGAAAAAGGTGAGCAAGCGGATCAGCTAGATGTACATAACAACACTTCGCTGCACTTGGCCGCTATGCATGGTCATACTGCTACATTGGCGCTGTTGCTAGAGAAAGGTGTTCAACCTGACACAAAAAACGTTAATGGAAATGGTGCTCTCCATTTGGCAGCAAAATATGGCCACCTTTGCTGTGCTTTAAATTTACAAAAATATGGCACCGATATTAACCTGGTTAATCACTTTCAAGTGGCCCCTATTCATATAGCGGTGAAGGAAAAGAGGTATGCAATTGTGCAAAACTTTCTCAAGAATCCCAACCTGGATGTAAATCTTCCAGATGGAGATGGAAACACTGCACTTCACTTGGCCATTCAGTTCTTTGATATTAACATCGTATCAATGCTTCTGAAACATGCTGGTGTCAATGTTAACTCTCAAAATAATCTTGGACAAACACCATTGCATGTTGCTGCACAACACAATAGGTCTTCAATCTTGACCCAAATCCTACAGCTTTCCCAGGTAGATGCGAATTTATGTGATGAGCTTGGAAATACTATCCTACACATTGCCGTAATGTCTGGTAGTAGATGCTTTGTGCAAGAGTTAATTAGCCTTAAAAGGAATTTTGATTCCTCTCAGGAGGAACTGCCCTTTAAATCAGACAAAGCAGATGCCGGAGGAAATCCACATCTGCCCGATTTAGATGCCACAAATAATTTAGGTAGAACCGCTTTGCATTTGGCTATTTTAAACAATAGCATCGCAATTGTCACTGATCTAATCGATGGTGGCTCTAACGTTTCTAGCGTCGATTTGAAAGGGAATGGCTATTTGCATCATGCAGCTGCAGTAGGAAACATTGTTATCAGTGAATTTTTGATTGGCCGTGGCTTAGACATGGATGCTGTGAACAACTCCGGTGACACCAGCTTGCATATAGCCATACATTGTGGGCACATAAAATTGGTAAAACTTTTGCTGTCACTAGATGCCAACCCTAATAAAATAAACTTGTTGCACGAGTCGCCTCTTCACCGAGCAGTGAAGAAAGGATTAGCCTCCTTAATAATTCTCTTGTTACGGTACAAGGCTGACCCCACTATCAAGGATATCGATGGAAAGACACCAATACATCTTGCTGTAGAAAGCGGCAATGAAACTGTCGCAATGAAAATGCTTAGTTGGTTGAAGGAATATGACTTAATGACGCTAGACATTGTAGGCAATTCCCTGCTACATGTTGCTTGTAAGAAAGGATTGTCCAAAGTAGCGGCGTATATTCTAGAACGCGTACCTCGATTACTCGCAGTTTCGAATGTTTATGGAAACATTCCCATTCATTACAGCTGTAAGTATCGCCATTTTGAATTAACAAAGCAGATGTTGCAAGCTTCAAGGACTACTGGCCATATCACAGACGTGCGTAGAATAACAAATATTGCTGGCAAAACGGCGCTGCACATGTCTGCCAAATCTTGTGATACACTGTCTACTAAATACTTACTCGGTGAACAGTTTGATACAAGTGTGCATGATGAAAAAGGAAGAACTCCATTACACATAGCATGTTCATCTAGGAACGAACAGCAGTCGGTAAAAGTAGTAGAGCTGCTACTTAGATATGGTGCTCAAGTCAATCCTGTCGATTTACAAGGCGAAACACCTCTACACTATGCTGCCAAAGCTGGGAACAATGCAGTGATAGCAATGCTGATTGCTCATGGTGCAGATGTTAACACCACTAATCTTCATCAGCATACTCCACTTCATTTGGCCTCCGCATACGGAAAGGATAAAGCTATGGAGACATTGATAAAAAAGGGTGCTGACTTTATGATGACCACTAGTGATGGCAACAGTGCTTTACATGGTAGTGCAGCTTCTGGAAATGTATCTGGACTCTCCTTCTTAATCAAACTTGGTGCATCGCCAAATATAAAGAATCAAGACGGGACAACTGCTGCCCATGTCGCTGCTGCCAACGACCAACATGGTGTGATAGACTATTTGATTGAAGCAGGTGCCGATCTAACCGAAACAGATAACAAAGGTAGAACTGCATTGCACATTGCAGTAGCTAAAGGAAACATAAAGGCAGTTAAGGCTTTGCTGCGATCTGGAGTACCGGTAGATTTAAAAGATAATTTTGGTCACACTTCCTGGCATTATGCATGCGCAACAAGTCAGCGAGAAATATGTAGCATTTTAAGGGAGCATATTGGTTCTGCTGAAGCTTCAACATTGGATGTATTATCTACCTCCGACCTAGGATCACATGTGGTTCTTGAAGACTCGGATGATGCTACTGATATCCTGCTCACCAATCAGTTGAAACGTACTGTGGTGAGTATAGTCCATTATTATTTATATTTTTGTCCCCGTAGTATGGTTTGCGCGGCGGCGTTGAAATTCACACTCCTGGGTCACGCTAGAAATTCAGATAGCGTTTACACCATATGAGATGCAATTGCTTTTATAGGATGAATACAGACTCCATTCGTATTTAAACTTTGTACGTAAAATTGATGCTAATGGGAAAATGGCTGAGCGCTTACCACCACATGATAAATGGAACCCACTAGCATGCCCACGGCATTTAGTTCATATGAAAGCATATGGACAGGCTTCAGCAGTAATAGCTGAACTTGAATCAAGATCACGTTTTTGTAAGCACAACAGGCATCACAATCACCGATGTTCTCAGGTAACTATATATTGATCTAAATATGGTTCCAAATACTACATTGATATCTCAATTACTATGTAGTAGATGTGCATGTGGTAGTAGAGGTCAGGGAGAAAGTGGTTGGAGTTGGAAGTTTCACAACTTATAAATATTTTAAACTATGGAAATGGGATTTGATTTATGTCTAAAACTCTATAGTGAATCTACTCCATGATAGTTACACATCTCAGAAACTGGATTTATGCCACTGCATAGGGTACAACTTTGTATGCCATTGCTGTATACCATTTGTACACATCCATTTAGAAGTAGGTGAATCACTTTTGGCATCAATTGATACATGTATAGTTAGAGATTCGTTGGTTATGGAGAATTAACTATTTACTCAAGATAGGCAGCATAAGACGGTGTACTCTATGATGTATGGTAAAATTGTGTTTAGCCTGTGGTGGAGAAGCTTGGTTCAGTTCATGAAAAGCGCAGTTCCCAGAATTCCATGCCCTTAGATGAAACTGACGAGATAGAAGAAGAGACAAGATCTACTTGTACCGAGGATGATATTGCGGACCAGCTTGGTATTTTCACCCAACAGCGGTCTCTTGAGGCTGCAATCGTCAAGGAAGGTACTAATTTTTATGAACAAAGTTTTAGCTTTACTCATTCTTATAGCTAGTCATTTTACCTACGGATACTTTAGTGACGTGCATTATGTATTCATGAGCTATCTTGGGAGTCCAAATTTTAGCAAATGAAGGGCTAACACATAGCATTAGTAAAGGAATATATATGTCTTGGCTAATTGCATATATTTTTTGTTGTAAATACAAAAGCCCGTGAATCACTGCCGCCATGTTAAAGTATAGACTGTGTCACTAGAGATGTTTCCTCTGGATAGCAGAGGTTCTTCACTTTCATGCTATAGATTTCTAATCTGAGTGTAATTTTCTCTTTTCTTGCATTTTCTCGCCTTATTTGCTGTGTATCTCTAGAGTTTTTGCGTCCTCCTTCAACCCCTCGATGCTTAGCTACAGATATACCTTTCAAAAATTGTTTGCCAAGCATGGTGAACATGGACCGCCATGTTCCCAAAGTATCTAGAGCACAAGTATATCAAGCACCTCCATCTTCTGCTCAAACTGCTCATCGCTCAACTGAGGGTGACAGGCCTGCGGAGACCCTTCAAGGTGTCCACCAGAGGCAAGATTCCTTGCCAAATACCTCAGGTTAGACAAATACAAATTTTGCACGGAATGATAATTTATTTTATTGTTATTTTGCCTACGCGGAGCAATGAATTGTTTATGTAGGTTGATTAAATATTTTTGCGACTTTACTTTTACATGAAGAATTTCCAACGTTCTATGTGCCTAAGGCTAAGACCTTTCAAGAGAGTTTGAACCGACACTCATCAAAGGAAGAACCTCAGCTGACAAAAAAAGCGGGATTAGACATAGCTTTAGACTTTGTTGAGAGACTGCTTTCGTCAAGAACTAAGAAGGAGATTCTTGTAAAGAATAACATTTTCGACTCTGGTGCCGATAATCAAATTTCAAATACTTTATCCAACAATGGACCAGAATGCAATAGTGAAGCTAATCATATGGACCAAATGAACATCGTGGAAGTGGCAAGCGATATCTCATCTAAAATACAAGGACGCTCATATAATCCACAACAGTTTCGTGATATTTACAAAAGGCACTCAAATAATTTTAATTCAAAGTCGACTATTATGCCGTTGCATTGTGGGAGGAATGAAGTAGCCTTTCCCTCTAGGATTACAATAGCTGTGGATCCATCAATTTCGAATGAATATGGTAATTTACGGCGATTGTTGTGGCACATATTATGAATTAACCAATCAGCGTGTTTGTTTGTTTTATATAACAATCGATATAGGTTTATTGTTTACATGTAACACCTCATTATTTTAAGTTAAGTAATTTGGTTTTAATTAAAACTCGTACTAGAGATATTCATGTTCATGTAAGTTAAAGAAGACAAAGCCTGGTGTTGTATTATTATTGTTTTGTCTCAAAGTCATTTGCTCTCTGTTCGTCGAGTTGATCTGTTCGTCGAGTTGATCTGTTCGTCGAGTTGATTCGTTCATGGCTGAGTTCACGCGTGGTATGTAGCACATCTGTTGCTATCTAAATAAAAAATTAACTCTGTTAAACTTAAACACTCCCAAATAACAAACAAACAGGTCTTGTTACTTTATTTGCTTCTCTGTGGCTCTTGTGACCTCATTTGCTTCCCAAGGAAAACAATTCCGTTTTACAAAGTTTGTCTCATTATTTTGTGATGAGAATATGACACAACATAGAGCCTTTGTAGAATCCATATTACATATTACGTTATGGTACACAATTATGATCAGTAGTTAGGCCATGCCAAAGTGCAAAAAATTCAAACAAGGGGAATATCCTGCATACATCTTGACACACATATGTAATCCCACTGGAATTAGTGCAATTATTGGTTTGGTGTGCCGTGAGCTGACCTAATGCTTTTCTTACTTCGCTATTTTCTTTTGCTGTGTTTATTTTAATTTCGTTTTGCACTTTGCAGTGGACACTTATTAGTTAGTATGTAGAATTAGCTAAGCTTTCTAACTTCTCGTCTGTTTCATGCACTCCTTATTTTTATGATATAGAGAGTAGCGTACTAGTGTTATATAACACTTGATTTTTTAGTTTTTATATTTTTATCTAAATTGATATATCTTTTTGAGAATTTCTTTCACTCATTCCCTTCAATAAGTTGCATATTTAGTTAGTAGAGTGGTCTTGACCTGCATGAACACTATTTAGTAGCATTTTCTAGCTTGTACATTTATCCTCATCCAATTAATATTCCAGATCATGAAAGGGATATGAATGAGATGGCTTTGCCAGAAGAAATAGTCTCGGTGAGTTGGACTGCGGTTTGCTGGAAATATGTATGACCACGGCTGTGTGAAGCAAGGTTTCAACATTTCAACTACATGTATCTTATTCTATCTAGTCTTTCTTTTTGGAAATTCAAAGTGAATTGTAAACGTGGAATAATGACTTTGAGAGTAAGTAGGGTACATCGTGATATTTCAGCTGAGTAATTTTGTAATTTGCACATAGCCATAACTGTTTATTTTAGAGAGATGTCCAGATGGAAGATGCTATGGAATCAGAAGCCCTGATTAATCAGCTACCCAGTTTACCGTCCAGTGCAAACAGGTAGGTTATAACATCGACATCTGATTGGTCACCAGCTAATACTTTGTATGTTTCTACGTTGTGTTTTGATGGACAGTGCCTACTTTGTAGGTACACATACTTTTAAAGAGGCCACACAGTTGTTCTTATCTCACATCATTAGACTCAGTGTATTACATTACGGAGTTACGTGAACTAAATTGAAATTTGCGCTCCTTTGGCTGCCCCAAATTAAAGTGGGCGACTTTGAGTTGAATACTACTTAAACAAAACAGATTTTTTTGATAATTTTCTCCGGTTAGAACCAGTCGGCCTGGTTGTAAGTACATCTCTTTATGCTCTGTAGGGAGAGACAAAGACCACCGATAATAGAACCGGATTCATCACTAACTCTACCCTCCTTAACACAGATGGTGACGGTGCAACCCCCACCCAAACCTGGTGAGATACTCCTAATTATAATTTAGTAGTATAATGTTTTATTGTAAGGACAGCCAATCTTGTGGAAAAGAAATTTATGCAATGCAAAGAAGTATGTGTGTAGCTTTCTATTACAAAAGTAAATACTAAGTAGGGACTTAGTATTTACGGTATTAGATGCTCCACCGAAGGTTAAATCAGGTGGTTTCCCTGCGTTAATGTTTGTTTTGTTAGAAATGGAAGGTTCGTGTCTTGTTACATTTATACCCACACATTTATTGTGATATACGCAAGTATGTTACTGATGACTGGAGTAGACACACTGTTGTATTACATATGTGTACTTGCACATACATAGTATGCTTTCTCTATTTAGCAGTGTGTTTACCTGAAGTGAGGAATGTGGAGACGCCCAGCTATGCTAAAGCAGATAGTAGTAAAGTCATAATGGTATGTATTCCTCCATCGACAGGAAGCTGTCTATATGAACATACATACGCACTATTTCTGTTGTATTTTTGTCATGACTAGGTGTTAAGAGTTTCATAATTTCATTTTGAAATATTTAAAACATTTTTGTTGAGCCATATTTTAATCAAGCACTTTACTGTACGTGAATGATTTTATTCACACTGTATCCACCAATTTTAGGCCGGAAACAAATATTTCCTTTGGGGGTAAATGACCATGTATACACGTAGGCCAAGGTATATTATACAATGTACCTAAGTCAATTATGGCTTTATAACTACCTTCAAATACGAAATAGCAATCATATCTAGTGAGCAAGCTGCTGTTTTAGACAATAGTTCACACTTTCAAGTAAGTTTTCTCATTTTGTAAATTTCAACCATAACTGGAACATTCTATTTGCAGTTTAGATTGTGTGTTAATATACTGATCATGTATTCCTATAACGTATAATTGAACATTTGATTGTTTTATGACGGACGTGATTGTGTTCAATTATTTATTGCTAACTGCTAGCAGATAATTTCAAACTGAGGCTCCTTTGTAGGCCCAAGCTGCACGCAAGGCTAAAGCTGTGAACAATCGGAGAGGAAGGCAGATGCTGCTCCCACAAGTGGGCACAGAGGAAGCTGCTAACGAGAGGAACAGAAGGAGATGGTTGTTGGAGGACGATGACCCCTTTACCTTTCAGGAGGGTAAACAGTCTCAGGGGAGATCAGGTAATGGTGTATATTGGTTGCTAGGCCACAAGATATATGATACACCATACTTTGAGTATATACAGTACATGTATACAACTCATGTACATGTACAACTTATGTATAGGATGAAATGATACACTGTATGGCGCCGGAAACAAATTGCTTCTAATGTAGACAAAATTGAAGTTTTCGACATCCCGTATACTTAGCTACTGTGGGCGGTTGCATAGCTACAATTTCACACATCCTACATGATGTATATTTTAAATTTTGTTAGCAAGTCAGGTATGGTTTGATTTTGAAAAAACGTACTGATAAATCCATGCTTGTTGTATATCCATGCAATCCGTCTAGCAAATAACAATTGAAATTCAAATATTTACACTGTGCTGTTTGACCAAGGTCTAGTAACATGAGCAATGGAATGCATGCTATAAACTAGGTCAGGTGTGCTAGTCTCAGAGTAAGGAGAAGGGCAAGTGTACGATTGCTAGAAACCATTCTTTGGTTGCATAATCTGATCATGACACAACATTATTTGAAGTGAAAATATTTGAACAGCTGATTTGTCTCACCCTGTTTAATATTACTATCTTTGAACGCACAGACCCGTCTAAGATGCATGACTTTATTAAATTTAAGTATTTATATTTGTAATGTATATATGATATGAGATTACTTTATGTTAAAGTAAATTGATTAGCGAACACTCAGTAGAATGCACCTACTCTTAGTACTGAGAAATGTTGTCTATCATTGCCATGGTGATTGGATAGAGTGTAGTAGGGATTAGCTCATTAGTAAAAATTGATGAAGCAGGTCAAAGTCGGTGCAGGTTGTTTCTCTAAAATTCCAAAATTCATGTGCAAGTATATAGTAGCTTTACTTGACATGGTGACTGGCTTGCACTTTTGAAGCACAGGCTTGTGCACTCAGCCTAACAAAGCAGACTCTTTCAATTCAAATAGATCGTGCCTGACAGCAAAACTCAGCATTATTTCGTTTCGGTTACTTTTTCTTAAATGTGTTATTTTCGTAATGATTAAGGCTATTTAAATAAATAAATTTAAAGTTAGATTTAAAATACATTTTCGTAATTTAAAACTAGTCTCATAACGATTTTAGGGTGACTGAGGCTGGTTGGGATAGATAAAAATAGATATAAAAATAGATTTGTAGTTGACTTAAACCACCGTACCAGGAACTACTGGAGAGCTCCTCCCCCATCGTAATTTGCCCTAGTCCCACTCACTTTTGGCGTGGAAGCCCTTGCTTATAGCCCATCGTCGGATCAACATCTCCATTATATAGATTTTCTAAATACATAACAGTAATAAAAATACTGAAATGAATACGAAATAAATAGATAAGATAACATTAGACAGTCAAAAGGAGGAAAAAAGGAATTGACCATGCTAACATCGCATTTACAAGTTTCTTGTGTTATTAACAGACTTGAGGAAATTATATGATAAACTAAGTTTAGAGTAAATGGTGTAATTATTGTATAGAGTAAATGGTATAATTGTTGTAGAGAGTGATATGTCGTTCAGAGTAGAGCCTCGTACACCCAGTCCAACATCTTCAGAAGTTGAGGAAGAGAAGGGTCTAACTGCAGAGCAGCTTACGGAGAAGGCAGTGGCAGAAGAGGCAGCTGAACAAAGACGAAAATGGGGTAAAGCTAAAGTGGACAACAGATTTAGAGAGGAGCAAGAAAGACAAAGGTAGGTCCTTTTATTATGATGAGGTACAGCCTCTGTTCACACCGATGACAACTGGCTGTTATCATGAATGTTTTATGTCATTCATAAGTTGAGTAGAATTGTATTAAGAAATGAAGATTTGTCTGTTGTAATTGCATAACATGATTTTTACTGACTTGCTGCAGTTTATAACTCGGTATCACTTAGAGCTGGAAATGCGAGAGACTATATTTGATCGAGTGTTTCGTTAGCAAGCGTCGAACATTATAGCCTATCGAAGAGCGTTTTGCCAATAGACAAATGATATTTCAGCTGATATTCACTGCGCGACAACCCATTGTTTATGTTCACTAGATGTTTACCAGCCAATCATCGGTGAGTGAACCACCTCAATACTTTTGTTGATACAACTTGAGCGTTTTGAGAATGTTGGTACCTAGGCGAAGAGCGAGCTTCAAATTCGCCCAAGAACACTCTCATGTGTTTTCAGCTTAAAGGTCACATGTCCAAGTTTCCCTTACTACCATTATGGAATGTGAGCTCTTTTATTTAGGCCCAGTTATGTTTTGTTATGAAAGGTAATGGTAGCACAAATAAGCATTAGATTAGATATAGGTTAGTCATGTGCATTGTGACAAAGAACACATGACGTGTTATGTTCTGGTGAACAGGTTGGCAGAAGAGAGGAAGAGGAAGGCTATGAAGATGAAGTTGGCCAGATCTCAGCATCTCAACTTTCAAAAGTTCCCAACAGACTCAGAGCTAGATGATGGAGATTTTAGTGATTGTAAGTGAATAAATTATTTTGTTATTGTACTAGGGTGTTAAGGCTCCATTATCTTACAGTTCACTGGGTTCTACATATTACACAATTACAGACCATCATAATATAGATGCATGCTGTACGTTAGGCTGCATAAAACCTATAGCTTTGTCCTTAAGCTACTTCGCTAGCAGACTTTGAACCACAGGCTATCTTTACCATGATTTCTTTTCATTTTCAGTTAATTGGTTGGCACAGTACTGCATATTTGGTAGAGGTGCTCTTGGCATTTACCAAGATGTTTTCAATACAGTAAGTTATTTAATTTACAACATGTAATATCTGATGAATAGCAATGTTGGCGATATTTATTATATGCAACACACTACCAAAGGAAGGTGTTGGTGGCTGAGTGGTCTAGTGCTAGTCACTCTGGTCTTGCAGCAATGACGCAAGTTATCTGCAAGGACGTGGGTTCGAGTCCCGCCAATGACCTGGAGGTTTTCGTCCCTATGAAGGTTTTCTCTCTGTGCCATATCGAATAATAATAATATCCAGCTCTAGGAGCCGTGGTGACCCCCTCGACCAGCTCTGCTGTTAGGCAGCCGCGCTAAAGAATTGTGTTTGGCACCACAGATATTGTTATTATTGAAATGTCACACTTTGCTGTCTCACTTATTTCTAGATGCATAACACCAACCCAGACTTGTGCTGGTTACTCAGTGACAATAGCATGCTATTGATCATAATAAGAAGTTGTCCTCTCCCAATAATAAAAAATTGGAGAGGACAACTTCTTATTATGACCATCATGCTGTTGTGGATATTGTAATGGGCATAACATGCCTATAACTGGAACGTCTCTTCTAGTTGACATGCTACCTGACAACCCCCATGACACTTGTCTTAGTATAGATATATATACAGTATATATATTTTTAGTACATGCACTAAATGTATAAATAATAGCACAAAACTATTAATCTAGGGTATGTTATATAGGCTACTCAAACTGTTTGTGGGATTTAGGGCTATATCAAGCAACCCACTATGCCCCTATGTAACAAATTATGGTTCATATTGATTATAGCTCTTGAACAGTTCTGGAGAGACCAAGATTAATTGTGAGAGACTCTCTATGGAAGAAACTTTAATGGCTTTAACCAGCATAAATAGAGAGCTAAAGGCAGTGGAACAGGAGTATGTCATTCGTGTAAGTAGATACTTAGCATGCAGTATAACTGACTGAATAGTATGGAATTTTCCTGTACTAAACATAGAATAGAAATAACAGTGGAAAACTGAAAGTCTTTATCTGTAAAGTTTTCACCTCCTAAACGCTCGGCTACATGAGAGGTTGTGAGCTTTGGCGGACCTACTTCAACTTATATAATTGGAGTCATTGTATCTAATATTAGCCAATCGCACTCACTCAGTGACACCATGGACCAAAAAGGCCAACATGCTGGTCTTCGCATAGACTGGCACGCCGATTTACTCTAGAATGAGGCTCTGAAGGCTGAAAAAGAAAAATCGGTCTTTACTATATTATACTTGCATATATTTGTAGCTTTGAATTTGTCACTTCTTTCTAAAGAGAGGACAAATTCACTTGAATGTTGTTATGCTCTATCAGAGTACATGCACCTGTATATAACAAAAGAAAATTGCCCCCTCTTTGCAATACGGATGGATGAAAAGCCATGGCAGCCCATCCATTAATACTTATAATGGAAATTTGCTTCTAGTCTTTTTATAATTGGAATGGGTGTATCTGAAATGGAACAAATGGTTTTGTGTACCCTTCTGGGAAAGTAGTTGCTGCAGAAGTTGTGACCAGGCATCTCTGATTTTCAACTTTGGCACCCCAACCAAGTGATAAGCCTTCTATCAGTGGTACCTGGCTAGCTCGATGCTCATTATATACTACATGCATATTCTTGGGAAAAACTGGAAGTTGTCCTCTCTTATATCAAGATTGGGCAACTCTTAAATTGGATCTATGCTCCTCACTGCAATTGTAACAATGGAAGTTGCCCTCACCCTGCAAAGGAGAGGGGACAACTTTCTTATTCTCAGAGCCAACCCACTCCCAACAATGCCCTACTGGAAATGCAGTTTCTTTTTTTGTAGATATGTGAAACTTTAGGCCACAGCATTAGAGGAGGATGCGACTTCAAGCTCTTTTCTCTTTTGGCTGCCTTATCACACAGAATTGCTTCATTGGAGTAAGTGAAAATAATGTTGCTTGCTGCCTGGCCGATTAGAGCTGCATGCAACTTTACAATCATGGATACAGAAATAAGTCGACTCCTAACCAACCTGATGTATTCACAAACACATCTACATTTATAAAGGGATATTATCACGGTGTGTTCTTGGCCAGCTCTCGCTAGTTGCATACCCAGCAAAGTGCAAACCACTCAACTAAAATCTCAATTTGTAATAAAGTAATACCATGTATTTGCTGGGTCCAACAGTACACCAGGTAGCATTATTCCAACAGCAAGATAACAATCTATGTACATTTTGCTTTTACTGCCATAATTTCTCATTTTACCATTGTTGTATTATTGCATAGGTGTATTTAGCAATAGAAGATCCACATTTCAGGGTATTTTTTCTGTGGTGTGGGTTGCATATCTCCTGGTTTTACCCAACCAAACAAACCGCCCCTTCACACAGCCACTATTTGTACATTCTGCATATTACAGTGATTTTATGAGAAGAATATACAGTCTAATAGACCTCCGAGCTGTGGACATAAACCTCCACTTCTGCAGACAGCTATGGGAAGCATGCAGAGATGCTGATACTAACACCATGTCAAAAGACAAGCTCACTGTTGAACTCAGAGCAGGAGGCATCAGCCCAATCCATGAAGGATATGTCAAACAGGCACTCAGTGACAAACAAGAATTAGATTTTTTAGACTTCCTCACTTATATACCATTGTTTATATTTATCCATAGATCTGTTATTGGCAACCCACTGGATGACAGTAGGACTAGGTAGTTGTTAGTGATATGTTAAATCGTACATGAAATAGCCAGTTGCTGTCAGTTGGTGCAACTAAACTGTATTGAATATCATATGGACAACAGGTATTATGTACATAAGAGAAGTGGTAAAATCTTGTAGTGCTCAAACAATATTTATGATGAATACACAGAACCATTAAAACACAAAAATGACATGGTATCTTGTTAGAAACTACAGGATATTATAATACTATTTTGTATACCTTTGCCTGGAGGACTGGCTGCTGACCTTTTGGGTGTACAAGGAGGGGTTGCCGACCTAAACTGATGATGTAATCTGGGTTGCATAATAAAAGCCAAAATTGACAACAAACATAGTGAAAGAACAGTATAATACTGCAGTCTGTGGTGGAGGGTGAATCAATCTATCTAATGCAATCGACATCCCTAGGACACTATTAGCAACATTACACAAGACATACAAGTACTAACTACTAACGTAAAGAACCTTTCCTAAGAATATGAGATAATAACTATCTAATCCAATAATAAACACCGTGACCAAACTTTGAATGGTGGATAGAGTACTAACGGTTTATAACAGCAATGCAAATCATATGATACAATGTTTTAGTCAAGTAGTATATGATGTCATACCAATGTGAACATATGCATCAGCAATACCAGCTACAAAGTAGTTCACTACTGAATAGAGTATATAATATGCAAGCAGTTGTATGCCATGTGTTAGATTATTGAACAAGACATGCATGCAGTTGGCACTTACTATGTGACCATAGTAAACTCTGGGAAGTTGGTGACCATCCCTGCACCAGTTTGCCTGCTTAAAGCATAATGCATTGTGGAACATATTGTGTATGCAAAGTTCAGTAGCAAATCATCATGTACTATGTGAAATAATGCAGTATACATGTACAGTTAGTAGAACACGTCATGGCCAAACAGTATATCAACAAAGGATCACTACATGTTGTATCAAGATGGAGCAAGGTCACACAGCAATGTATATTGTGAACAAGAATGGCGTGTTGATAATATAATATACACAGTCATGTAGTTAGTCTATGCAGTGATGTATGCAAAGTTATAATTCGTATATATATACAATAATAATATTATGTTGACATTGTGTATGTGTAAATCTGTGACTGAGCTATGCAATTATACATGTATATGGTGGCAGTAGAAATCACACACAATACAGTGTAGATAATATCATGGAACACGTTGTAATGTATATATACATAGGAGCAATAAAACAGGAGAAGACAAATGTTCACAGCGAGAGAAGAGTTATTACAATAATATACTATGACATAATGAGAAGAGTGGGTCAAGGTCGATGAAGCAAATGACCAGGATATAAAATGAATGATTCACAGTGAATAAGCATAGTATGCAGTACATACATGTTACAAACAGTTAAAACCATCGACATAATGTAATATACGATCAAAGAATTGTGTGTATTGTGAACATAGCGAGATTATTATGCAACCAGATACAATCAAATTTATATAGTTTGCGTCTTAGTTGTCTATGTACAAATCCTCAGTGGCTCACAATTATATCTGCAAAAGAGAATATAAAAACACATGCTATAGATACACAAAGGCTACTGATGACTAGAGATCAATGTGATCTCAAGCTAAACTCACCTTGACTTGCCATGAATACTTGAAGTCAGTGCTGAAACTCAATGATTTGATTAGTATAGTCATACAAACTGAGACAACTCCAAGGAGCTTAGTTAGCATTCACAGGTGGTAAGTAGATGGTATATTAGTCGACTGTACATACCTGTTAACTGGAGTGTGGAGAGAGAGAGAGAAAGGATGAGTTGAAGACTACTGGGAGGTTGGTTGACTTCCCTGGGCCTGTTTAAGTATTGCATCGGCCTGATCATGGTAACCCATTTGCCTGTAGTAGGCTGCCCACTGTTCACTATAGTCTGGCTGTCCAGTAGTTGGATTTATTTCTACAAGATGATTGGTCAGATAATGCAAGTCAAACATCTGACATGTACATATATTTAGATTAGAATATTCTGTCACTACAATTAACTGTATTATACTGGTATGGGAGATAGACAGTGTATGGTATGAATGGCACTTACTGAAAACTAAGGTTTGTAATCTTCAAATTAAAATATGCCCATCACAAAATTTGGAGTTACTTTTTTGTGCTCTTCCTCGAGTCACACACACACACACATATATTATACTCTGGTCTACTCTGTACCTGAACTGCCTACCAACCTAGCTATGTAGTGTATAGCACTCACTTGGTTGAGCTCCACCCGCTGCAGGAGCTGCTCCTGGTGCTGTCGCTGCCTGTGGTGCAGCAGCAGCAGGTTGTCCAGGCTGAGCTGGCTGACCGGGTTGAGCTCCAGGTTGCTGGTACTGTCCGTAGTACTGGGCATAGTAAGCCTGCCATGCTGGGTCTGTGCTCTGCTGCTGCTCCCCACCTGTTAGTACATACAAATAAGTGAACGGTGAAAGCTATAAGGTAATGCACACATGTATATCAACAGTACATACATCACACGTCTCTGAGGACCAACATCCAACATTAGTGAGGCATGAGTAATAAAAACCCTCGAGTTAATAAACAGTGAAAAGGGATAAGAATATAGGAACTATTATTATAGTCACCACATAGATTATGTCATGGTGTATGATGAGGACTAACCAGGTGCTGCAGGTGCTCCACCAGGTCCTCCTTGTTGGGGACCAGGCTGTCCCTGTCCTTGACCCCACTGGTTGTAGTTGTAGTTACCCCATCCTTGTTGTGCCTGCTGCTGAGGGGGTCCTCCTGGAGGACCTCCTCCCCAGCCAGGAGGTCCACCGCCTCCACCGTATGGTCCACCACCCTGTGGGGGTCCTCCCCAACCTGTCACACAGCAACACCAAATATAGTCACATATATACATACTGTAATTATACATAGTATTACATACAAACACCTTGTTTTAGATATAAACCGAATATGGCTCGCTAATAGTATATATGTACGAGTACATTAGATATCCTATGTCATGCCCCGGTTTGAAAGTACACACAATAAAAACATAGGATACAGACTCTACCCCTGATGACTTGCCTGTTGGCGTCAACACAAGTACAGTATCGTTAGCTTAATCTGATAGACTGATAGCGTACACAAGAGTATAGACTGACCTGGTCCACCGGGTCCTCCCCGAGGAGGTATGGATATCTTCTCTCCAATCAAGTGCATAGCATGCTGGATCTGTTCAGCTGAACCTCTTATAGTGAACTCCTTGTCGGGGCCGGGAGGAGCATTACGGTTCAGTTCAACATGAGCTCCAGACACTTCACAGATGTTACGGATCGTCTCCCCACCTGACAAAGGGTGTGTGTAGGTTGTAGTCAGTACACGCTATTATATACAATGTACAGTATATAACACAAAATACTCAGATACACACGACACATGTACGTATAGCATTAGCTCACCTTTGCCAATGACTATGCCACACCTATCAGAGGGAACTCTCATGGAAGTCTGATCCTCTCCGCCAGGCCCTCCGTATCCACGAGGTGGTCCACCACCATATCCACCACGACCTCCTCGGTGGGACCCACCACCTCTACCCAGTCCTAAACCACCCGATCTCTGCTACAAAAGTACATAAACATATTGTTAGTACGTGAGCTACTGATATCACTATTATCAATTGCCTACGTACATGTACTATGTCGGTATACTAGTTAACAAGATATGGAGGTGTCAATATAGTAGGTCAGCTAAAGTTGAAGCCTCAACAGTGAATCTACGACTCCTTAATATGCATTATCTGGTCCATATGATAATCTTTTGAGATCAGTTTATCTGATAGAGCTTACAACTGAAAGAAAACATGTATTATCAACTAACTTCGCTTTCAGTAATCAAGTCCATGATGTGCTGTTTGGCTGCAAAGACATCGTTGGGAGCACCAGAGATGTCACAGATCCTCTGGGGACCACCGTTATCATTCTGGAACTGTATCCTAACATTGAATTTCCCTTGAATAGTTTTGATCATCTCTCCTCCTTTGCCAATGATAATACCTACAGCTTCCCTTGGAACAGGTACCTGTAGATAGTAAAGACATGTAAAAGAATTATCCATATAAACAGTGCATGGGTATGGTAATGTACTGTATACAATAATAAAACATGCATAGTAGATGTACATATTGCACTTACAGACTCTGGATGCCCTTCTCCATACTGATTAAAACCGGGAGTTCCTGGTGGACCCCTCGGCATATCTTTGGAGTTCATCAACTCTGTGACTAGACGTTTAGCAGTTTCAATATTACCAGGTTCACCTACATACAAAGTATGCCTCATGATGATCTAAACTACTATGACATGCCAACAGCAACTCAACCACTATTTGATGACAAAGAACTACATCGTTTTAGCTGGATACATGTAATAGTCACTGTTGTCTCAAAATTATGCCGCCAGAGCATTGTGAGGTCTGATACACAGAGTTAGACAAATCAAAAATTTGTGTTCAAAAGTACATTAAGAATTTACTACATTGCTGAAAGACTGTGATTTAATACAATTTTGCAGATTAATGGATAATTACAGTTAGAGTACGATTACAATACCACAGTCCTTATAATGCAAGTGTCCAGGACGTACCCGTAATACGGAGAGGTTTCTCAGGAGCTGTCTGGAAGGGGCCATCTTGCACCATCATCATCTTACATCCACTCTTGCCCTGCAACTGTTTGATCGTATCTCCACCTTTGCCGATGATGAGGCCAACTTTGTTACCAGGGATCATCATTTCAGTCGTGGTTTGACCTGTGAAAGCGAATTCGGCTAAATAAAGTAGAAGAGAAAGACACTGACTGAATAATACATACATTGCAAGTGGCTTACATAGCTTGTTAATATTCAGTTTTTCACAAATCAATTCTTCATTTTCATTTACGACAACAATCTGAATCGGATCACACAAAGTACTATTACCCTAGTATGAAAAATATCCATCTAAATAAACGATCACCTACCCACACAAATCAAAGTAAGCTAGCAGGATCCACTGCCTATACTCGTACCTGCTTGGTCTGAGGGCATCCCTCCGTTACTTGTGTGCCCTGCTTCATTGATGGTCTTATTGACAAGCTCCTTAGCTTTAGCGATGCTTTCAGCTGTTCCATTGAGAGACACACTACGATCTGTGAGTGACTGACCCGGTGGGGGATCTGGAGCTATTTGAATACGACAACCAGACTGTGCTTGGATCTGTGTGATACTTTCTCCTTTGCTGCCAATTACTACAACCAAGCAAAAAATGTATACTATTAGTCGTAATGAGGCAATGTGTAAATGATGTAGTATAACTAAGATCATACAATACGGCTCTGTAAATCAGTACCTAAAACTATTACCAATCTCTAAAATGGATATTATCTATCATATAGGCCTACCCAATGAAGATAGAACATAAAAAACTAAAGTTGAACATATTACAGCATACCTAAGCCGACGACTCTGTTTGGAATTGACCATTCCTCAGACACAACTAGACCAAGTCCAGCATGTGGACCCACTCCAGGACCTCCTGCTCCGCCAGCCATTCCTATTGATTGGTTTAGCTTGGCAGCTACTTGTTCAGCAGCCATTTTTGCAGCATCTTTTGCTGAGGTTCTCTGTTGATCTGCTAGAGCTCGAAGTTGAGCGGTGATAGCTGTGAGGAGTAAGGTTACATATGTCAGCAAACAGCAATATATAATTTTGACATAAAATTCGAAACAGTTGATTTTAATGCCTGGTAGAACATCGAGCTAGCACGGCATATGTCAAGTTCACTAATGCTCTGAATGATACTGTAGATAGATATAGGCCTAGTCTACATGTAAATCTACTTACCATCTGGTTCGGATGCCGATTTCTTAGCACTAGAATCCTCATCTCCTGACCCACCAGGAAATGAACGTTTCACACCCAAAGGCATGCTATTTGGGTTGCCTTTGTCTGGTAAACCACCAGTGAGAGGATTAGCAGTGGGGAATGAAGCTGCAGCGCTTCCATTACTGGCGGCAGCAGGAGCAGCGGGATTGCCACTTCCTAACTTCGCAGCAATCTAATAATAAAATACAAGAGAAAAATATCGTATGAGTTGCCACTTCTATTCATCTTTATTCGAAACTAAATAAGTGAAGCCAAGTCACTCACAGCCATGGGATATCTATCTTTATAAAATAAAAGACAATATTAATATTTTATTAAGATAATTATAATAATAAAATAAAAATATCCTACAACAGAACATTCAATTAATTAATTAATTAATTAGTGATTGATAGTCATAGGCAGTGATAGTCTCACTCACAGTTAAGTGATGCAGTAGGTTAGCTGCCTGACAGTAATAAACCAACTGACATCCATTTGATCCTGATATTTGAATTCCTGTTCTTATTTATTCTATGTCTATCTAATCTATTGGTACACAGGACAGTGGCACTCACCGTCACGAAATACAGGACACAGTAGGCCTACAGTGTACAGATATTAATAAACATGACACTTGACTACACTTGCACTGAAATGATAGTCAAGTGATGTCAAATGTGATAGATAGGCTAGTTATTAGAGTAGACTTAGATTACATTATGATTATTTGCTAATAAATTGAAAATTCAAAATTCATAAATTGAGTGATAACATAATCATAATCATAATGATAATTATAATTAATAATAATAACATAATTTAGGCCCATGCCACCAATTTTTGAATGATGTTACCTGTCTAGCTCGAGCAACCGCATCTGTAAAAGCCACATTAGAACTTTGCTCCATAATGTATTCTTATGGGTAAATTCTTATTGTAATAGCGCGTTCATTTACTCTAGTAAAGAAAGGGAAATTACAAACAGCCAAGAAAAAGAAAGATGGCTGAAAATGCTTCTTCAGAGCTCAAATTGATTGGACAAAGCATTAGCTATCTTGTCAACACGCCGCCTTTCTATCGTAATTACACTGATTTCACCGTAATAATTGCTAGTGGCATTACTTACTCTAAGGTCCATAGCTCTACAAAAACCTTGGAAATTTCCTAGGTTACGACAACTCCAGCTTTATAAATTCCTGCAACACAATTGTATAAATTCCCACCAAATATTTTTGTCAAACTATTCAACCGAGGGTACAGCAACACCATCTCAACTAGACACTGCAGGGACCAGCACTTATTCTTTGTATTTTCAAGCTCTTCATCCAACAATGTGAATTATATCTAGTTCATGCAGGCAAAAGACCATACACACTTTTGTGTGAAGGATTGATTACACACAATATTCGCTCACAGGTAAACTACTAGATGCTAGGTTGCAATATACACTACAGGTAACGTTCATGAAAAAACTCCCAATAATATTTTATGCTAAATTACATGCACTGCACAGGAGCATACTTGCCAAAGAGCAGGAGCAAAAAATCTGGACTTTATGGTTCAAAATCCCTGGACAAGCACCAGAATCCCTGGACATAGTTTGGGTGTACATTATTTGAAGGAAATTTATCACTAAAAAGTATCAAATTACAAATTTTAATGTTATTTAGTGGCTTGT
The DNA here is from genome assembly GCA_935421135.1 of Bugulina stolonifera. Classification (NCBI taxonomy): domain Eukaryota; kingdom Metazoa; phylum Bryozoa; class Gymnolaemata; order Cheilostomatida; family Bugulidae; genus Bugulina; species Bugulina stolonifera. Next base: position 9,308,845 of record OW285193.1, on the reverse strand, counting down.
AAGATATTTTCTTCAATGTAAATGACTTCTTTTAAGTTGTATCTTGTAGTTTATGAGGTTTGGTAACATTTTCACCATAGATGAAAAATCAGGACAGCTGGAAAATTAGTAGGGACAGGCACAAAAACCAGGGGGTGTCCTGACAAAATCTGGACACTTGGCAAGTATGCACAGGAGCTTCAACATTTTATACCTCATAATACTTAGTATTGCAAATGTATGACTTATTGCAATATTATCTACATTCAATATAAGGTAATAAAACAACATAAAACTGTGTATAACATAAATACTAAATATACAATAATAACTTAAGAACAGACTAAAGTAAGTTTGATAGAAACGATCATCAGTCTTCTTTCTTTTTTGTATCAGGTTTTTCATCAACAGGAAATAAAGGCCAATGGTCAACCCTACATTTCACCAATGAACCATCGAACAGGCGGTCAACCCAGTGACCCAAACCATCTAGAATTCTATCCTGTGCTAACAGTTCATCGCCATCTATTTCGTTGCTGTGACCATTCATACCATGTCTATTTATAGCTACAACGTAAACATATTCTGTGAGCAGTCGCACAATAAAACTACAATTTTAACCAAATTCATACACAGAATCAATTGTAGAAATCATGTACAGCATCGTAGTACTGTCTAAAACAGTGGTATAATGTTATGTAGTAAGGTAGATTTATTTATGTGGACGTTTTACATGAAGAATACAGATCTATTTCAATACGGAAGAATACAGATCTATTTCAATACGGATCTATTTCAATAAAAGTATAACTTGCTAACATTACTAGCGTACTGTGGTCAACTACACCCCAACTATTTGGCACAAGCTAGCAGCCAGCTAATGGTCAGCCAGCTGTGGTCTCATAACACCTCCTACTGCGGCCTCATAATACCTCCTACTGCGGCCTCACAACTCACCTTCAGTGTCGGAGTCGTCAGAACTATCATCCAATCCAATAAATGCTCCATCATCGTCTCCGCTAGATTTGTTGGTTATATTCAAAGTCTTAGGATGATAAATGTGGTAATACTTCCGACAGCCATTGATAGCTAGTACAGTTCCTGTAAATACATAAACGTATTTGTAAGTATGGTATTACCAAATATGTATTCACTAAAATTAGTCAATAGCACTGTCTGAACTAATGCTTTTGAATTTGTTTTCCCATGTTTACAAGTGAACTTATTGGGAAGGTGACTCCTAAAGTGAAGTTAATTCTGAGCATGAAATAAAGCAGGGTTTTCAACTACATATTCCATTCATAATCCTGTACACTTACCTACACAAAGCTCTGGGCAGATATTCTTTAGTTGATCGCGGTGGCCGACAGTTTGGGCCAGCAGTCGCTGATACCAGTTGAGGTACTTATCAACGTAAATAAAGCCAAACACAAAGTACGGGGTACTAAAAGAATAATAATAATAAAACACTTGAAATACATGACATGTGCCACAGGTTTACAACACCAAATACTAAAACAATGCATTGTAGGTAAAATAGAGATTAACAAGATGGATACAGATACGCCTACCGTGTGTACACTGTGACATATATTATTATGTATTATAGGTACTATTGGTATGCATGCAATACACGACAATGTCTGTTACGGAAGTTATACATGTTCATACACACGTCTAACATACAATAAAATAACAGTGAGTGTTACTGCAGGTCAACAACTCAAGAAAGAACATGGAGACTGAATCAATCCTACTGCCTAATAGTTATTAGCGAGAAGCTTTTCGGCTATTTTATTTTCAAATTATTCGAACCTTTTAAACGGCATCATAAGATCAGCGAATCTCCTAATGTATCTCTGCTTACTCTCAGCGTCTATGAACAGCAGTAGAAGTCTGTAACCAGCCGGCGACTCTTTGATCAGTTTATCATAGTTGTGATTACGCAAGTCATAGATCACAAACTTCCTGTCATCTCTACAAATAAAGACAATTATTCATCCACTTTATATACAAGTGTAAATAGTAGATAACAGTTATGAACAACATGAGGTTTAAAGGGGATGGAGTAAGAAGTCGAGTTTGCCCACAATTTGTAAGTCACTGTACTCCCTAACTCACCTAACTACCATACAGATAGAGAGCTGCAGGTAGACTAACTCGTGCTCAGGTCATACAATTTCAAGGAATGAGTCTATATAATACTTATACTGTGCACGTAAACAATTGCTGTAAAGTTAATTCACTGCTTTAGATATGAGAATTATATTTAATTAGACATGAATATCCAATGCATGGCTACAAATAGTGGAGATTCATGTTGAAGAATGCTCTATGGAATACCGATACCATACTGATATTTAAAACTGTCTGGTGCTTGCATGTATTTTCAAGTTAGATGTCCTCAAACCTGAGAGACCGGCTAGTTCCATCCATCTACAATATATTACACAATTGCTTACCTAGATGGTAGCCTGGTATTTGGTGAATTGGAATCCCTGTTGCTGCTTTTAGGAGTTGTCGACTTTGACTGACTGTTCAACATACTCACCAATAAGCTGATAATACCGATACATATAGTGGTGGACAGTATGGTCACCAAGGTCATTGTGTGGTCACTGTAGGCATGAAATAAAATAATGACATATGGGATTGAAAAAAACAGCAGTTGAAGACAAAGCTATGAACCCAGTATTAATGGATTCAATGCTAGGTGATGCAAAATAATAGAGCTGACATAGGAGTTATCCTCTCTTAAATTCAACTTGAATGCAAGAGAGGATAACTCCTTAACGTATAAATCTAATGCTAGGTGATGCAAAATAATAGAGCTGACATAGGAGTTATCCTCTCTTAAATTCAACTTGAATGCAAGAGAGGATAACTCCTTAACGTATAAATCTTATTATTATTATTATTATTATCCTTATTATTCTAACATCGTCCCATATGTCAGCCCTACTAATAATAAGGGCTACAGAGGGAATTAATAAATTAATGAGATTAGGGCAATAATTATAACCAGTGTCCATATGTGCAATAGGAGGAGACAAAGATCAATATAAAGTGAGATATTGGTACCTTATATAGTGGACCACTTTTACATTGTATATATAACTATATAAAAACCTACTTATAACTGCTCCTGCTACATGCATAAAGAACCTCTACACGTATTTATACAAAGTGCATGTACTTGTAATGTACATGTATAATAATCACTTAAAATTCGCAAACTAGCAATAATGGTTACATGTACATGTACAATGATTAGTTCTACACGTAACCAAGCTGGACCATAGACTATTCATTTCTTTTACACGTAATCCAAATGTAAAGCTTGTTACAAGTCGATTATTTACAATAGGGGAGGGATTGGAGTAGATAAATCCAGAATTGAAGAGCTGCATGTCAACATGTACAAACCACATAAGCTGTAAGTTATATGGGCATACTAACCCATCAAAGTAAGTGTAAGTAAAGTGGTCCCACCAGTCTCTCAGCCTCTTCAATATTCTATAGAACAGCCTGGCTTGCAATTCATCCCTGTAAGTCAGAGATCATTGTATAAATATACACTATTGTAACTATACAATGTTACCACTAGTTATACCAACATTGAAATCTGCTGCACAAGCACATACATGACACACAGTAATGCACGACATATAAATGTATATACATGTATATGCACAGGGATGTACCTACACCTGTGCACAATTTAACAGGGTATAAGTGTAATGACTAACTAAGAGCACTGGATGGAAAAAGAAACATGGACTAGTCAGTGGCTTTAGTCAGGAAAGCTACATATAAAGAAGTTTCGGAGCTCAAATCTTACCATGAACACTGGTAGTGTTGTGAACAACATGGGCATGGTGGAGGTAAAACTAAACTCACACATAACCATGACTAGTAAATATAATAGAGGTATAATATTGCAGCTTACATAATGTCATATCTGTCAAAATTTCTACCAGAAAACTTATATTGGCCGACTGCCAGCCTGCTGAGAATGCCTTCTAGAGGCTTACGGCAAGTATCAGTACACCATTCCATCCAGCTGAACTCTACCTCTGTACCATGCTTCCGGTGAAAGAAAACAATCTACAGGAAACACCAGGTGTACAAATCAACTAAGTAGTGCAATTTGATTTGTATTAGTATAATTGACACTACCCGAAACGTTGCCCAAAATCAAATAATTTGAGTGCTGCAAATTACTATTCAGGGAGTCCGACACGCTACAACAAAAAAAAAAGATCACAAAGTCAACACTCTTGCGTCTGTTTCAGAGAGCCATACTACCACATCACGGCCATAATGTGGCTATGTATACCTGGAAATTTCCAGTTGGTCGCTTTAAAGTATTCATCATAGACTTCTGTACATCTGTGAAGGCATACATGAACCTGGTGTTACTAGGAATACTAACTGCTGACATCATCTCTCGTAGAAGTAACACTTCCTTTTCATGAAACCGTGACGAATCAAACGTCAGTATTACACAATACCTGGAATAGGAATGCATAATTGTGCACGACACAATTATAGTACGCAGTGATAGAAGATAAAGAGTCAAACCATTGAGATTAATATAGTACATTACACGTAAATTTGACTGTTAGTTATTAAACACCAGCATTGACCATGGTCAACCAGAAAATAAAAGCCTAAAGTTGTAAGCCCATCCCCAAATAATATCAGAACATTAGTAAAACATATTAGTGCCACTCACTCTTTACTGTTAACAACTAGACTCACAAGAGATGCCCCAGCTACTATAAAATACATGGACCACCACATTATATGCATATTCTTGAGAAAATACACAGAAATGTGACTAAGCAGTGTTTAACAATGGGATATAAAGAAAGTACATGAAAAGCTTGTTTTGAAGTACATTATATTACATACCACACCACACCGTACCATACCACACCACACCGTACCATACCATACCATACCACACCATACCATACCGCACTATACTACACCATACCATATCCTAGTGCAACATAGCCCATCATAGCAAACAATATTATTCCATATAGTGTGTAACATATAATACATGGCATGGACCTACTTTGTGCTGCCACGGTTTGGATTAGTGGGGCATAACTCATCAAATATAAGAGGTGAGCTAATCCTTGGTAGCTTCAAATATTTATTTGAACGAATGGCTGAGAGCAACTTGGATGGTTTAAACTCTTTACTCTAAAATTGATAGAATACATGGTCGGCCATCCTTATATTACATTGGCACTAGAATTATTCATATTTCATTCCTTTTTCAAATTATACACATTCAAAGCCTCTAATAAAACAAAAAAATACTTTGCAATTGGAGCATTTTACTATGCGAGTATCGGATTTAAATATATAAATATACAATACTTACACTTTCTGTATAAACGGGTCCATTTGAATCCTCATTGAATATAAGTAGAGTTTCTAGATTCGTCTCCACATCAAATCTGCACAATGAGTAACAACTAATAGTAGAATAACCGGTGAGGGGGGGGGGGGGGGAGGGGGACTGTCACCGTGCACAATAGCATATTTGTATAATGTTGAATACATTTCCACCAGACTCACTGGTAATGAGTGTATCTTGATAAAGCATGTGCATGTATACAAAACATGATGGATCTATAAAATGTAGACACATGGTCCAGTGCCAAAGCCTTTGAAGTTTCAGGATCCCTTACCTGTCAACTATTGCATTGGAACCATCCGCACTGATGTCTAAATATGCACAGTGTACATGTCTCTGTATTTGATAGAGAGCAAAGAGCAATCTCATTGTGGGCAAGCCTTGGGTACCAAAGAACAACACCCTCACTTTATTATCTTTCCAACCACTTAAGAACTCGTCTAAGGAATCTTCTGTTACCTGACAAAGGGAATCAGTTTGAACAAATTTTGCTATATAAATGAGTATACATGTAGTAGCTTATCTAGCAGTATGCCAACATAAACATTATTCTATCGTCTAAGTAACTTATGTTTCACATTATATGGTTTCGCCGATGTCTTTTCAAGTCATCTACTCATATCAGCACCCATTTACATCCATATATGAAATATCTAATCTGCTACGCCGCCATAAGAATAGGAAAAAATTCAAACACAATACAAAATATATTAACACTAAATAATATATATTACAGTCAACATCCACAGTTAGTCAGGTAATAATATAAAATATAACGCCATGTATCAAGGCGTAATGTTATAGACGTTGAAAGTATAGTGGTAATACAACCTACAGTAGTTATCAGGTTATCAGGTAGCAACTTCCTCGTGAAGATCCTCAGATTTTTTACGCTGTGCTCTTCAGTGTCAAATATAATAGATCTCCCATTGACTACTGCACCAATGCAGGGAATTCTGGGAATTTTGAGCCGCTTTACAACCTGGCCTTCATAGTCCACATCCACCACACCAAATCCTAGGTCTAGAAACAGTACGCATATACATATAAATGTGATGTGTTCTCTGGCCGCATGATTGGCTAATCCCAGACCAGTGACGTGATTTGAATTTTATATACATTAAAAAAACAGCCCAAGGTGGGGCTAATAGCTTAGGTATCCACAGGACGTTGATACTACCTAACCCATAGCAAATGCCACGCTCATCTTGGGCATGTAATTGATTCAATGTCAAGATTTCAAAAAGGCATTTGTCAATACATCTAATATTGGAACCCTAGGAGGACATTTCAGACAGTTGAGGAGACAACTCTTAAGTGTGGTCTCTGTCGTCACTAATATGACCTAAATTATGGAAACTCAATGTTGTATGCCCAGGTTAACTTCTCAATCTTTCCTACCAACAGGTTAATTGATTTAATTATTAGTAAGCAAAGGTGACTATCAGCAGCTATAGCTTATAACCCAACAGATTAAATGTGTTTTGCTTATGCATAGTATCCCCCGGACACAACCTGGTGTAATCTTATGGTTTACCTAACACCTCCAAGTCCTTGGTGAACTGGTTCCATATAGGCTGCACTCTCACACAGCTAAAACAGAAGTCTGTAGTAGCAAAGAAAAAATAGGGCTTCTCATGACTCTCTGGTATGATTCTGTTCTGAAGAAATCTAGAAAGGTCAAAGAGAATAATACTCCATTACAGATCTTAAAATTCTAAGACAATATAAGTGATCATGGGACACTTAAAAAATAAAGTAATGCATCTGTTAGAGCACAGACGAGAATCGAATTATAAAGTAACAAATTTCCTCGCTGGCTTGCATTTCAGAATTAAACTCACCAAAAAATATTTGTGCCCAAACATATAATAAAATGGTCTGTAGTTTTAACAATTAGGGAGAGCAACATCTCCTTTGTTACAGCACATATTCTAGAGGGGTGACTGAATACATAAAATGATTACCGTGCTGTTATTCTGTTTACATTACTGTTAGCTCCACCAAATCCCTCATTAAAAAACTGGAAGTCGCCAAAAGGTGTACGAAAGAACTGGGCACCATGATGTCCTCTTGATTGAGCTGGGGAATCACCCAGTTGTCCAAATCTATCATACTGGTCTTTCTTCTTCTCATCGCCTAAAATCTAAGTCAGTACAAGAAATGACATGGCAGTTCATACGGATTATAGAATAAACCTAACTAGTAAAACGTGAAAATTAGACATGTGGCATACTGACTCTGTATGAGTAATAATGCCAAGCAATAAATATAAAGCTTTACCAGGAGCTATGCAAAATAATATGACTGTGCTAGGTGAATAGGTGCTGTCGAGGTCTCGGGTTCAAACCCCACTCAAAGATGGGTTAGTTTCACAGATGTGGAACTTAGTCGTTGGCTGCTCTGGGAAAAATTACTCAAAACAAGGATCAAATAAATAAAAATTTATCTTACATAAATATACCTCGTATGCCTTGTTAATATTAGTAAATCTTTCATTGGCTTCCGGTGCTTTATTCTTATCTGGGTGCCTAAAATATACAAGTATGTTCACACTCAGTATTAGAATAATGTTTGTTTGACTCAGCTTTCATGTTAGGCTACAAGTCAAATCTTTACATCTTCATAAGACTCAAGTTTTTCTTGTGTCATCTAGATTTAATATACATGTAAATCAAGTTATAACTCAATTCATGTTGTATTAAGCCTAGGTAAATAGTAAACAGTGAGTAAGTCAAAGACACAAGCCTGTGCGCCTGTAAACTCAATTGTCATTGTACTCACGTCTTACTGTAGCAAACAACATAGACTTATTGTTATTTATTATTATATTTATTATAATACCTTTACGAACTAATAATAACTAAATAATTATATTTACTTTTTATATTTATTTTATTATTAGACTAGTAGTAGTGAGCTACTCTCACCATTCCCTGGCCAGTTTCTTGTAGGTTTTTCTTATTTCATCTGCTGAAGAATGTCTTCTTACACCCAAAGCTTCATAAGGGTCAAACTCAGGTGAATGACAACCCGAAGGAAACGGCAATATTGCTAATATTAAAAAGAAACAAAAGTGTCTCAACAACATTAACTCCATTTCACTTTGTTCCCATTCAATGTTTTCAATTTTTTCCCCAGAGCCAATCAACAGCTCGAATAGGGGAACTGTACTCTCACTGCGAAACCTCTATTGGCACAATGGGAGTTGCCCTACCTAGTAAAACTAGATCTACGCTAGAAGTTGCCCGCTCCCGTCAGAAGGTCCTACACGTACTTCTGTGTTCTTCATTCCGACCACAAGAGGTCATCAAATCAATGTAATCAATCATGAATTTCAGCTGTATTTCTTCCACCAGTGCAGTTGATCAACAGCTCTGTCTCTCCCACTAAAATTGACTTCAACAAAATACCCATTTTGATCAAATTTTGTAATTGCATAATTTCCTGTGTGTTTTTTAAAATTATTTAAATGTACACATGCATTGTACTGATTGTGAGTAGGTCCGTATAAACATACTCCTGTGGATTTTCATTTTGGGTGGTCTCATTGGAATAAAAATAGAGATTAGACTATAATTATAGATGCATAATATTCTTATTGGAAACAGGTACTGGAAAGTTTGCAATTACCCCTTTATACATCCTTATATATGTACATGTATACTGTTATGCACTATTTCATATATACTATTATATATCATTCAGTAGGCTTTAATAATATTCCCATAATGGCAGTTAAAATGTCTAAGAAATAATACAGGTAGTTCATGTAAATACAATATTGAAACATATAAGTTACGATTTATCATGTATAAAAATACATGCATAGGTCTAAATAATACTAATACTTATCAATTATGTAAAACGGAGTGCACATTTGGTCCACCAACATGATAGGGCCTAGAGATTCCCTTGTAAACACCCATGATTATGTTCAAACTACAATATACAGCTGACTATATACAGTAAGAGCAGTGGTACATGTACATTGTATATATACCACATATATATACATTCAGTCACTGTCAGATCCCAGTTGAATGACTTCTGGTGACCGGCTCTCGGCTGATATAATATCAGACTCTGTTAGCTGATTGTCATTGAAACTATCACATTTTCGTCCTGATTTGACAGTCCTAACATCACCGAGGATTAATTCCTTTTCTTCGGTCATTGCTTTTTCTACTGCCGTATCGCTATCAGATTCCGAGTCACAACTTTTGTCAAGGTCAGAAAGATCTGGAACATTTTCGTCACTCTCTTTGTCGGAGTCTATGAAGAAGAATAGAAAGTTGTTCATCATCCAATCAAAATAGGGCAGAGTGACTGAATATGAATAAAATCTCTAGGCAATTCTGCCATAATAACGAAAACAATTGTGTTGAATATAGGCCTATATATCAGTAATAATGTTTCAACACACGAGCATAGTTTTCATCTGTTGCAAAGAATATTTAACTTTGATACAGGTTCAAAGGTTATTGGAACAGGACTCATTCATTTTACACAAAGTCAAATGAATGTTTAACTACCACCCAGTCAGAGGGAAGGCCAGTCAATATGGAGACATAACAACATTATATACAAGTACATGTAGCTAGTAAACTGCTTATGCATGAGTTGTGTGTATATATATAAGTACATGTAGCTAGTAAACTGTATATGTATGTGTTGTGTGTCACAGCTGAATTCTTCAGTCTGAGCAACTGACATGATTGTGAGAGATATGAAACCATTTACATCAGTCGTTGGCAATGCTAGGCTCTACTTCGATCACACTGATCGGTTGACCCCAACTTCCTTTTTATTTCAGATGAGCTCTTCTGACAAGCCAAAAATTTGCAGGAAAAGTTTTCGCTTGCAGCTAGTTAGTTAGATAGTGCTTGCCAAACACTGTGTGGAAAAAACACTTACATCTATACGGGGAACTGGATAGGGGGGGCTGGATAGTAAGTTGATATAAAAATGTTAGACTAACTTTATAAACATCAAATCGCGACAAAGGACTAGGAAGAGGGAGGTAAAGCAGACACCAAACAAATAAAAATTGTCGGGTCCTAAAAATCTTACCTTGTTCAGTACGTGTTAGAGGAGATTCTAGTAAAGAAGATGATAGACCTAGTTCTATGGAAATATCATTTCAAAGATGTTAGCAGAACTTAGGCAAAGTAAGCCGGCAAAACACTAGTGAGCCATTGAGGAACTGGAATAGCTTGACTATAACATATACTTCTACGCTTACCATCAGACGAGCTCTCACTATCTCCACTGTCTCCTTCGACCTCTTTAATAGATTTCTCTTCTTCCCCAGCGGCTAACAAACAAAGATAAAATAAACCGTAATTAATTAACACCATGGAATAACATCGAATAGGTAGAAAAAAGTTATCCATCCGCTTTTAGATGAAACCAAACAAAATATCTGAATTTACCAGTCGAATTCCCCCCAGGTCGCCAAATTATGCGAGCTGCAGTCAGTAGTTGACCTACTCTCACACACTACTCATGACTAATGGTATATATATCAAAAGTTGGGAAGTCTCCGTTGAACTTGTGACCCTAAAACATCAATCTTATTCATTCACAGTGATTGACAGCCCTGAGAGACTCTGCATTATACTAACAAACTGACTGAAGATATGATAGCCATATAGAAAGATAAACAACATGGTACAGTCAAACAGGAAATCTCAACATGTTCAGATTATCCAATTAAAATTCGAACAAAAAGTTTGTAGTCAATTGCTATATGTTGAAGGAAGTTGCCGTTATGGGCGTGCCCCACATTATATATAACACTCATAGCCATGAATTGCAACTGGTGACATATCCAGGTCCATAACCAAAGTCATCCACTTAAAGTTGAAATCACTTCAACACTCATCAATAATGTATATCTAAGCTGACAGTTAGCGTCTTGGCAAGAAACTACATGTTGGCATAACAGCACTATGTGATACTATACCTAGTTCAGTGGTGGATTCAGGTGGGTCCCCATCTGCATCTTCTACTTCTTTCTCCAAACTCCCTTCTTTCTCCAAACTCCCTTCTTTCTCTGAACGCCCTTCTTTGTCCACACTATTATTATCGTCATCTAATACACTGCAACAAAGCATGCACTATACCGTTACACAGGGAACCAATACAATATGCCCTACCATCATATTCAACGTGTGTATAGGGTATATTATCCAATACATATTTACATCTTCAAAAGACGATACACCCCTCTTGCTGACTAGTCTCCAAGGAACTTAAATGCTACATAATATTGCTAAAATTAAAACTATTATGATTGTGTACAGCAACAGTAACAAACCTATCATCATCTGCTACCTCCTCCTCCTCATCGTCTTCCTCCCCAGAATCCTCTTGCTTATCAGTATTTACATCCTGGTCTGTTGTCCTTCGCTCAGCTTCCTCTGCTTCAACCTCTGTCCACTAAATATATATACAACACATCGGTGAAAAACACATCATGTACTTGCGCATGTATATTTCAAGTCAAAAGAAAGAAAATCATAGCTTATATGATGGATAAGCATATAAGGTACATGTTTATATGTATAATATAATGTACTATTAATTTTCATCCAGATGTAACATCAGATGATATAAAAATGGGCGTTGTGCCCATCATTGTAAGCATGGGAATACAGAATGTTATAACAGACTTGAACTCCATAAAAATGCATGCATTGTACACAAGTGTGCACAGAAACATACATTTATACATGTATATACAACATAGCCGAGTTCTATCAGTAAACATGCTTATACATGTACGCTGAAAGTACACGCCCTACCAGTCACATTCACTGAGCACATTTCAGATATCATGAATTGTCTGCAGATAAATTGTAGTCCACACTCTAAATTCTAACGCCGCTATTCCATTCGTTTGTCCAACCGTGCTCACCTTGCGAAACTCTTCCTTCAAATTTCTGTCAGCAATAATTTTATTAGCTTTTAGTTTTTCCTTGAGAGAACTGCTAAATGTGGCTGGGTCCTCTACTTCATTGATAAGGGCTCGACTAGCATTGGCGGGTCCAAAGTCCTGCCCAAAATCTTTCTTCCGTGCAGAAGAAATAATACTTCCGACTTCAAGGAACACCTTCAATATGTAACTAGAACTACTACATGTTATTTAAAGCATTGTGAGCAGCACAGTGTGAGCTATCCGTGGTATATTAGCAGAGATATTTTGAGTTCACGATGCTCAAAATCTACAATTACAAATTGTTCATGCTCAACTTTAGTGGTAATGAAATCAGCACAAAGTAGGCTAAAGTTATTTCAGGACTAGTCACGATGCCTGATAGTCAATTAGTCGGTAGTGGTACTGGACTTGCAAAGAAGGTGATCCACATAGTAAGCCTATATATATGCTAAAATTGGTAAAAAATCATTGACATGCATGCTACAAACAAATTAATTTCTATACCTCTTTTGACAGTTCAACGAGTCGATTCTTATTCAAGCTGTATTGGTGCTTTTCATTGCAGAGTTTTACTATCTTCTTAATATCTGTGTAATCAGGCATGCGTTCCTCGAAGACCTGCTTGTTCACAAACCTCTGTATAATCACATTTAATTCCCGGTATCTACTGCCACCATATTTAAACTTTTTATCTCTAGCACCACCTTTGTTTGTAGAACGCTCTTTGAGTACACAAAGTCTATCAAATATTTTGGTAGCTCGTTTCTTCAACCTCTCACATATTAAATATGACGTATCATCCTTCTCTAAATCGTCCAATGAAAGTTCCATGTTCTCGTAACGTTGAATCTCTTTATGATGAGATTCCAACAACTTTTCTAGTCGTCTAATCTGACTAGATGATACCTTGCGAGGCTTGCTCTCTAATTGAGCTTTGCTTTCTGATTGGTTTGAATCCGATTCTTCAGGTTTATCATTTGCATCACTCGGTGCTTGGCTGGAAGTATCTTCCACATTGTCCTCTCCATCAGAAAGCTGTATAACTGGTACTGGTCGAGGCTTCTGCTTGTACGCTTTGAGCTCTTGGAATAAATCACTAGTGACCACCCACATTCTATTTGGAGTCATTCGTACTTGTTCAGTAACTTGTTGCGCTCTCTGCATGAAGGCATCCGACTCCACATACACCTTACTTGCTTTAGAATATAATCTCTCTATCTTTGCTAAAATGGCCTCACCTTTCATGGAGTACAATAGGCTAGAATTAATCATTATTATTCATTAGCCAAAAATAAGGAAAACATCCAAGTTCTTGATTACACCTATAAAGTATGTGCATAGAATAATGAAGAAAAACAATTAGCATGTGATGGCTGCGCATACATGTATGTTGCAAATTATTGAAATAAATTGAAATATTTGCTACTAATACCATCATGTACATGTAAGTACCTTGAGCATCATGTGGTTTCAAGGTTGCTCTGCATGCAGATATTAAATCTTTCATTACTAATTGTGACAAGCCAAAGCCGTCATTCTGAAACAGAAAATAAAGTTTGAAACTAGTATACAACGCTCCTCTTATATTATGTTGGCGATTTTACAACCAATACTACTGGCAAAAACAATATGCTATACGAACCGATGCTAATAGCCAAAAGTTGGGAACATACATACAATATATGCATCAAGACGGCAGTACATACAGTCATTTGTTATTACTCCATTTGAATGAGTTTACTATATCAGACTTAGGCCAAAGTCACAGAATCCAACTTTTTGCAAAAAGCAAAAACTGGTTCCAATGATGTACAGAAAGGGAAAATAAGTAGGTAATATTGACGAAAATTTATAAGACCTCCAGAAGATTACAGAAGAGAAATATAGTAATAACTCCAATAATTAATTCACTCACTCTTAAAAGCAATTTTTCTTTTTCAGGGGACGCGTCTCTAAATATCTTTGTCGGTTTGTTCTTGTCTACCTTGGTATTTTGCAGACGCCTTTTATTGCTTGTTGACATCATTTTCTATATCTAAAGAATAAAATATAGTCTAATATATGTGACACAGGCACTCATTTTCGATTAGTATAAGCACCAAAATGAGTAGAGAAAGAGAAAAAAGCTGGGCAACAAATTGGTTGCCCAGCTTTCTCCTCTTCCTCTACTCATGTGAGCCCTTCAAATCTGAAGACTACATGCGCACGATGTCCGAAAATGAGCGCCTGGGTCACATATTATAAATATGCAGACCCTATTACATTGTATTCTATGTTATTGCATGTAGTGTGTGGTTTAGAGATTGGAATAGTTTTGACATGTATGTGCCTTTGTTTCTCATTAGGCCATGATTACAACAAGAAAATCTGACTATCCCCATGGCTGATTGAAACTAGAAAATTATTGATAATGGAATAGAGTTTACAATAAGGACTGATAGTATTAGCCCTTAAAATGTAATCAGAGCAGTTCGCGTCAAATGACTTCTTCAGGGAGTGGGTGCCCATTAGTTTTGAATGGCACTGCACACAAAGAGGCATGACTGTCTAAAATTAGAGTTGCATTGGCTTCACTTGCTGATTGAAAATCGGTGATGAGAGATATTTTACTGGCTGCACATAGCATAGCCTACCAGATTATTAGACTAGTGCCAGCGGCCAGCGCACCCAGCTGGCTTGCTCCATCAAGCCTGACAGCTAAATTCTGCATATTTCCAATTCAAAAATTCATTTAAAATCATTCCTAAGCCAATGATTGATAAATAATGGTTATAATATTTATTATGTCCACTCCAGTTTGCAGCTCACAGCAGCCGCTACTCCAGACATGTTACACGAATCATTGGTGCTGCAGCAAGCCATTCTATTCTCCCTATTATGTATTATAAATTTGTTAAACTAGTAAACAGCAACATTAGGGAACACTAAAAGCTTCCACGTAATATTATTTTCAATTTTATATATTATTATTTTATTATTATTATAACTAATATTTTTTTTGTATATTATATTTATTATTAAGATTATAATAATAATTATTTATATTTTAGTTTTTTTTTTTGCATTTTCTCACAGAGACCGCACTTAAAAGTGCGTAAAGTCGTGAGAGCTCGATTGTTTTTTTTCAATTTTATGTTAAAAGTGCTATTTTTGTAATCTTTTTCTTTGTTATATGCTATTTATATATATATGTATTTTTTATGTTTTGTGATATATGTGTTATTATTAGTCTCAGTCATTCATTCAGACCGTAGCTCTCTCAGGGTTCTGGGCCAAAATGAGGAATAAAAGATATTTGTTCTGATGTGTGGTGTATATGTATTAAGGGCTTGTCTTGTTTTGTGTATCTTACCTAAATTATAATTAAAAGTTGGCTCAATACCTTCAGCCAGGCACCTTGAAAAAAGTGACAATCTTGCCTCCTTCCTCCGTTCTTGTAAAAACTTTATGCCTACCTTTTCCCTCAGCTGTTTAAAACTAACTTGCCCTCTAATTTTATAAATAAATCTTAGACCTTTATTTTGTACCTTTTCAATTTGTTTAATTAGATTATTTTGATGAGGGTCCCACACTTGGCTTGCAAACTCTAGCAAAGGTCTTACTAATGTTAAATATGCTACTATGCTACACGATTGCATTATTGATTATATTATTTGAAAGAATGTAATCGAGTAACTAATTAAATGGTGAGAAAGATCTATTTAAAACAAATAAAAGGTTTAAAATTGACGTTGAATTACATTTAGGTCTACATTTATTAGGGTTTTCTAAAAGTTTACAGAGAGATAGTGATAGTGATAGTCCTAGTTAGTGAGAGAAGTTAATTTCAAATAGAAATAATTTATTTCTATTTGAAATTAACTTCTATCACTACTACTTCAACCTCAATTCTAAAAAGTTATTATTATTATTATTACAATGATAATGACTATAAATGAGTACTAGTTCGTTCCTATGTTTGTGTTTTTACTCTTTGAAAAAAGTTTTTTATTTCAAGAACTTTGCTTTGAATTGGACTTTTTTCTATATAGAATGTGTGAAAGAGTCAACATGTTTAACAATCGACGTTACATTGTCTTGCTATATGTGTATTTTCGGTTCACTTGTGTCGTGTTAACAAGTCAGAAATGATATCTCGTAAACAATGGTATTGTGAAAACAGCAATTCTGATAACCATAGACATCAATGAATAGCGTCAGCGGTAATAATGTATATGAACAAAGTTATTGTACATGGAGCATAGAGGTAACACCCCATAGAGCAGGAACTCAAAAATTTTCCGCTATTAAACGCCGATTGGTCACTTGATGCCAGTTTTCCCCACGAGCGGCCATGATGCGATGGGGATTTCGTCCGTTTGTTTACATTAGTTACCATTACAATTATATATAAAACATAAAGTTTTTCAACGCTGTTATTTACAGATACTATTTGTGTAAAATGTTTTGAATTTATATCTAAACTGTTTAATAATATCTCTGATTTTTCACAATAATAGTGATTTTAAAAAATCTCTTTGTAAAATAGGACTTTAAAGAAAAATAAGAATGGATGTTTACTCAACCAAATAATACTAGTAACCGACTAGCACTGCAGCGTATATCGGTAGAAAGTCTGTGAATGCGTTGATTGGTCAACCAAAACAAAACCGCATGTTATTGGGTATTGAAATTTCTAATCGCTAACATGATAGGCTTATTGTACGGAACTATCTACCCATAAAGGACTTTCGATAGCACGTGAACAATTCTCTGTTCATTTCAAAAAATGAGCGTGGAGCTAGTTGTACTAGTCAGTCAGTCACTAGACTAGTGGCATTCCTGGAACAATAATTATGCAATCTGACAATCTCATATAGTTAACATTGGTGTGATTGCAAGAGTGTACTTTGGGTTTCTTTGGACTAACAGTGTGGTTAGTAGGAATACAATACGGTTGTTGTGAGTTAGAACTAGAAAGACAATGAATGAAATAAATTCAATTGTTATTTATTCTTATTGTAGAATTATTATTATTATATTATTGTTGTAAAATTAAAAAAATTACTCAATAGTAAAATTAAATAATATAATAAGTTATAGCAAGTATAATATTGTTTAAAATTAATAAGCACATTCATTTATCCAGTAATAGTGGAATCTCGCGGTACTGTTATTGATTGATTGAGGCTGAGTTAAATTAACTTTGCTCACTGTCACTGCTGTACCTGTAGTTATTAATTATAGTAATGGTAATAGGCTACTGCTACGTTGTAAATACAGTAATACTATCAGGTGAAGTTGTGATCGCGACTCACTAGCAATTTATTACAATAGTCACAGATCACAATCACTCACTCATTAAATCAGTGAGTCAGTGACTACACTATACCTACTAACTATTATTTTATTAATTCAGGTGATTTCCATAGACTATCTATCAACATGAACATGTTTATCATTGAATTGATTATATTTATATAATTATTTTATAATATTAATATTTGTGATTGTAAATTAATTTTTTTGTAATAATAATTATAATTAATATAATAGGCTATAAATATAATAGACCTATTATGATTATAATTATTGTAATTGTGTTGTAGGCCTATCATCATTACTATCAATGACTTTGTTTCACAGATGTGAACTTTCCTTTGTCAATTCCTGTCTAGAGTTTGATTCCGAGGCTTTGTAGTATCTAATTGCCTAGCACAGTTAGTAGCCTAAATACATTATAATCAAAGATCTACACCAGCTTAGCATAATCTTAGAATGGTTTCAAGCTAAACTATAACTGAAAGGAAAGATGATGTGGAAGGAAAAATCTAAATTTATTAGGGCTGTTAATTAGTCATTAAACATTATAATGTAGAGCGTTGAATAGTCTTATGCAAGTTTATAGGCCTACGTCATTCATTTAATTTCTTGGTAACAGTTTGTTTAACCAAAACTTTCCTAGCCTTTCTACCTACAATAGAATAGGTGCAGGTTGAGTTGTAACATTGATTTGTTATTTATAGGTTGGAGATTAAAGTAAAATCTGGATACCACGATGCACATCGCCACAACTCTATGTGTGGTGCTCATCCATCATACCCATCAAGTAGGTTATGTTTATGAACTCTTTTCCTGGGACTCGTGCACACACAAACTGTAGCAACTGCTTCCCAATTAGAAATGGGTTTCACGATTAAAATGAGATGCTTGATTTAATTAAGGCTTGTTGTTTTATATATATGTGTGAGAAGGTACTTGGTAGATTTCTGTCGTCTATTATAGAGGTGTTATGAATTTAATTCATAGGTAACATCCAGAGTGATCAACTATATCAACATATATGTCTTATCGAAATCGTACTTTATTTTACTCTGATATAATGTGATGCCAATTTGGCAAGAATTATGTAACTACTAATAGCTGTACTATCATGGTAGGACAGTAGGCATTGAACATATTTCGTTACTGCTTTATTATTTGGATCTAATGCCTCTTATATGTCCGTAAACTATTTATCTGTGGTAAGCGTGAAGCATTTATTTATCTGGTATCAATTTCCTAATATAGGTCTACTAGACAGAATATTGATCTGTGCTGATGCTGTGAATTTTGAAGAGCTGGCTGACCTTATTCCTAAGAATGGCAAGGAGCTTCTGAATATTGAATAAGAGTTCTTATGCTATTTTTATTCAGTAAATATTTAAAATAGATTTGGTCAAAAGAGTGGCATTTATACTCCATGTTATGAATTGGTTTTGTTTGTCTACATAAATGTTTTTATTTGTAATATGCAACTTCTGCAAATCTGTTCTACATATAGAAATACACCTATTAATACTTATACTCTATCAATCATGTGATACCAGGGTAAACCATAGGACGTAGGACAATTAACAACTACAGTAGCTTTAGCTGTATTGTAATTTAAGGTAAAAGTAAAGTAATCTTGCCTACTGAAAGCCAAAATAACTAGAACTAGGAGCTGGGTAATAATAATTTTGTTATGTACTTATATACTAATATACAATATTTGCAATTACCATGCAGTTACTATCAAAGTTACAAAATATAATAAATACAATAATTATGTTGGTCTGAAATAATTGGAAAATATGTGTGCAACAGAAAATTTCAGATTATTGGTAGCAAAGAACAAATTTTGACTACTAACTAAATGACTAACTAATCATAGCAGCGCATAGGTAACTAATGTAAACAAACGGTAACTACCCCAACACATCATGGCCGCTAGGGATGAAAATTGGCATCACAAAATTTACCGGAGTTCCTGCTCTAGGGGAGATAACTCTATGACATGGAGAAGCTTAAACGTACCTGCACAGCAATGTGACCAAGCAATATCCGCCTTGAAGGAAAGGATCACGCCGGTGCAGAACATTTCCAAATTAATTTCGTCAGCCACATACAGTAACCATGGAAGACATAGGCGGGAGGTTAGCAAAAGGAGGAAAGGGTGCCGGTATAGGCGTTGGTATGCTTGGTGCTGTTGGGGCAGTAGCGGCAGCTCTGTACCAATCCGTATATACAGGTAAGCAAAAGCTATAGCTGGGTTGGGCCTGCCCTTAATTTTGAAGTTTAGTTAGTTAACTTTAAATTAAAAGTAAAAGCTGGACTTAGCTAAGTTTATTATTTATAGTCTTCTAAGAGTTGACTGTTTGGGCCTATTGCATATGGTATTAATTATTATAGCGGTTTGTATTGACTCTTTCATCTTTTTTTCTAATTCAATTCAAGGAATTGGAAGTGAAAACGCTTAGCAAGCATAGCATTCGTAGAATAAAAATATTTTCTATGAATGGCAACATGCACATGGGTTTAGAGCAAACCATAATTGTTTCAACTACCCAGCGGTTGTGGTGGACGTTACTAAGCTATATTATTATACTTGCTTTAACTCTGTTTGATTGATGTCGCATTGGGTTGTTTTACAAGAGAGCATTTTGGTCTATCTCACAATTTTTATATATCATAGTGGAAGGTGGTCATAGAGCTGTAATGTTCAACAGAATATCTGGTGTTCAAAAAGATATCTACAAGGAAGGTATTCATTTCAGGTGAGTCAACCAATAAACGCTGCAGATAGCCTATGCACTGCTTGATTATTATCAGACTTTCCCTATTTTATGCACCATGTATTACAATAACCCGCAGTAGGTCTCTATAAGGTCTGTTGTCTAAAATTTGTCAGTGCCATTTAGTGAAATGTAGAACTGACGCTCTGTAGTGTCATATAACCTTACATGTATAATGACCCTTTTTGTTTCTTTTATAGAGTACCATGGTTCCAATACCCTATTATATATGATATCCGAGCAAGACCAAGGAAGATTGTTTCTCCCACTGGAAGCAAAGGTTTGTCCTTAGAAATTTTTATTTGATGTTCTAGTGGTTTATGGTAAGGGTTAAGCTATTTGTCTATGTATCTTGGAGTACCTAATAATTGGCCTGTATGTTGTAGATTTACAAATGGTGAACATTGGTTTGAGAGTGCTGGCTCGACCTGATCAAAGTGAACTACCGTCAATATACCGACAACTCGGTGTAGATTATGATGAAAGGGTTCTACCTTCCATTATTAATGAGGTGCTGATCATTGTGTTTTATTATTCAGCTTCAAATCTGTAGCCTCCAACCACTAGTTCTTTGACGACCTGAATTTTAGGTCTATGCCTAAACTATCCCGCTAATGTAGGCTATGATATAGGCCTACTTATACATCATAGAGTAGGTTAATATTGACACTGACTCAGTTTTTTATCACTCTGGCAAGCATCGACTAGCACTTGGCGGTCAATATAACAGTGCCAGGTGCTGCTAAATAGAGTATTGGTACAACTCAATTTTTCCTTTTTTTCAATTCACCATAATTTAGGACCTTAGATAAAGCCATTAGCTACTTTTTCACAATTACAAACCATCTGTTGTTGAATAAATGTTACTTTATTGTGCCAGTAGGTCTAAGTGGATCTTCTTTACTATTTCAGGTGTTGAAAGGTGTAGTTGCCAAATTTAATGCATCCCAGTTGATAACACAGCGTCAGCAGGTCTCACTATTAATTAGGAGAGATCTTGTCAACAGAGCCAAAGACTTCAACATTATACTAGATGATGTGTCCATTACTGACCTTTCATTTGGTGAGTAGTAGTCACTGCTGGACTACACTATTAGAAGTCAGCGCTTGCACTACACGTGGCATCTAACTTTATGCTCTCCTTCAGTAGAAATTATGCTTGTAAGAATCCTAAGGGATCTGTAGCCATTGCACTAGATGCTTAGGAAATGGAATCATCGAGTTTGATCATCTGATCTGTGCATATTTTATATTCTAACCCCAACTACTGCATGTTGTAGGTAGGGAATACACTGCCGCTGTGGAGGCTAAACAGGTGGCACAGCAGGAGGCACAGAGAGCCCACTTCTTTGTGGAGAAGGCAAGGCAGGAGAAACAGCAGAAGGTAGTACAGGCAGAGGGAGAGGCTGAAGCTGCCAAGATGATTGGTCAGGCTATCAAAGAGAACCCCGGCTATCTCAAACTTCGAAAGATCAGAGCAGCTCAACAGATTGCTAAAACAGTGAGTCTAATCTGGTTGACAGTGTTGTACACGAACTGTAGTTGTTGAATGTATGGTACCTAATTCCTCAGAGTTTAGTCGAAATGTCTCTTACATGACTAACACCATCAGAGATAGAATTAGGAGAGAGTTAGTTTGTAAATTTGCACAATGTTGAGTTTAGACAATCAGTCCCTTTATATTTACAATAATAACGTGGCATTTCCCCTGGACCATATCCTCACTTGTATACCATATAGTTTCTGTACACAATGGCTTTATGTATGTTTTAGTTGACCAATTCACAGAACAAGGTCTACCTAAATGCTTCCACACTCATGTTGAATATCAATGAGAAGGAATTTGACCAGACTGTGGACAATATGAAGAGGAAGTGAGCTTGCTATACACCATAGTACTGATATCCACGCAATAACATTCTCTATATCAATGGGTGCTCTATCTGGTCACCCTAGATATTATCATGCTTCTTAGATTTGTGAGCAACGAACTACATCAAACTGTTTATATTATCTAATAGTTGTTCACACCTCATTTGATTGTGGGAATATCCCAATGTATTGTGGGAATATCCCAATGTGTTGTGGGAATACACCAATGTGTTGTGGGGTGAGTGCTGTCTCGCTTCCAAATCAGTGTATATATTATAATAAACAAAGTGTTTGATACTGAATTATCTTGTAGCATTCTTCTAATATATTTTGTAGTTACTAAAACTTGGACAGCCATATTTACTGAAATATTTCATAAGAATGGTACAAACTTTTATCATCTATAGCAACACATTCTTTGTTCTATTGTTGGATTTACATGCAGTTTGCTTTGAAATAATGACTTACATATCAGGTCAAGTATTAAGAAAACATTATCATTCATTTTGGAGTTGTCATTCCAAAACCATCAGTTTCAAATCATACAGAAAAGAGGTTTCTCATGCAATCCCTCTGTTTGTTGAAGGAAAGTCGGACTTTAGATTAATGTGTGTGATGCTAGAATTGTTGAATGAGACTAATAGGTTGGACTCCCAGGTAAGTTATATTACTAGTCTATATTTTGTACTTTAAAACTGCTTGTAAGAGAAAGTAATATCAATATAACTATGTGTGTAGTGCATTGGACTGATATTGATATTTTTAATGATAGTGATTTTGAAAGTGCAAAAGGTGATACATAATTCTGGGGTATGTGTTTGTAGACAATTGCAAGAGTGGATGTGCAGGAGAAGGGAGGTGGTGCTAGCAGAGGAATACTCGCGTATAGTTTTGGTGGTAAGCTTTAATTTAAATCCAGTTCCTACTCCTTTGGTTATCACTACCTTCCCCCCAGCATGTACATGTACATTCAACAGACCACACCATGTATATTCTGATAGGGTTAGGAATTCAAATTCATTGTAAATGCTTTCCTCTAGTGTAAACTAGAAGTAAAAAGTTTCTCTGTCTGTGGTCTACTAACAAACCACTAGACGTAGTAATGGTTAATGTGTAGAAGTATTCTCACTGCTAAGACGGGTTACATGTGACCGATGGTCAAGAGTACCCTATGGAATGCTATTATCTGTATCATTTAGGTGTTTTACATACTATCAAGGTCATTGAATGCGGTGGGAGTTCTCGGTTATTGAGGAATGTGTGTTACTCTTTGGTCAATAAAGTTGCCTATTTGGCTATCGTAGATGGTGATGCTGTTATTCCAGGGTTATCCAGAGCAAAGTTAAAACAGTTTGGAGTGAAAGGTTGGTGGTATACAATAATGCTATATAGATACTGTCGTGTTTATCAAATGTTGTGTTTTCTAAGACTGTGCATCGGAATTACACGTAAATATGTACCATAAAAATCGGCAGAGAAATTTCTGGTATTTGCTTGTCATACTCCTTTTCCGTTGCTTTAAATTTGAATTCCTAAACTGCGAGTCTCTTTGGCATTTATTGTCTTGCATCAAATATCTAGTGTACATTACAGTCAATATCACTGATTGTCTCACAGTAGATTATTTACATTATACATAATATATTAGGTAAACCTCGACACGTATATCAGTCGCTTACACAAGTTAGGCCTAACTGGAAAGATACCCGACTTAGCCAGTTGGTCAATGGAGATGGTGGTTTCATCAGCAACAAAGTGAGTCACTAATACAGTACTTGTACATACCAGTAGATATACAGTCTGTAGACATACTGCCATTGTGATGGTAGGAATACCGTACATGTATATACCAGTAGATACACCTGTAGATATACTGTTATAGTGGTATTAAACCTAGCATGTCGATCCATTGTACAGAACCGATGTTCTGATGACAACAGGTAGCAGCTAGGCTGTTTTGAAGAAAAAGGATCAACACTCACTTTATTATTCTAGTTTACACTCTATAGAAATAGACAGTGTTTTTTTTTCATCTATGATATTTTCCCCTGATCCAGTTGGCACCAACTGAAGTACTCTCTGGTATTTTACGAACATACCAGATATCACCTGACTACCTACATATTCGTCTTCACTGCGATACCTTCACTGATGTCCTACAGTTTTATGAGCAATGTCTGAATATATTCTCATGGAAGGAGAATCAGATGACATTGGAGGATATGTTTACAGACAGTACGATGAGCAGGTGAGTTCTCTCTCTCCTACACTAAATTGTTGCCTGTTGTGTCACTGTACTACATTTTTCTCTGGATATTCAGCTTGTTCCTCATAGTACTGTTGCTATGTTGCTTTTCCTCTATCTGGCCTGTAACCATATTATTGTATGTTATACCTTACAGGAAGAGAATAAAGAAGATATTTCTTCGGTCATCTGATCAATATATAAGAAGTTTTCTCCTTGATCATCTTTCTGTACCCAAAACTCAACTAGAGGCTCGACGCCTCAAAGCCTTCCTACATACGACGCTTAGCAAGTACCAGCTGACACATTTCACAAGTGGTGAGTAGCAAAGTGCTGACTCAACACACATAGCAATATGCACCAGTGTCAAACTCTTGCTGAAGAAACTGAATGTCATTTCATAAAATAAAACTTCATAACACATTCATAAAGTTTTTATCCATGTTTCTCAATTAAGGCTTCAGATTAAAATATTTAGGTACTCATAATAGTACATACTCACAAAGATTTGAACAGACAGCTTAAACCTATTTCTGGGTCAGAATTTGAAACTTCCTGGTAGCCAGATTATTTAGACTACCTGTAAGTAAGTGTGGATGCCTCTAGTGACTGGAGGCTGTAGCAGTGACTAAATAGTACTATGGAATAAGTAAGTGTATAGATGTGTTGATTTAGCATATTTTGTACACTTGAGTAGAGTATAGATTTAATTTCAAAGCTCTAGTAGGGAAAGTTTACAAGTTGTCTTATGCTTGCCTAGCCCGGGGTGGGCTCAAGGCACAGAAATTATAGCTGAGCATGTAATGTCGACTCCTGACTGTACGGTTTGAGCAAGTTCATTAATCCTAAGTTAGCCTACTATATCCTAGGGCGTGAACATTTTTGACTCAATGAGCTGACAAAGTACTATCTTACATAGCATTGGCAATTATATCAGTCAATGGCTTATTATTTTCCGTCATATAAATGTTTGCAAGTATCTGAAACCTGCATGTTGTTATAAGAATGAACAATCTTCACGGTTTGAATTGGTTACACTTCTGCTGCATATGATGTACTGCTTGTATTTCAGAAGTTTACAAGGAGGTGGATCATAAGTATCTAATAATCTATATAACAAGTTTATACAAGTGTTGTCATTGGCTTCATACATTTTGTAGTTGCCCACTCTTTGATCAAGTTCAAATCCAATCAATCTATTGAATTCGCACAATCACTGTGTTGTTCTTTCTTCTTTGTGAAACTATTCAAATGTCTGCAGTTTTGTGTTATTTAAATCATTACAATAGCAAGCATGTTTCATTTGACATTAGATTAGGACTAGAAGAGGACTATGATGACAGTAATGGTTTGACCAGACTGTATAGTCAATGAATATCACTCAGTGCTGCTACATGCATGCATCTCCTTTCTGGGATATCTACTAGCCAACTGTCAATATCTAGTACTAGTTATACCACTTGAATCTGTATGAGGCAAGTGAAACACTATTTTATTCAGCAATTTTAGTAAATGTCCCTGCAGTCTAATAGTCTGCACACAGTCATAGCTAAGCAGTAGCAAGTAACAGGAATGAGTCTGGTGAAGTTGAAGGACGTACTTGCTGCTAGAGAGAGGATCAGTAGCTTTGTTAAATACACACCAGTGTTGAAATGTTCTGAGGCAGACAGACTGACTGGCAGAGAAATCTATTTCAAAGCAGAACATCTTCAGTCGACTGGTGCTTTTAAAATCAGAGGTGCTCTGAATGCAGTGAGTCTTCATTTTACTTTAGTTATAGTCGCTCCTTGGTTATACATGTAGCATATAAACCAAAGGCAGAATATAATTATGGAAATGTACTTGTAACTGAGTTTTCAGGATCTACTATTTATAGGTCTGGATGAGGTCCTAACAGCTATGGGCACTAGATGTGTTTCCATCATTTTATATGGGCACTAGATACATTTTATAAATTACTTAGCTTGTTTTCTGTTGGCTCTTCGCAATGTTGATCCCTAGCGTTAGTGGATTAGATGTAGGTCTACACGTGTAGATAGGGAGGGAAATCGCCTATCAACTCAAATTTTTCAGTTGATTTATTGTAGCCAACATTTCCCCTCATAACTTCCTTTTGACTAATTTATCAGGTTCTGAAGATTCAAGGCGAGAGTGGAGGAACAGCACATCCTGGAGTGGTATGTTTTAGTGTACCAATAAGATTTGTTTGCCAGTTATTGGACGAAACATAATTCTACCAGCTTTAATCATAGAAATGTTTTTGTTCCTTGGAAATGTTTGGATAAAACAAAGACAAACAGATTGAGAGAGGACAACTTTAGACGAATTTATTGCTAATGATGTGGATATACCCTCAAAACATGTATATCTCATCACCTAAGAGTGAAGTCAGCTAGCTAGCAGATAATGACCTACATACATGTACATTTAGGCTAGTTCTTTAATTATTGTTGTTATTAATACAATTTTATCCAAACATGAACGTAGACAGTGATGTGGTGGTGGAATGATTTGACTTATTAATTTAAAACACTAGAACATAGATTCACTTTGCAGGTTACTCACAGCAGTGGTAACCATGGGCAAGCTCTAGCCCGAGCCGCTAGTCTGGCAGATATACCGTGTACTATTGTCGTACCAAAGGGCAGTCCAGTATGCAAAATAGATGCCATCAAAGGATATGGTGTGAATATGGTAGAATGTTTCCCCAGTCCAACTGCCAGGTTAGTTTCTAGAAGTCAAGTTATAACTCTGACAGGTAAAAAGGTGTAACGCTATATAAAGGCAGCAACTTCATGATTCTCAGAACTAAGTGATCGATTAAAATAGACTAAAAACCAACATACATGTGTGATATGCACAATGACTAGTTTATATATTAAAATTTCTTTAGATAAAATGGTCATGCTTGCAAGAATTTTCTTAGATTTCACTTTTCGTAGTGAGATTTTATTTTGCACTTTCCAGTTAACAGCCAATATGGGACTAGCTTATGAATGTAATAACTACATCTCATTTAGACTGTACAGCTAGTTTGTTTATCTTATGCAGGGTAGAAATGATGGAGAAAGTAAAGAAAGAAACTGGGATGGTTTTCATTAGTCCGTATGATCACCTGGATGTTATAGCTGGGCAGGTGGGTCGAGTTCATCCTATATCAAAATCACTAACGTATAATATGGCAGATACCGTCCGACATATTAGACTCCTTTGTAAATGTAGTCATGAGTCACGTCAAATATTGGAATGCTGTGTGAGCACATGAGGGAGACAGTGAGTTTCAACAGATTGGCTCAAGTAATCGTAAGAATGACCACGTGCCAGTTCAACTGTTTCATCAATTAACATCCACCCAATAAGGAGAGTATAAGTCAGAGCAAAAATGGAAACAGTATATCAGTCTTTGTCTAGAGAAATGCTCTCTCTCTGCCTAAATGAGCAGACAACTTTTCTTCTGGCTGCCCCATCAAGTTTGTTTAACCCTTGTTATAATGGGGATTCCTTTAACTGGGTCGGTTAGCTGAGGATGCATACCATACTGACTAAGGTTTGTTATTCTCTGAGAATAATTGGGCCTCACTTGTGTGGTATTCAAATGTGGCTGTTGTATATATATTGTTATGTGACTATGTTAATCCAGATTTTATGTGAAGTCGAAGGGTAACTTGGTTTACTCTGTACAAAGTATGGTGTAACAGTTTCAACTTTACTTTGGTTTCTAGATGCCAAAACCCCAGTACAAACATGTCTACTTCCTCTTTAGGGTACAATTGGTCTGGAACTGCTAGAACAAGTACCAGATGTTGATGCTGTGCTGGTGGCTATGAGTGGTGGTGGTTTGTCTTCTGGAATAGCTGTCGCTATGAAGGCTTTGAAACCTAACTGTAGGATTTACATAGTCTCACCACCTGGTAAGTGTAATCTGTAGAATATACAGTCTCATCACCTGGTAGGTGTGATCTGTAGAAAATGCTAGGCACATTCATCTCGGTGCGGTCTTTGATAAAACTGTTTGCTTCCAAGTGTCATCTGGCTGATTGTCATATACCCTTGATGTTGCAGGTAAAATGATGGAACGATGTCTACGTTCAGGTGAGAGAGAATGGCCTAACCCTCCTCAATTCCTTGATACAATCGCAGAATCCATTAAACTGCAGCAAGCTGGATATAACACATTCACCATACTGAAAGAATTAGCAGAAAAGGAAGCATTTGAAATGGTAAATATTTTGCTAACATTCGCTTTTACTATTAGTAAACTTCCTTTATCTGATTGGGTGATAGCAACGCATTGCTGCTGGAAGTGCTCTCCTCTGGTTTAGGGCAGATATTTAAAGCAGTTAGTAGTAATCTACTATCATACGTCAAATGTTGAACAGTGCCTTCAAGAGAGGACAACTCCTCAAAATATTTATATGAGTGACAATGAATACATTTCCATTCAGAAGTAATTTATTATAGAATTCACACAATATTTTTTTTGTTGCTAGTACATTATCTCCACTTGTGAATGCAAATTTATGTGACATGTTTTAATATTACAATACTGTAGTTTTAACAGACCACAATCTATCCGTATCTAAATTTAAAATTTACATGTACATGTGCATTGCGTGTATATATATCACATACATGTATATGCTGCAGTAGTAAATACGTATACTGCAGTAGTAAATAGCAGTATATGTTTGACATTCGATACAATGTGTATACTGTTCATATTTTGCAGTCAGATTCACAAATGATCGACGGAATGAAGTTCTCTTTTCACCGCATGAAGGTGAGTTGAATATATTGCATACGTAATTACAGTAGGCCTACAATGTTTTATATCAACTTTACCAAAGCTGTATTTACTTTACTGTGAAAGGGCCAACTTTAATAAATTGAGATGGTTTGGCATTGATCATTTTATTTGCTATACCTAAATGTGCATGTAAATGGCATTTTCTGAAAGTGATGGGTTAGTTCCATTGTTGCGCTTACTTTCTGAAAATTAGCTCTTTTAATTGGGTCAATTTAGTTAGGTCAGACTAGCTCGAACTAGGTCATACTGGCTAATAGCTTTGAGAATTGCATTCCTTGTCTACTGTTTGAGTGCTGGTCACTAATCTAGTAGGTTCTAGAACTGTTTCTACTACACGCTACTTCCTTCTCAAGTAATCTGTCTTTACTCTATACAGTTAGCAGTACCAGAGCATTAACGTTCAGATCAATGCAATTCAAAATTTACTGATTCGTTGTCTGGTATCTGAAGCTGTGCTCACAAGACTTATAACTGTAGTCCTTTCTACTAGTGAAATACTGATTCTCATTTCCTATCTCCCAAACTAAGGATCCTAGAAAGTTCAGGTTTTGCATGTACATCTATAATGTCTTCGCGACCTCTTGGACGGACCCGGGTCTCAAATAAAAAGCACAAAATTTCCGGCCTAGGCCAAAAGGGCCATTGGCCTGGGATTTTGCTTGGCTGGACAACACCATTCCTAGATTATCGGCACACCTGATTTATTCGCACGAAAATGAGGATTTTGCTTTTGGTCGGTGTATTCGCCACTCGGTGGTGGATGTACGCCAAAAAATTTCTAGTAAGTTGGCCTGTGCCTGAAATTTAGGTCGCAAGGACACTACTAGATGAATTAAGTGGAACGAATTGATTACAAGCTTGGAGTTGTCTTTTCAGTGATAACATGAGTCCAAGAGCAGGCAACTCATAACTCTTCAATCTGCTTGTGTGATACAATATTGCTTATCTTTAGTATGTGGGTTATCATTGTTTTTTATAAAGAATAAACTTGCACTGTACCGATTATTAATGTCATAGCTGTGTGTAGAAATTGTTATGAATCAATCATGTGTAGAGTAGCCTCAAGATGTATTAGAATTGCTTGTTATTGTTTTGTGATTCCAGCAAGTTATCGAAGCAGCTGCTGGTGGGGCTGTTGCCGCTCTTTTCACAGACAAGATGGCTTCACTTCCTGCCGACATTAAGAAAGTAGCAGTTATTTTATGTGGAGGAAATGTTGACATAACAAACTTACCATGGTGTGAAGGATTTAAAAAGGGATATTGATCTACGGTATTTAATCTAATTCACTTAAAAATTGTGCAATTGCCTTACAAGGACAAATAACACTATTTAGTTAGTCGAATCATTCATAAAATTTAGGACACGCTAATACCATAACTATAGTGTTCTTGTTTTATGAGATGATATTATTTCATGTAATATATAAATGATTATACCCATAACTATACTCTTTCTATATGTACATTGTAAACTCATGCCGACATCAATGTATGAAGCCTGGTAGCTGAATATTTGAATGTAGTAGATGACGTGTCAATACTGAGCTGTCCACTAAAACTACCGTTTGGAAATGAAATATCGTAAAGGTGGGCCTAGTTGCGCAGGTCTGACATTTTGCAAAACAAATGAATTTCCAGTTCCGTCATTGGTCAAGCACATAGATTCGTGTGTTTGAGCACATTTGCAAACAGTTTGAGGGATTGTCTTACTGCAATAATTTGAAAAGAAACTTGCAACATCATTCATTGATGGACATTGACTGGATATTGTTTTAACCTACATGTATTAACTTGTTATAATACACCCAGAACATTATTGCAATAACGAACATCAGTGTGTGCAGGTAATGTAAAATCAACAATCAACTAGAATTATAGTTGTTAAACTTGAGACAAATTTATTGCACCCCACAACGTAAACTGAGGAAAGGTCAAAACGGCCACTCAACTGGGGGCATGAATGTAGTCAGTTGCCGTTGATACCTGTACATGGTGTATTAGAGTAGCACACTAAGGGACAGGGTTCAACTAGTAGTTGAACCCTGTCGCTTATAATAGTGCTTCACTCTATCTTACTATTGTTGTTAGCTTGCAGCTTGGTTGTTGGACGCTAGCCATGAGAGAAAATGTGAACACTACATAATGCCTATATATGCGTACAATGAACATGTGTATGCACAGTGTGTATGTACATGTTACAGATATGAATTTCCATTTCAACTTGTATGTATGTATCACTACATTCTGGTGTCGGTCACATGGTGTGTACAATGTTTATATTATAGTATTTTGTATCAAGGAGTATAAAGTCATGTGCATTGCATAGGATTTATTGTTGTGGTTGATGCAAGTACCAATTTTAATAATGCACTTGATATTTTAGTAATACAGAACAATTAAAAAAACAATACCAATGGCATCTTTAAATAATTCTGCCAACAATCAAAACTTTATTGCATTACTTTACGTTAATGACGCAACATTGTGTTTATGTTGACGACGAATTCCTAAGCTAATCAAAATGTCTGCTATAAATGGACATATCGCTGAGGAACTGCGCTATTTGAGGACAAGAGGTCTTGTGAATGATGCTAAAAGGAAACTATTTAAAACCAATTTCCCTTCTACAAGTGAATCAGAAATATTGGACTCCAGTAGCAGTTGTAGAGGAGTAAACCAGGTTAGCATCGCTAATGAAGATCGTATTAGAGTGGAACCAGTAGAATTTAAAACCCCAATTCCATCTGCCGCAGCCAAAGTAGAAGCTCCTACTGATGAACCAAAACAGGACGTTCCAGAATCTGCGAGAGCAGCAGCAATAGATGGCAGTGCCAAAGAGGAGCTAATGGTCAAAAAACCAGATTTGGAGGAGAAAGTCAATTCGATAAGTACTACAACAGTGAATGAATCCCTGCAGCCACAAGTGCCGTCAATTAAGAAAACAGGTGAAGGCTCTAAGGTGAAACCACACATTGCTGCTCCAAACAAGGAAACAACTCCAGTACTCCTGTGTACTGTTGCACCTCCAACAGTAAGATCGTGCACTACGGCTAGTCGTATAAGGAAGATGCTCACTAATCTGGGTTCAGCATTCACGGCTTGTCTCCGAGGTAAAGCTCTACATAGATATATGTATTATATCAAGAATGACCTAAGTCTAGTTTTGTGTTTTTATAAATACAACTCATGTGATTGCTGTTAGTAGTTTAGCTATTCAATCTGATGACCACACGGAATCGTATTACCTTCAATATTATACTCTATTCTAGGTAGGAGAGCAAGTTCAGGAACACTCAATGGTGCCTACGTTGAAGAGAGTCCTGTGGCATTGCAACAAATGGCAAGGGGAGACAATTTGGGGAATAAGATGATCAGATCTTTGAAGAATGTTGGTAAGCCCTATTTTCCAGTGTGTAGCACTCTGGCAATTCTAATATTCAGTGCTTCCTGTTTAAATACAAAGTTGCTTTTTTCTAATTCTTCTGATCTTCTATTAATATAGTGCTCATCAAGTGTGTGTCTTGTTTAGTAGATGGTGACCAGAGTACCCATATGCCGATGGAGCATACAGAGCTGTCTGAAGCCTCCACATCTTCATTAGAAGGAGATGAAACTGAGAACATGGATCTCGGAAGTAAGATGATGGCCAAGAGACATGACGATAATATGCAGGAAACGGTTATGTGTAAGTACATTATGTTTTACTTCCATAGCAAGTGTAGAAGTCAATGTGTAAGTGCATTAGGCAAATTCGGAACAAGAACGTTTGTTGCTCTCTCCTGAATGGTTGACATCCGAAAGAGATTCTAAGCATTGGTATCAATATATTTGTGATCCATCGAGTGTTCACTATATAATTTTGGAGTTATGTTCTCATGTCTAATGCATAACTATGAGTTACGTTGTTGATTATCATCTTAACATGCATTAACAAATCGTAGAGGGGAAGGTCATTCAGTATAGGGTGATTGGAATTCAGCAATAAAACTGAAAAAATCTAATTATGATGGGTTCTAGTCTGAAAAAATAGATAAATAAAACAGGTGGATGCAAATTTAAGTTACTTATAAAGCCTTCATCTATTTGTATGTGTATTTTGTACCTAGCCAAAGTGGGTTCATGGTTGCTATTGTTCTTTGTGAGTGTCGTGATGTGCCGCTGTACTGTGGAATTCTTTCTGAGCTCAGGAAAATCACTGAGGATGATTTAAGGTTCAATACATGCGCTATTGGCTGACTCTTTCTTGGCAACTACAGCCTCAATATGCTATGTAATACTGTTCATTATAGTTTATTTGTTACAGTAGATATTGAAACCAGTAGAAAGACATTGACAATTGATAAGGAGTACACAGTATCACAGATCAGGCAGATGTTTGAGAGGAGAGAGTAGAGAACAGAGCCACACAACTTATAGGAAGGTACGTACATACATGACACTTATGCACTGTGTGTCACCTAAATTGTGCGTACATACAGTCATGACACTTACATTTCATGTGGTTAATTTAGGAATATGTGTGATGTACATGTCCAGTTGGATATGCTTTTACATGTAAATTATAGACCTACATGTATATAGGAAACAACAGTTTGTTCAAATACTACATAAATCTTTGTCACAAATACAATAATATAGAATTGGGTCTGTGTGTATAACATGGGAGTTGTTCTCTCATGAAGTTGTAAAAGGCAAAGGGAAGACAACATTCAAATAACATGTATACTACAGTGAAGGTCATTATTTAGCTTGATTTTGAATTTGTTAGAATTATTATTATTTTTCTCAATATTGTTTACACTAATAATGCTAATGCAAGATTATATTATTATTATTATGTTTTAGCTGATGTTTCCAGATGGTAAAAGGACAGGACTCCCAATATTTCTATCTGTAGGCAGCTAGATCCACAGTATAGAGATATATTTGCTTCATCTTGTTTAGTACCGAAATCTACACCAGAGACATAATATTACACTGAATTGTAGGCTACTATATACATATATATAGCATTACTTGCTAATGGACACCATAATATGCATATAGATGTATGTGAAACATGAGCGAATATGACATATTATATAATTATATTGTTACTATATATATTTTTTGTTTTGTAAATTGACTATAAAAAAGTACCATTTTATTTCACATAATTGATTTGTCTAGCTATTAAAACTGTTTGGTTATGTGCACTATTGCACTGTTGTGTACATACAGTAGGCCATCCTATGTGCAGTAAGGGTGCGTTTTTGTGCAAATATATTCCTGTATTGTAATATATAACTATTATATAATAAATTATATTATTATAGCAAAACAAAACAACTGGCTCATCCTCCTTTCTATACTATTTATATGTTTTGTTCAAATGATAAACTCACAAGTGCTGTGGTTGTAGTCTTGGGCATTGAGGTTGTTCTATGGTCTTCTGAAATGCAATGACGGTTGTGGCATAATATAAGTTTTTACACAAGTCACACAGATGACCTCCTGCCAAAAAGTCTGGCTGGCGCCAGCCAGACTTTTTGGCAGGAGGTCATCTGTGTGACTTGTGGGTTATAAAATAAAAAAGCTGGTAAATAGAGAGAGAGAATAGTATATCCTTCGTGTAAGACACCCACTAAAATAATTATAGCAAATTTATCACACTGTGTATTCATATACTAAACTACATGCTAAAATTAAGCACTAGAGCAGGTAAACAATACACTTGTAGTGATAAGAGATGGTAACTGTTTACCTGTATAATCTTGTCTTTCTAACTGCAGGAGTTGACGAGCTAATCGTTCCAGGGTTGAGATCCAGCGTCGGCTCATGTATACAGTCAACTTGAGGATTGATTAAACCAAGACGAAAATAGGTTAAGTAAGTTTGAAGTGATGAATTGACTAGACATGGAAGTGATTGGTATACATCAGCGAGTATAGGCATTGCATATGATAAGGTCCGCACACAAATAATTTTCTTACATAATGTAGGCCCATACATGTATACATTGTAGTTGGTACATAGCAGTAGATATCACTGACTAGCACATGAATAAGTATAGAGTAGAGAAATGCTAAATCATCATTATAGTTATACTATTATAAGATTATCCTATATTATAACATGTGCCTGGTATGCATATGTTGTCTGATTTAGGAATAAATAGGTAATTCTTTGGACTGAGGGATAACATGACTGTTTTAATGTAATATCCATAGTACATATTGTGGTTGTCATAACCTGGAACTGGAACTGACTGATATGGAACCGAAAGTCCAAAGTCAATCCCTAAGTTTTGATTAACTCCTAACTTTGAAATTTATTATCCTCAAGTTTTCTAAGTTGTCCTCTCCTGACCTTACAAGCTTTCACTACGTGCCTAGATTCATGATTCAAGTTTTAAAAGGTGCTGATTGGTTAAATACAATCCCATTATTATTACCACGCATACCATGTAGTATTATATTGACATCATGACAAAAGCATAATTATTCTAAACCACTGCATCTAGTCTACTACAGCTACAAGCACCTGCTAGTACTTAGTAGCAGTGCTATAACATAAGGCCATTATACACTGTAGCTTTTGATTTAACATTTTCAGACGTCGTACTCCTTGGCCCTTGCTTAGAGCAGTTGGACTACTAGCGACCGGCAAGTCCCAACTTGTGCTGTGAGTATATCCTTCATCCTCAAATGATCTTATCTTTGGGATGGTATACATTATATACAATCAACAATGTAGTCCGCCATAATAATATAGTATAAAATGTACATGTATACTCGCTCAAAGCCTTTACTAGGCTCAATAATAGAGAGGTTTAGGTAGTCATAAATTTATGATTGTGGTTGGGGTTTGGAGTTGGTGTAGTCAGGAGGTGTCGCCTCACACCCGCCCTGGATGCTTCTGGATCTGACTGGCCTTCTGACCTTTGAGTGTACTGTATATGTAGGTGCAGTGACCTTTCAGCTGCTGCATCTAATGTAAGTTTATGTTAGATGCGCAACCTTCATAGCCTTAGGTATCTGTTTTTCATTGGGGAAATGAGGTTATAGGGTCCGTAAATATAGAATTATACAGTCGTGTAAGTATTACAGGTTTATACTACTAGTACTACTATCTGTAAAAAGTCAATGTTACATTACATGTATTACATATAACTTAACTATTAAATCTTTACCAGTAGCCCAACATCTGGCTCCTCGGTTTGAGTAATAGTTCTTCCATGACTACCATTCGGTGGCTGCCATGTGTCATCAGTTGGAGCTATCTCGCCCACAACTCAGAGTAAACAACTCCAAGCTGTGTTCTGTGTTTTACATCCATCGATTCAACATACAGATATCATGTTGTTAGTGAGTTGGTCACCAATGGCATTGTTATCGAACATGGGCTAGCTAAAAGACATTATTTCCATAGTTAGTTACATGGCTCATTCTGTACTATAGGAGCTGTATTCTCCCAAGGCCACCCAAACAGTAGGTGAGAGTGACCCCCAGTTCATTCAAAGGGTGGATGAAGGTGACCCCAGTTCATTCAAAGGGTGGGTGAGGGTAACCCCAGTTCATTCAAAGGGTGGATGAGGGTGTAAGCCTACCATATATCGTTGAACCCCATTTGAAAGTAGTACATTGGTAATTATCTTCTCTTACAGTCTTACATTGCTGTCATAGATTTGACAATTTAGTCTGGTGAAAGAGAGAGAGGGAGAATCATGTAAAATATTATGAGACTTGATATCCCTACTAAATGCAAGACCCAGATATTGCCATGTGTGTTTACGTTATTTGTGTAATATATACTATGTTCTCAGCTGCTGTCAGTCAAGGCAGGCATTAGTTGATTTATTACAGACAGGGCTGTTTGATGCAAGTACCATATTTGTATACAATTACTGCACCTGGGTTGCATTGCAAATATATACTTTGTGGCTACCTCCATGAGTGATGACCTTGATATTATACAGTTAGTCATTGTGAATTTACTAAGATTGCTGGTGGAAATTTAGTTTATACTTCCAAATTCTTTCATTCCAACTGCTGCTAATGATAATAGTTGTAGAAGTCCGGCACACGCTAGCTAATTGATATAGCCTAATTTTTGACCTTGTGTTTTTCACAGTGTGAGCTATTGTATAGTACTCCTTATCCAAATACTCAAAAATCTCTGACCTAGTATATGGGCCTACCCCCTGGTATATGTACTTACTTGTTTTATTCAACAGAAATACTCTTCTATAAACTGTGATCAAGTGACCAAGTGCCGATTGTGCAATATCTAAATCACCATGGATCTGGTAACACTGAAAGACGTACAGGAAGCTAGAGACAGAATACGAGACCACGTCAAGTATACTCCAATACTGAGAAGTTCTGAGGCCGACAGACTGACTGGTAGAGAAATCTATTTCAAAGCAGAACATCTTCAGTCAACTGGTGCTTTTAAAATCAGAGGTGCTATGAATGCGGTGAGTTTGGGAATTACATACATGTGGGCGCATCTATTATAGCACACCATATACATCTATAGCACATCATATACATCTATAGCACATCATATACATCTATAGCACATCATATACATCTATAGCACATCATATACATCTATAGCACATCATATACATCTATAGCACATCATATACATCTATAGCACATCATATACATCTATAGCACATCATATACATCTATAGCACATCATATACATCTATAGCACATCATATACATCTATAGCACATCATATACATCTATAGCACATCATATACATCTATAGCACATCATATACATCTATAGCACATCATATACATCTATAGCACATCATATACATGCATCTATAACACATCATATGCATTTATAGCGCATCATGTTGCATTTAAATAACAATCCCATTATAGAATCTACACACTGGTTGCTACGATTAGCTTTGTTCTTCGGTATACAAGGGTCGATCCAAAAGTTCCAGGAGAGGTTTGATAAATTTTTCTTTATAAAATATTGTTTTCTCTTTTCAGGTTATGCAGTTGAAAAGTAAAAGTGATAAAGAAGGAATTAAACACCCTGGAGTGGTATGTAGGTGTATGTCAAATAATCAACTAATCTCTTGCTCTAGTAGTCACTAGTCAGCTATGATTGTGTGTATTACTACGGTACTGTTTTGTAAAAATTGTACATGCACATGAAGCCGCGTAGCCCATATGCCCGTTGTTCTTCCGGCAAGCCTGAATGTTGGTGCCCAGGCTAACATTTACCGTATTAAGTGGACTGCCATATCACATATCGAGATTGCCTTAATATACAAATGTGTATTCTACTCAATGTAAATTCCAGTATAGGCCTACAGGCTACATGTACATGTATTTTATTGGGCCTGCTCTATAACTTAGTTGATTTGGTTTGTCATTGTCTGTGTTCACATATTATTTGATTCAGCATCCGATATAGTGAATATTATCATATATAATGTATAAACGTCATGTTTTATTGTAAGGAATCTATTATGAGCTGTACAACTGTGCTAGCTATCCATCCTAGCACAGCTTTCAGGCATTTTATCACTTCAACATCTTGGCTGGAGAGCAGTCTCTTGGTGTTGAACCGACCGCACATGAAACTCTCCTCTATGGCCTTATTATATATACACATGACGTATCTGCTGTATATATAGAGCTACAGTATGTTCTGAACTATCCTGTAGGTGACACATAGCAGTGGAAATCATGGTCAAGCTTTAGCCCGAGCAGCTAGTGTTGCTGGTTTACCCTGTACTATAGTTGTACCAAAAGGTACTTCAGCTTGCAAGATGGATGCCATAAAAAGGTTTGGCGCTGAACTTATAGAGTGCTACCCTAGTCCTACAGGCAGGTTAGTGGGCCAGATCAACTCATAGCTTTTATATGTCTGTCTGTGCGTCTGTCCGTCTTTCTGGCATGTCTGTCTGTCTGTCTTGTTTGCCTGTCTTATCATCATCTTTTGTTATTGCTGTTGAGCTCTGTCATATTGTCCCTTAATGCGATTTCCTAGTACGTCAGCGATATGAAATCCCTATTGTCAATTAAAAAAAGATAAATTCTGCCTTCATGATAAAAACTAACACTAGCAACTGTTCAGGGGGTATCGGGAGTTATACTATAATTTTAACCACTAAATATTTGCCGCTTGCAATGGGAATCTGTGTATTTATAGAATTGAAGCCATGCAGAAAGTATCTAAAGAAACCGGAAAAGTGTACGTTAGTTCCTGTGATGACGCTGATATCATTGCTGGACAGGTAACCTCCTGCTAGGCTATAAGTATAACTCTGTATATGTGTAATACGTAGCCTACTGTTGTTTGTCTACATTACATTACTGTACGTATCGTTATACATACATGCACTATGTATAACGATACGTACAGCTTTTAGTTCCATCCAATACTAACAAGTCTGAGGTTTTTAGTTTTTCAATTTTGTTGGTCTCATTTTCCAAAAAAGGTCAGATATAATGCCAACCAACTTATCTGTACATCAATACAGTTCGGAACCTACATTGTGTGTTGTGCACTCCTGTGTGAAAGAATAACGCCAATCTAAAATTTCAAAACTGAGTTGTACTTTTTAGTTATAACATTGTAGTTAGGTCATGTTTGCATGGCATTATGACGGTTTTCTTCATATCTAGGGTACAATTGGTCTGGAACTGCTAGAACAAGTACCAGACGTAGATGCTGTGCTGGTGGCTATGAGTGGTGGTGGTTTGTCTTCTGGAATAGCTGTCGCTATGAAGGCTTTGAAACCTAACTGTAGGATTTACATAGTCTCACCACCTGGTACGTGTAAACTATAGAATATACATAGTCTCATCACCTGGTAAGTGTAAACTATAGAATATACATAGTCTCATCACCTGGTAAGTGTAAACTATAGAATATACATAGTCTCATCACCTGGTAAGTGTAATCTATAGAATATACATAGTCTCATCATCTGGTAAGTGTAAACTATAGAATATACGTAGTCTCATCACCTGGTAAGTGTAAACTATAGAATATACATAGTCTCATCATCTGGTAAGTGTAATCTATAGAATATACATAGTCTCATCATCTGGTAAGTGTAAACTATAGAATATACGTAGTCTCATCACCTGGTAAGTGTAAACTATAGAATATACATAGTCTCATCACCTGGTAAGTGTAAACTATAGAATATACATAGTCTCATCACCTGGTAAGTGTAAACTATAGAATATACATAGTCTCATCACCTGGTAAGTGTAAACTATAGAATTTACATAGTCTCATCACCTGGTAAGTGTAAACTATAGAATATACATAGTTTCATCACCTGGTAAGTGTAAACTGTAAAATATACATAGTTTCCCCACTTGGTATGTAATCTGTATAGTTAATACAGGTGTTGTCGCACTTGCAGTAAATCATACTTCATAATGTAATAGATTGTACGTGAAACCGTGTATATACTGTAAATTACCTTCAAGGAGTGACAACTCTCAGATTAGAGGTACACTATACATTTTAGGACCTTATGCCTACCTTGACCAATCATAGCCAATAACAGTCTGTTGTTTTATTGGTCAATCAAGGTTGCAGATTGTATTCACAATATTCTGTAAAGGGGTGGCTACACGGAGCCCCTTCTCAATTGGCTGTTACTTTTTTAGCCACTCCGTAGTTTATACTGTATGAATAATTATTTTGAATCCATGTAGAAAGTCTCAATTAATGTGGTGAGGTTAAATTTCATTATTTTTCATGAAGAAATTAATTTGTACATCACATTTTACAGGTAAAATGATGGAGCAATGTTTGCGTTCGGGTGAGAGAGAATGGCCCAATCCTCCTCAATTCCTGGATACAATTGCAGAGGGTATCAAACTTCAACAAGCTGGTCATAATTCTTTCAAAATTTTGAAGGAGTTAGTGGAGAAAGAAGTATTTGAGATTGTAAGATTTATAACGTTTTGTGCTCATATTTAATTCACTATACAATAAAACCCAGGGAAATTCTCTAGTTCCCATAGTTTTTTCTCAGATTGTAATGTTTATTTGAACATGCTTTTATATTTGTGTCATACTCACACATACTCACGCCCACAGTCATACTCACACTCATACTAGGTTCTGTGATGTTTTAGTCAGATGAAGAGATAGTTGAAGCAATGAAGTTCTCATTTCATCGAATGAAGGTAAGTAATTGTGGGAAGACAACTACAAGTATCCAGCAGTGTTGTAGTGATCCTAATCCACCAGACATGGGATGATACTCACTTAGACTGCAGTTAATCAGAAACATTCATTTTGTGATTTCAATTGCTTTGCTAACCTACATGTGTGCTAATGTGCAAACTACTATCTATCCAATACAAGTGTTACGCGTACACGACTACATACATGTAACTATACTTGTGCAGGCAGTTAACAATGTTGTATGTCAGTGTGTGTTTTATTGCTGCAGTATTCTACTATGTTACATGTACATCATGTTATCGTATCACGTTGTCTTGCTCTAATTGTATCGTATTGTATAATTTCAGCAAGTTATTGAACCTGCTGCAGGCGCAGCTGTTGGAGCTCTATTCACAGACAAGATGGCTTCACTTCCTGCCGACATTAAGAAGGTAGCAGTTATTTTATGCGGAGGAAATGTTGACATAACTAACCTACCTTGGTGTGAAGGATTTAAAAAGGGGTATTGAGTACAAGTATATTCTGCTGATGCGTGAACAAATAGCGGGGAATGATGTTGTACTTTGTTTAAATGTTAAACAGATAACCACCTTCAATGGACAGTCACAGGAGATTGAATATAATAGAATCATGTGTATAAAGCTTGATTTAAATTGTTTTTCAGGTAAAATGTATGGGGGTTTGAAGATTTTGATAACTAAATGTAAGTACTAACTGAATTAGTAGTAAAGGGTTTCTTATGAGAAACATCTATTTTGTTAAATAAATTTATTGCTGGATTTTTCTAATGATTGATAACTGCCTACTTTTATCCAATAACTGGCTAGGAAGATAACATGCCAACACTGATGCTACACTGTGTAGTCACATGGAACATGGGCAGCATGTGGAGTTATGCTCTCATACAAACTATTTATTATACAGAGGAACAGGATGTTTTAGAGGCCTTGCCTTTAACTTGCCCTCTCATGTGTCTATGTGAGTTACAAAGCAAGTTATATCAGCCAGAGCCACTATTCTATATTATGCAACCCACTGCTGTGGTAATGGTATTCTACTTACTCAAGCCACGCCCATAGTTTTATATACATGTAAGTTACAATGGAAAATATTAAACTTGTTCAAATCTGCTGAAATGAATAGATAACATTACAATAATGGTGGTTGGTAAGTTAGAGCAGAGTAGGTGAGTGCACTGGTGTATAGAAGAGTGGTGACATTTCTTACATTCACAATTAGTCATGTGATGTTGGGAATTCCAATATAGAAGGGAGGTTTTAACCAGTAAAGCATATAAGTACTGATAACTTGGATTTAGCAAATAAATTATGTTACATCTATGATTCACAGGCTACCCCACTACTTTTTCTATCAAATAAACAAAACAAACCATAAAAGGTGATATGACAACAACAGATTTGCATGTACTTGCATAAACAGCTTCCTGTATAATAATGTAGCTGGGTTTCAAGCACTCTAAAACAGGTAAATGATACATGTCTATAGTATATACTGGTAGTTTGGCCTATTGTTATGTCATAGTCGTCCCTCCCGATGGTATATCGCGTGTCTGAAACTTTTTCGTGAAATAATTATTAAATGGGCAATTCTTGAAGGCTGATGGCCCATCAGCCCCTCAGACCCTGCGGCTGAAGTAAGTTCTGTATAAAAGGATCTGATCTTTGTTCCCTATATGGGAGTGAAGCCCAGAGTAATTAGGGTAGTTAGGATAAGGCAGATACACTCGGACCTAGTAATGCAGATTGAACCCATGTACATGTACATGTACAAGATATAGACAAATAGGGCAGATAGCAGTTGGACCCACTAAAATACAGCAAATCACCACACTATGTAGACATAATTATACTAAACCTTTATCTACATGTTATATGCTAAAATTAAGCATTAGAGTAGGTAAACAATACACTTGTAGTGATAAGAAATGGTAACTGATTACCTGCATAATATTGTCTTTCTACCTGCAGGAGTTGCCGAGCTAATCGGTCTAGGGTGGAGATTCAGCAAGTACATACAAGGATATAGTCCAAGTCAGCTCACTTGATGATTGATCAAAATTAAACCATGATGTAAATAGAGTAAATAAAACTGAAGTGGATGAAATGACTAGACATGGAAGTGATTGGTGTGCATCAGTGAGTATATTACATTGTATATGATAAGGTACACACATATGAGATAATTTTCTTGTGTAATATATTTACCTGTTGTAGTCCTGTATACATTGTAGTTGGTACATAGCAGTAGATTTCACTGACTACCACAACACATGAATTATATTAGGTATAGAGTAGAGAAATGCTGAATTATCATTATACTATTATATTGTTACACTATACTATAACATGTGCCTGGTATGCATTTCTGGTCTGATTTGGAAATAAATAGGTAATTCTTTGGACTGAGGGATAACATGTTTCCATGTAATATCCATAATAAATATTGTGGTTAATGTAACCTGGCTCCTGGAACTAACTAATATGGAACCCGAAGTCCAAAGCCGATCCATAAATTACGATAAAACTCCTAACTTTGTAATTTATTTATTATCTTCAAGTTTTCTACATTGTCCTCTACTGACCTTTCAAGCTTTTGCTACGTGCCTAGATTCGTGATTCTAGTCTCAAAAGGTGCTGATTGGTTAAATACAATCCCATTAATTATCACGCATACTGTGTACCGGGTGTAGTATAATGACATATGACATGGGCATGCTATTACTCTTATATTCCAAATCCAAACCATCAACTCTACTACAACTATAAGCACCCATACCTGCCAAGGAACAAGAGCAGAAAATCTGGACAAGTAACAGAATCCCTGGACATAGTTTGGGTGAATATTAGTTGAATAAAATCTGTTACTAAAAAGCATCAACTGACTATTTTAGTGTTATTTAGTAGCTTGTGAAATATATTCTTCTATGTAAATGA
This sequence comes from Bugulina stolonifera, assembly GCA_935421135.1. Lineage (NCBI taxonomy): Eukaryota > Metazoa > Bryozoa > Gymnolaemata > Cheilostomatida > Bugulidae > Bugulina > Bugulina stolonifera. The sequence continues at coordinate 9,264,358 of OW285193.1, read as the reverse complement.
CTTGTTTTTAATTGTTTTTTTTGTGTTTTATGAGGCCTGGTAACTTTTTCACCATAGATAAAAAATCACGACAGCTTAAAAATTAATAGGGATAGGCACAAAAACTAAAGGGTGTCCTGACAAAATCTGGACACTTGACAAGTATGCAAGCACCTGCTCGCACTTGCTTAGTAGCACGTGCTATAGCGTAAGGCCATTATTCACTGATGGTAGCTTTTGAATAATTTGACATTTTCAGGCTCCTTGGCCCTTGCTTAGAGCAACCGGACTAACTAGCAACCGGCAAGTCCCAACTTGTTCTGTGAGTATATCCTTCATCTTCAAATGATCCTATCTTTAGAGTGGTATATTATATAATATATAGTATACTTGAATACTTTAATATAGATATAGTATATTATATACATAATTATACTCACTCAAAGTCTTTGCTAGGCTCAGTAATAGAGAAATTCAGATAGTCCTAGATTTTTGTTTATGGCTAAGGTTTTGGAATTAGTTCGGTCAGGAGGTATCACCTCACACCCGCCCTGGATGCTCTCGGATCTGGCTGGCCCTTGAGTTGTACTATATACATGCATGTATACATGTATATATTACATGTATATGCGCAATCTTCATAGCCTTAGATCTCCGTTTGTCATTGGGGAAATGTGGTTATAGGGACCGGAAATATAGAATTGCACAGTCATGTAAGTATTACAGATTCTCCACCTCAGTTTTTGTAAAATTTCAAAGCTATCTCAACTGCTGGATCTGTATCAGCAGGCCAACACCTGATTTATCGGTTTGAGTAACGGTTCTTCCATCAGCACCACTCGATGGTTGCCATGACTACCAGTTGGAGTTGTCTTGCTTTCAGTTCAGAGTAAACAACTCCAAGCTGTGCTCTGTGTTTTACATCCATCGATTCAATATACAGACACACTGCCTTAGACATCATGTCATTAGTGAGTTGGTCACATAGATATAATTTATATATATCTATGACATTGTTATAGAATAAGGGCTAGCAAAAAGACATTATTATTTCCATAGTTGGTTACTTGGGCTCATTCTGCACTATAAGGAGCTGTATTCACCCAAGGCCACTCAAAAGGTGGATGAGGGTGACTCCCGGTCATTCAAAGGGTGGTTGAGGGTAACCCCAGTTCATTCAATGGGTGGATGAAGGTGTAACCCTACCATATATCGTTGAACCCCATTTGAAAGTAGTCCATGGGTAATTATCTTCTCTTACTGCAGTCTTAAATTACTGTCACAGATTTGACAATTTAGTCTGGTGAAATAGAGACTCTTGTAAAATATTATGAGGCTTGTCATCCTTACTAAATGCAAGACCCAGATATTGCCATGTATGTACATGTTATATGTAATGTGTAATATATACTATGTTCTCAGCTGCTGTTAGTCAAGGCAGGCATTAGTTGATTTATTACAGACAGGACTGTTTGATGCATGTACATGTATATCATATTTGCATACAATTACACTGTCGACTGCACTTAGATTGCATTATGTACATACTTGTACATGTAATTGTAGAATTGCAGCTACCTATACATGTTACTAGTTTGATCTTTGTAGCCGCCATATAGGGCCTATAGTCCACACTGCATGTGTGATAACCTTTACATTGTACAGTTGGTCATTGTAAATTTACAAAAATTGCCGGTGAAAATTTAGTTTATATTTTCAGATTCTTTCCTTCCAACTGCTGCTTATGAGTATAGAAGCCGGCACACGCTAGCCTACTTTTTGACATTTTGTTTGTCACACAGCGTGAACTTTTGTATAGTGCTGAATACCCAATTACTCAAAGATCTCTAGCTTAGTATATGTACTTACTTGTTTTATTAAACAGAAATACCAGGAGCCCACCTGATAATAAACTGTCTGCAGAGTTCAGTTCACTAAATAAGAGCTCAACTTCTACAAACTGTGATCTTACCAAGTGCCGATTGTGCAATATCTAAATCATCATGGATCTGGTAACACTGAAAGACATACAGGAAGCTAGAGAAAGAATACGAGACCACGTCAAGTATACTCCAATACTGAGAAGTTCTGAGGCAGACAGACTGACTGGTAGAGAAATATATTTCAAAGCAGAACATCTTCAGTCAACTGGTGCTTTTAAAATCAGAGGTGCTATGAATGCGGTAAGCTTGAGAATTACAAGATGCATATATAGCACATCATATACATCTATAGCACATCATATACATATAAATGTATATCGAGCACATCATATACATCTAGTATAGATTTATCATAGGGCATCATATTTATTTTTATAATGACCTCATTCTAGAATCTACACACTGGTTGCTACATCAGCTTGTTTGGTCCTTGGAAATGAATTGAAGGTATATTTGAAAACAAGGTCATTTTTTCCCGTTTGGAAACACGCAAAGCTCATCTTGTAAGCAATAGGCTCAGTTTACAACAGACGCATTTTAATTTAGGCCTTCGCAAAACACTAAACGGGGCACTATCATTTATCAAAAGTACAGGAGGTAACATGGAGTAGAACTTCCCTCTCTCTCTCTACATACAATTGTATACCACAAACATATCTTGCTTGTGTAATAACTGTGTATAATACAAGAGTCTCTTAAACATTAGTTTATATCCACTTTTCCCTCATTCTCTGTGTATATATGTTGCTGCTGTCTGCTGCCTGTAATCTTCCAATCTATAGAGTGTGATATTTTTTATCTTCATGACCTATCTACAATATTGTTTTCTCTTTTCAGGTTATGCAGTTGAAAAGTAAAAGCGATAAAGAAGGAATTAAACACCCTGGAGTGGTATGTAGGTACATGTCAAATATTATTCTACGTGTGCATCATGTTTATCGTAACAAATTTATTATGAGCTGTGGTAGCTATCAATCCTGGCACAGCTTCCAAACATATTTATCACTTCAGCATCTTGGTTTCCTTAAAAAAGAAAGTTCTTGCTGGAGAGCAGTCTCTCTGTGTTGAACCAACTGGACACACAACTCTCCTCTAAGGCCATGTTATATATTCACATGTATATACTGTATATATAGACCTATATGTTCTGAACTTACTTGTAGGTAACGCATAGCAGTGGAAATAATGGTCAAGCTTTAGCCCGAGCAGCTAGTGTTGCCGGTTTGCCCTGTACTATAGTTGTACCAAAAGGTACTTCTGCTTGCAAGATGAATGCCATAAAAAGGTTTGGCGCTGAACTTATAGAGTGCTACCCTAGTCCTACAGGCAGGTTAGTGGGCTAGATCAACTCTCTATCCATTCGTCTGTCTTGCTTGCCTGTATGTCTGTCTACCCGCCCGCCCACCCGTCTCACTTGTCTGTCAGTCTTGTCTGTCAGTCTTGTTTGTCAGTCTTGTCTGTCAGTCTTGTCTGTCAGTCTTGTCTGTCAGTCTTGTCTGTCAGTCTTGTCTGTCAGTCTTGTCTGTCAGTCTTGTCTGTCAGACTTGTCTGTCAGTCTTGTCTGTCAGTCTTGTCTGTCAGTCTTGTCTGTCAGTCTTGTCTGTCAGTCCTGTCTGTCAGCCTTGTCTGTCTGTTTTGTTAGTTGATTATCGTTACTAAATATGAAGCCTTCATTGTCAACTAATAAGAAATAAACTCTGCCTCCATGATAAAAACTAACACTAGCAACTGTTAAGAGGATATCGGGAGTTATGCTATCATTTTAACCACTAAATATTTGCCGCTTGCAATGGGAATCTGTGTATTTATAGAATTGAAGCCATGCAGAAAGTATCTAAAGAAACCGGAAAAGTGTACGTTAGTTCCTGTGATGACGCTGATATCATTGCTGGACAGGTAACCTCCTGCTAGGCTATAAGTATAACTCTGTATATGTGTAATACGTAGCCTACTGTTGTTTGTATAATGACATGTACAGCTTTTATTTCTAGAAAGGTCAGATATAATGCCAACCAACTTATCTGTACATCAATACAGTTCGGAACCTACATTGTATGTGTTGTACACTCCTGTGTGAAAGAATAACGCCAATCTAAAATTTCAAACCTGAGTTGCACTTTTCAGTTATAACATTGTAGTTAGGTCATGTTTGCATGGTGTTATAATCGTTTGCTTCATATCTAGGGTACAATTGGCCTGGAACTGCTAGAACAAGTACCAGATGTTGATGCTGTGCTGGTGGCTATGAGTGGTGGTGGGCTGGCATCTGGTGTAGCTATCGCCATGAAGGCTTTGAAGCCGAACTGTAGAATATACATAGTCGCACCACCTGGTAAGTGTAAACTGTAGAATATACATAGTCTCATCACCTGGTAAGTGTAATCTATAGAATATACATAGTCTAACCACCTGGTAAGTGTAAACTATAGAATATACATAGTCTCATCACCTGGTAAGTGTAAACTATAGAATTTACATAGTATCTGCCACCTAGTAGGTGTAATCTGTAAAATATACATGTACATAGTCTCCCCACTTGATAACTATAATCTGTAGAGTTAATACAGGTGTTGTCGCACTTGCAGTAACTCACAATGTAACAGATCGTACGTGAAACCGTGTATATACTGTAAATTACCTTCAAGGAGTGACGACTCTCAGATTGGAGGTACACTATACATTTTAGGACCTTATGCCTACCTTGACCAATAATAGCCAATAACAGTCTGTTGTTTTATTGATCAATCAAGGTTGCAGAATGTATTCACAATATTCTGTAAATGGGTGGCTACACAGAGCCCCCTTCTCAATTGGCTGTTACTTTTTTAGCCACTCCGTAGTTTACACTGTATGAATAATTATTTTGAATCCATGTAGAAAGTCTCAATTAATGTAGTAAGGTTACATTTCATTATTTTTTGTGAAGAAATTAATTTGTACATCACATTTTGCAGGTAAAATGATGGAGCAATGTTTGCGTTCGGGTGAGAGGGAGTGGCCCAATCCTCCTCAATTCCTCGATACTATTGCAGAAGGTATCAAACTGCAACAAGCTGGTCATAATTCCTTCAAAATTTTGAAGGAGTTAGTAGAGAAAGAAGTATTTGAGATTGTAAGATTTATAGCGTTTTGTGCACATATTTAATTCACTATACAATCAAACCCAGGAAAATTCTCTAGTTCTCATACCTTTTTCTCAGATTATAATGTTTGTTTGATCATGCTTTTATATAATATGTGTAAGAGTTTATGTCCATGATGCATGAAGCTTGTTTATCGTCATGGCAACACAGCTGACACACCCTGATACTTGTATTCATACTCACACTCAGAGTGAAACTCACACTCATAGTCATATTCACACTCATACTAGGTTTTGTGATGTTTTAGTCAGATGAAGAGATAGTTGAAGCAATGAAGTTCTCATTTCATCGAATGAAGGTGAGTAATTGTGGGAAGACAACTACAAGTATCCAGCAGTGTTGTAGTGATCCTAGTCCACCAGACATGGGTTGATACTTACTTAGACTGCAGTTAATCAAAAACATTCATTTTCTGATTTCAATTGCAAGTATGTACATGTACATGTATATGTGTATAATAGATGTCTATGTGTAAACTACTACATGTATCTGTCCAATACAGGTGTACAGGGCTACATAACTATACTTGTGCAGGCAGTTAACAATGTTGTATGACAGTGTGTGTTTTATTGCTGCAGTATTCTATGTTACATGTACATCATGTTATTGTATCACGTTGTCTTGCTCTAATTGTATCATATTGTATAATTTCAGCAAGTTATTGAACCTGCTGCAGGCGCAGCTGTTGGAGCTCTTTTCACAGACAAGATGGCTTCACTTCCTGCCGACATTAAGAAGGTAGCAGTTATTTTATGTGGAGGAAATGTTGATATAACTAACCTACCTTGGTGTGAAGGATTTAAAAAGGGGTATTGAGTATAAGTTTATTCTCTGGAAGCGTGGGCAACGGGGAATGATGTTGTACTTTGTTTAAATGTTAAACAGATAACCACCTTCAATGGACAGTCACAGGAGATTGAATATAATAGAATCATGTGTATAAAGCTAGATTTAATTTTTTTGGGGGTTTGAAGATTTTGATAACTAAATGTAAGTGCTAACTGAATTAGTAGTTAAATTATTTCTGTAAAGGATTTCTTATGAGGAACATTTACATTATTTTGTTAAATAGATTTATCGCTGGATTTTTCTAACTGCCTACTTTGATCCAATAACTGGCTGGGAAAATAACATGCCAGTCTTGATGCTAAACTGTGTAGCCACATGTACCTGCACATGGAATATGAACAGCATGTGGAATTATGCTCTCATGCAAACCATTTATTGTGCAGAGGAAACAACTTCTGGTTCTACTTTGAAAATCACAATAATGCTGATGTTCACAGTTTACCATAGGATGGTCACCTTTGATATAATGGTATGAACATATTTGGTAACTGTTGTATTGTGGTTATGACAACGAATGTAGATTATGCATGTAGTATAGGCTAGGCCTTTATTTTTTCCACAAAATTACATTATTAAATAGATAATAATATACAGTCCGTATAATAACATGGATAATGTAGCAAACCCACCACCACCACCAGTGTACTTGATTGTTAAGGGTATGCTATAGGACGCAAAATTTATGCGTTTATTTACACTGTTAGGTAACTTCCTCTTCCTGGTAACCTTGACCTCTGCGTTACCATTGCCGCCTATTGGCTAGTCAGTGTACACATTCTCTTCATCTTGCTCATTGTTTGAGTCGAAACAACAGTCATCTGTAAGAGTAATGATATAATGTAGCAGTCTGTTTGTAGATAAGTAAACTTGATATATTTACAATGTGTTCTGAATATATGATATATGTGTACATGTCTGTACATGCCTGTACATACCTGTACATGTCTGTGCATGCCTGTACATGTCTGTACATGTCTTGTACATGGACTTTGGACAATCACTTGTATGCAATGTAATGCTCTAGGTTGTAATCTGTAAAGAGTAGTGATATAGTGTATCAGTCTATTTGTAGATAAGTAAACTTGATATATTTACAATGTGTTCTGAATATATGATATACGTGTACATGTCTGTACATGTCTGTACATGTCAGTGCATATATACATCTGTAGGCACAGTAGTTAGTTGTAACACAATGCGAATTCATGTACTTTGGACAATCACTGGCTTTCGATGCTTCGCACTACTACGAAGCAGATTTCGTTGGAAGTTATCTGCTTTGTTCGAAAGCCAGTGACTCACTAGTAGAACACTCTAGGACTCTAGGTTGTAATATTATCTTCTTTAATATGTAAGCAATGATCCTGTCCCCTAGTGAAGAACTTACCATTATTAGCTTCAAGGGGAACATAACCATCAGAGTCTCTGATGCTATAGTGCATGGGACATGGACAGCATGTGGAGTTATGCTCTCATAAAAACCATTTATTATACAGAGGAACAGGATATTTTAGAGGCATTGCCTTCAACTTACCCTCTCATGTGTCTATGTGAGTTACAAAGCAAGTTATATCACCCAGAGCCACTATTCTATATGCAACCCGCTACTGTGGTAATGGTATTCTACTTACTCAAGCCACGCCCATAGTCTTATATACATGTAAGTTACAATGGAAAATATTAAACTTGTTCAAATTTGCTGAAATGAATCAATAACATTACAACAATCAGAATTAGTCTATAGGTTTCAACGACATAATTCACTTCGCAAAGACAAATTTTGGTTCATAGCCTTCAAAAACAATGAGCTCAAATATATATAGCTGAGGTACAATATGAAGTAGGTCTGCCAATATTGTTATAACTTGGGCCTGGCCTGTGGCTACAATGAAGCGCAGTGTTTATGTTTTGACCTTAATGTGAGAGAATTAGAAAATTTGGCTTTCCCATGAGCATGTACAAGATATAGATAAATAGGACAGAAAGCAGTTGGACACACTAAAATACAGCAAATCATCACACTATGTAGACATAATTATACTAAACCTTTATCTACATGTTACATGCTAGAGCAGGTAAACAATACAGTGATAAGAGGTGGTAACTGTTTACGCAAAAGTCAATAATGCACCCAATTTCTAAAGGCATTATTTCATGTAATATGAGGTAGCAAATATTCATCAGAACATACAGTTCCACCATTGAAATTTGTGTAGGTAGTATGTAGTATACTTTCTCCACTGAAATTTATTTAGGTAGTATATAGTATAGTATACATTAATGTCTATATGCACAAAGGTAGTCGATAGTCGAGGATTGTCGATAGTCAACCTGCTTTCTCCATTGAAATTTATTTAGGTAGTATATAGTATAGTATATATTAGTGTCTATATGACACAAAGGTAGTTTACCTGCATAATATTGTCTTTCTACCTGCAGGAGTTGCCGGGCTAATCGGTCCAGGGTTGAGATCCATGTAATATCCATAATAAATATTGTGGTTAATGTAACCTGGCTCCTGGAACTAACTAATATGGAACCCAAGTTCAAAGCCAATTCATAAGTTATGACAAAACTCCTAACTTTGTAATTTATTATCTTCAAGTTTTCTAAATTGTCCTCTACTGACCTTTCAAGCTTTTACTACGTGCCTAGATTCGTGATTCTAGTCTCAAAAGGCGCTGATTGGTTAAATACAATCCCATTAATTATCACGCATACTGTGTACCGCATACTGTGTAGCGGTGTAGTATAATGACATCTGACATGGGCATGCTATTACTCGTATATTCCAAATCTAAACCATCAACTCTACTACAACTACAAGCACCCATACTTGCCAAGGAGCAAAAGCAGAAAATCTGGACTCGTCTGCTCAAAATCCCTGGACAAGTATCAGAATCCCTGGACATAGTTTGGGTGAATATTAGTTGAATAAAACTTGTTACTAAAAAGCATCAAATGACCATTTTAGTGCTATTTAGTAGCTTTTGAAATATATTCTTCTATGTAAATGCCTTGTTTTTTTGTGTTTTATGAGGCTTGGTATAACTTTTTCACCATAGATAAAAAATCAGGACAGCTTAAAACTTAGTAGGGATAGGCACAAAAACTAAGGGGTGTCCTGACAAAATCTGGACACTTGGCAAGTATGCAAGCACCTGCTCGTACTTAGTAGCACGTGCTATAGCTAAGGCCATTATTCACTGAATGTAGTTTTTGATTTGACATTTTCAGGCTCCTTGGCCCTTGCTCAGAGCAACCAGACTAACTAGCAACCGGCAAGTCCCAACTCGTTCTGTGAGTATATCCTTCATCTTCAAATGATCCTATCTTTAGAGTGGTATATTATATAATATATAGTATACTTTAATACTTTAATATAGATATAGTATATTATATACATATACTCACTCAAAGTCTTTGCTAGGCTCAGTAATGGAGACATTCAGGTAGTCCTAGATTTTAGCTTATGGCTAGGGTTTTGGAGTTAGTTCGGTCAGGAGGTATCACCTCACACCTGCCCTGGATGCTCCCGGATCTGGCTGGCCGTCTGACCCTTGAGTTGTACTATATACATGCATATATACATGCATATATTATATGTACATGCGCAATCTTCATAGCCTTAGATCCCCGTTTGTCATCGGGGAAATGAGGTTATAGGATCCGGAAATATAGAATTGCACAGTCATGTAAGTATTACAGATTCTCCACCTCAGTTTTTGTAAAATGTCAAAGCTATCTCAACTACTGAGTCTGTACCAGCAGGCCAACACCTGGTTTATCGGTTTGAGTAACGGTTCTTCCATGAGCACCACTCGGTGGTTGCCATGACTACCAGTTGGAGTTGTCTTGCTTTCAATTCAGAGTAAACAACTCCAAGCTGTGCTCTGTGTTTTACATCCATCGATTCAATATACAGACACACTGCCTTAGACATCATGTCATTAGTGAGTTGGTCACATAGATATAATTTATATATATCTATGACATTGTTATAGAATAAGGGCTAGCAAAAAGACATTATTATTTCCATAGTTGGTTACTTGGGCTCATTCTGTACTATAAGGTGGTTGCCATGACTACCAGTTGGAGTTGTCTTGCTTTCAATTCAGAGTAAACAACTCCAAGCTGTGCTCTGTGTTTTACATCCATCGATTCAATATACAGACACACTGCCTTAGACATCATGTCATTAGTGAGTTGGTCACATAGATATAATTTATATATATCTATGACATTGTTATAGAATAAGGGCTAGCAAAAAGACATAATTTCCATAGTTGGTTACTTGGGCTCATTCTGTACTATAAGGAGCTGTATTCACCCAAGGCCACTCAGAAGGTGGATGAGGGTGACCCCTGGGTCAATCAAAGGGTGGACGAGGGTAACCCCAGGTCATTCAAAAGGTGGATGAAGGTGTAAGCCTACCATATACCGTTGAACCCCATTTGAAAGTAGTACATGGGTAATTATCTTCTCTTACAGTCTTACATTGCTGTCACAGATTTGACAATTTACTCTGGTGAAAGAGAAAGAGAAAGAGAGAGCCATGTAAAATATTATGAGACTTGTCATCCTTACTAAATGCAAGACCCAGATATTGCCATGTATGTATATGTTATATGTAATGTGTAATATATACTATGTTCTCAGCTGCTGTTAGTCAAGGCAGGCATTAGTTGATTTATTACAGACAGGGCTGTTTGATGCATGTCATTGTATATCATATTTGCATACAATTACACTGTCAACTGCACTTAGATTGCATTATGTACATACTTGTACATGTAATTGTAGAATTGCAGCTACCTATTATACATGTTACTAGTTTGACCTTTGTAGCTGCCATATAGGGCCTATAGTCCACACTGCATGTGTGATGACCTTGATATTATGCAGTTAGTCATTATGAATTTACTAAAATTGCCGGTGGAAATTTAGTTTATACTTTCAAATTCTTTCCTTCCAACTGCTGCTTATGAGTGTAGAAGCCGGCCACACGCTAGCCTACTTTTTGACATTTTGTTTGTCACACAGTGTGAACTATTGTATAGTGCTGAATACCCAATTACTCAAAGATCTCTGGCCTAGTATGCGTACTGACTTGTTTTATTCAACAGAAATACTAGGAGCCCACCTGATAATAAACTGTCTGCAGAGTTCAGTTCACTAAATAAGAGCTCAACTTCTACAAACTGTGATCAAGTGACCAAGTGCCGATTGTGCAATATCTAAATCACCATGGATCTGGTAACACTGAAAGACGTACAGGAAGCTAGAGAAAGAATACGAGACCACGTCAAGTATACTCCAATACTGAGAAGTTCTGAAGCAGACAGACTGACTGGCAGAGAAATCTACTTCAAAGCAGAACATCTTCAGTCAACTGGTGCTTTTAAAATCAGAGGTGCTATGAATGCGGTAAGCTTGAGAATTACAAGATGCATATATAGCACATCATATACATATAAATGTATATCGAGCACATCATATACATCTAGTATAGATTTATCATAGGGCATCATATTTATTTTTATAATGACCTCATTCTAGAATCTACACATTGGTTGCTACATCAACTTGTTTGGTCTTTGGAAATGAATTGAAGGTATATTTGAAAACAAGGTCATTTTTTCCCGTTTGGAAACACGCAAAGCCCATCTTGTAAGCAATAGGCTCAGTTTACAACAGACGCATTTTAATTTAGGCCTTCGCAAAACACTAAACGGGGCACTATCATTTATCAAAAGTACAGGAGGTAACATGGAGTAGAACTTCCCTCTCTCTCTACATACAATATTGTATACCACAAACATATCTTGCTTGTGTAATAACTGTGTATAATACAAGAGTCTCTTAAACATTAGTTTATATTCACTTTTCCCTCATTCTCTGTGTATATATGTTGCTGCTGTCTGCTGCCTGTAATCTTCCAATCTATAGAGTGTGATATTTTTTATCTTCATGACCTATCTACAATATTGTTTTCTCTTTTCAGGTTATGCAGTTGAAAAGTAAAAGCGATAAAGAAGGAATTAGACACCCTGGAGTGGTATGTAGGTACATGTCAAATATTGTTCTACGTGTGCATCATGTTTATTGTAACAAATTTATTATGAGCTGTGGTAGCTATCAATCCTGGCACAGCTTCCAAACATATTTATCACTTCAGCATCTTGGTTTCCTTAAAAAAGAAAGTTCTTGCTGGAGAGCAGTCTCTCTGTGTTGAACCAACTGGACACACAACTCTCCTCTAAGGCCATGTTATATATTCACATGTATATACTGTATATATAGACCTATATGTTCTGAACTTACTTGTAGGTAACGCATAGCAGTGGAAATAATGGTCAAGCTTTAGCCCGAGCAGCTAGTGTTGCCGGTTTGCCCTGTACTATAGTTGTACCAAAAGGTACTTCTGCTTGCAAGATGAATGCCATAAAAAGGTTTGGCGCTGAACTTATAGAGTGCTACCCTAGTCCTACAGGCAGGTTAGTGGGCTAGATCAACTCTCTATCCATTCGTCTGTCTTGCTTGCCTGTATGTCTGTCTACCCGCCCGCCCACCCGTCTCACTTGTCTGTCAGTCTTGTCTGTCAGTCTTGTTTGTCAGTCTTGTCTGTCAGTCTTGTCTGTCAGTCTTGTCTGTCAGTCTTGTCTGTCAGTCTTGTCTGTCAGTCTTGTCTGTCAGTCTTGTCTGTCAGTCTTGTCTGTCAGTCTTGTCTGTCAGTCTTGTCTGTCAGTCCTGTCTGTCAGCCTTGTCTGTCTGTTTTGTTAGTTGATTATCGTTACTAAATATGAAGCCTTCATTGTCAACTAATAAGAAATAAACTCTGCCTCCATGATAAAAACTAACACTAGCAACTATTAAGAGGATATCGGGAGTTATGCTATCATTTTAACCACTAAATATTTGCCGCTTGCAATGGGAATCTGTGTATTTATAGAATTGAAGCCATGCAGAAAGTATCTAAAGAAACCGGAAAAGTGTACGTTAGTTCCTGTGATGACGCTGATATCATTGCTGGACAGGTAACCTCCTGCTAGGCTATAAGTATAACTCTGTATATGTGTAATACGTAGCCTACTGTTGTTTGTATAATGACATGTACAGCTTTTATTTCTAGAAAGGTCAGATATAATGCCAACCAACTTATCTGTACATCAATACAGTTCGGAACCTACATTGTATGTGTTGTACACTCCTGTGTGAAAGAATAACGCCAATCTAAAAGTTCAAACCTGAGTTGCACTTTTCAGTTATAACATTGTAGTTAGGTCATGTTTGCATGGTGTTATAATCGTTTGCTTCATATCTAGGGTACAATTGGCCTGGAACTGCTAGAACAAGTACCAGATGTTGATGCTGTGCTGGTGGCTATGAGTGGTGGTGGGCTGGCATCTGGTGTAGCTATCGCCATGAAGGCTTTGAAGCCGAACTGTAGAATATACATAGTCGCACCACCTGGTAAGTGTAAACTGTAGAATATACATAGTCTCATCACCTGGTAAGTGTAATCTATAGAATATACATAGTCTAACCACCTGGTAAGTGTAAACTATAGAATATACATAGTCTCATCACCTGGTAAGTGTAAACTATAGAATTTACATAGTATCTGCCACCTAGTAGGTGTAATCTGTAAAATATACATGTACATAGTCTCCCCACTTGATAACTATAATCTGTAGAGTTAATACAGGTGTTGTCGCACTTGCAGTAACTCACAATGTAACAGATCGTACGTGAAACCGTGTATATACTGTAAATTACCTTCAAGGAGTGACGACTCTCAGATTGGAGGTACACTATACATTTTAGGACCTTATGCCTACCTTGACCAATAATAGCCAATAACAGTCTGTTGTTTTATTGATCAATCAAGGTTGCAGAATGTATTCACAATATTCTGTAAATGGGTGGCTACACAGAGCCCCCTTCTCAATTGGCTGTTACTTTTTTAGCCACTCCGTAGTTTACACTGTATGAATAATTATTTTGAATCCATGTAGAAAGTCTCAATTAATGTAGTAAGGTTACATTTCATTATTTTTTGTGAAGAAATTAATTTGTACATCACATTTTGCAGGTAAAATGATGGAGCAATGTTTGCGTTCGGGTGAGAGGGAGTGGCCCAATCCTCCTCAATTCCTCGATACTATTGCAGAAGGTATCAAACTGCAACAAGCTGGTCATAATTCCTTCAAAATTTTGAAGGAGTTAGTAGAGAAAGAAGTATTTGAGATTGTAAGATTTATCCCGTTTTGTGCACATATTTAATTCACTATACAATCAAACCCAGGAAAATTCTTTAGTTCTCATACCTTTTTCTCAGATTATAATGTTTATTTGAAAATGCTTTTATATATGTGTAAGAGTTTATGTCTATGATGCATGAAGCTTGATTATCGTCATGGCAACACAGCTGACACACCCTGATACTTGTATTCATACTCACACTCAGAGTGAAACTCACACTCATAGTCATATTCACACTCATACTAGGTTATGTGATGTTTTAGTCAGATGAAGAGATAGTTGAAGCAATGAAGTTCTCATTTCATCGAATGAAGGTAAGTAATTGTGGGAAGACAACTACAAGTATCCAGCAGTGTTGTAGTGATCCTAGTCCACCAGACATGGGTTGATACTCACTTAGACTGCAGTTAATCAAAAACATTCATTTTCTGATTTTGCTTTGCTAACCTAAGTGTATATATGTTTGTGTGTGAACTACATGTACTAATCTATCTAATACAGGTGCTACTACTTCATGACTACATAACTATACTTGTGCAGGCAGTTAACAATGTTGTATGTCGTTGTGTGTTTTATTACTGCAGTGTTCTACTGTATACGTATGTTGCATTGTGCTATTGTATCACATTGCCTTGCTCTATTGTATCGTATTGTATAATTTCAGCAAGTTATTGAAGGTGCTGCAGGCGCAGCTGTTGGAGCTCTATTCACAGACAAGATGGCTTCATTTCCTGCCGACATTAAGAAGGTAGCAGTTATTTTATGTGGTGGAAATGTTGACATAACTAACCTACCTTGGTGTGAAGGATTTAAAAAGGGGTATTGAGTATATTGAGTTTATTCTCTGGATGCGTTAAAAACGGGGAATTACGAAAATAATGTTGTACTTTGCTTAACTACTATACAGATTACCACCTTTAGGGTTATGTAACTGGACAGTCACAGCACAACGAACATAATAGAATCATGTGCGTAAAACACAATTTAAGCTTACTTCAGGTAAAATTTTGGGGGTTTGAGGATTTTGTTAACCAAAAGTAAGTGCTAACTGAAATAGTAATTGAATTAACCCTGTAGAGGGTTTCTTATGAGTATCATTTGTTTTGCTATTAAACAAATTTATTGCTGGATTTTTCAAGCAGTTGATAGATGACTACTTTGATCAAATAACTGACTAGGAAAATATGTACTATGTACCCACATGTACGTGCACATGGAACATGAATAACGTGTGGAGTTATGCTCTCTCACGGACTGTTTATTGTGCAGATGAAACAACTCCTGGCTCTAATTTGAAAATCACAATAATGCTAATGTTCACAGTTTACCATGGGATGGTCACCTTTGTTGTAACATATTTGGTAACTGCTGTATTGTGGTTATGACAACGAATGTAGATTTTGCATATAGCATAGGCTAGGCCTTTATTTTTTTCAATAGAATTACTTTATCAGATACATGTAGATATACAGTCCGCATAATAACATGGATAAGGTAGTAAACCCACCACCTAAAATTTAACATTTATTAGACTTTTCTCTTTCTGTCAACAGTTTTCTCATTAGAATGAATTAATATATCTACAAGTAACATGGTTATAAAATATACCAAGCACTCTAAATAGTGTTTATAATACAGTAATTAATAAATTATTGTATCGGTATTAATAGTACAATCTAATTTTATAGATGTAAATGAAACTAAAACTAAACAATCTTGTAACCTGTGCCAGGTTACTGAAGACCAAAATTCATATAGATATATAGATATTCATATAGATAATAATATACAGTCCGTATAATAACATGGATAATGTAGCAAACCCACCACCACCACCAGTGTATTTGATTGTTAGGTATCTTCCTCTTCCTGGTAATCTTGATCTCTGTGTTACCATTGCCTCCTATTGGCTAGTCAGTGTACATACACATTCTCTTCATCTTGCTCATTGTTTGAGTCAAAACAACAGTCATCTGTAAGAGTAATGATATAATGTAGAAGTCTGTTTGTAGATAAGTAAACTTGATATAATATTTACAATGTGTTCTGAATATATGATATACGTGTACATGTCTGCACATGCCTGTACATACCTGTACATGTCTGTGCATGCCTGTACATGTCTGTACATGTCTTGTACAAGGACTTTGGACAATCACTTGTATGCAATGTAATGCTCTAGGTTGTAATATTGTCTTCTTAAATATGTATGCAATGATCCTGTCCCTAGTGAGAACTTACCATTATTAGCTTCAAGGGGAACATAACCATCGGAGTCTCGGTTATTTGTCTGGAGACCCGACTCAAACCCACTGTCTTCCATACTGTTCCCACCACTCACTGCTCCTCTATCATTCGGCTCATTGGGTCTGTTTTGTGTCTTTATGGTGTCCATAGTGTGGAGATCACCAATAAGTTGCTCAGCGTTGGCATAGTTGTTGGTCGGCTGGTCAATCGGACGCAAATCACTTACAAGGTGGCTATAACAAGCCTCAATTTCATCCAGGCATTTCCTCAATACAACTGCCTGGTAAACAGTTTGCCCATTGCCATGGTTACGTAGTGACTTGCCAATCAGCATGCCAAATGGATATAATCGTTTGGTGCTCTTGTCCTGGACGTAAACAATGGATCCTGAATGCCCGGGTAACAAGCGCCTGAAAGATTAGTAAAATTGGGTATAGAAAATGGAAACTACAAAATTGTGCCACATGCTCTGGCATGAGGTGCAAGCAGAGCAGTGAGATTTCTTAGATAAAATTCACTTCTAGTTTATAAAATTATGGCACTTTAGATTTCGCAGACTTGTAATTTGGACTGGCGAAGCAGCTGTTTGTATTTCGTATAATACTCCTCTGGCTATTAATACTGTGAAGTTCTTAATATCGCCGGATACAAGCTATGTTTCATAGAAATTAGACCTGGCGTCCTCACCACATTAATACTTACATGTTCAAAGTCACAAATTCAATGAAGTGGGCAAGAGTTCGCTTAGCGGACTTGATTGGAAAACCTCCAAAAATCATGTGGCCTTTAGCCGGACCAACAAATATTCGCACTCTTTTGACAGCCATCTTGATTAGTGTTGATGCTTCTCGTAGCGGGAATACTTCATCAATGACCTGTTGTTGATGGTTGAAGGACGAAAGCAGCTCACTTTTTCTCGTCATCGATTCCTGTATTTGTGACATTGATATGTAGCGTTTTGCTTCATAGGCATTGTTGTCCTGCAGTTGTTGCTTTTCAAGCTGAAGTAAAGTGATGTCATTGCCAAAGACACCATATGAACTCTCACAATCCTTATCTTGATAATGGCGGTATGAGAATAACGGCAAGGGAATGGTGTCTAGAACCTGGTCAGAGTTGTGTAGCTCCAGAAGACAGGATGTTTTAGAAGCCTTGCCTTCAACTTGCTCTCTCATGTGCTCTAATGACACTGGATTATCTCTATCTAGCATTCGGTTGCAGTAGCGCTGGTCGAGCAGGAAATGTGTTG
This sequence comes from Bugulina stolonifera, assembly GCA_935421135.1. NCBI lineage: Eukaryota > Metazoa > Bryozoa > Gymnolaemata > Cheilostomatida > Bugulidae > Bugulina > Bugulina stolonifera. The sequence continues at coordinate 9,246,683 of OW285193.1, read as the reverse complement.
GAATAAGGATGAAGTAGCCAGTAGAAGTGTAGTGCTTGTTACATAGTTTTCCTGTCAAAATCAATTCACATGTAGCTTCAATTTCTGTCTCGGTCCATACATTTTTCGTTTGATTGGTTCTTGGGTCATAGACTGGTTGAGCGATTTTCCTCGACACACTGAAACTGTTTATTCCATTAAACTCTCTCAGATGTCTTGAATTTGTAAAATCTTTTGTTAAAATGGAATAGTTTGGAAAATCCAACATCTCCATGTCTAACTTGCTTTGTATGCTAGTGGCCTTTGCTCCAATAATCTGTACTTCTTTCCAGTTAGTGGGTGATTGGTAGACAGTGGCGCAATCGATATCTTCTTCAGAACACAGTCTACAACATAAGCAGAATGAAACATGATAAAATGTTTCTTAAGCTGAGTCCAGACTATAACAATTTTATGGACGATTCTTGTGTGGACGGAAAATCGTCCGATTTGTTGGCTCTAGAACGATTTCGGCCTGGTTATTTTCGTGCTGAAATATTCACTTGATTACTTTCGCATTGTCCAATCAGAAAGCGCTTCATGTTACCACGGTCTCATGAGTGTCTTGACTGTACCATGTAAACACTTGACACCTACCTATTAATTATCTCGATTAGCTTCTCAGGAAGAGGCTCATATTCTGGAGCTGGTGAATCTTCCACTTCTAGCTTGTTGATCAGGGCATCATCCTCGCCATCGGTTCCACCAATACCAGTGTAGTTGTCTGACTCTTCGTAATATGGTTCCCCAGTCTTCACTGAAGAAGATTCAACTTTTTGTTTTTCCTTGGTCTTAGTTGCAGTGTCTAGTGCTGAAAATGCATTTGATGCCGCAGGTTCCTTATGAACCTTCAGTTCATCTATTGAGAAATCTACATGTACAGGTTACATCAACATCAGTCAATCTATCTGTTTATGAAATTACGCAATGTTTCAAATAATGATGTCGCTACATTGGATTGCTAGATGAAAGGACTTCTCGTAGGAATTTGGCTATTGGAACTTTTAAAAGGCAGCAGACATATGACATGTTACTGACGAGTGCTGTCGCTGAAAATATCTATCTTTGACAAAATAATAAATTATGCTAGTTTTCGAAAAACTGGTTTTGGAAACTAATGTCTAACATACCCGGGGTGTCGATATCTTCTGCCTTCTTTCTTAGATTAGTTGATTTGATATGTTGATCAATACTGTGAGCACTAAAACATAAGACAGCTTGTGGTCAAATTTCTGTACACTATGTAAAGGGAATATATTATGTCTTGTGTAGTCCCATGTGACGGGCGCTTTGCATACTCGCCAGTTTTGAAAATTTCTCTTGGAAGACAACCCAGCGTGACAATAACAGAGTGCTATTCTCAGATACAATTACTTTTTGTTATTTCCATGTATAGTTCAAATTGCGAACTCTTTAGTTGAAGTTGTCATAAGCTCGTTGTCGTAAGCTCCAATTGAAGGATTCTCATGACTTCAATTACATGTAGGTACTATCTGTATGTTTTTACTCATGCATGCACATTGTACGATGATGGTTTTAGGATGATGGTTTTAGGATACCGTTAACTTCTGATGAAAAGTAATACATGTACGATTATCAATAAGGAAATAGGGAAATTTGTAACAGTGAACTGTTTGGATGAAGATGATCTCTGATTCATTCACATGTGATTCATGATTATTAGCACATCATATAAAGCAGAGTTGGCCACAGCTTATATTATTATATGCTTTACATTACTAATTAGACTGAATGAAGACCAGCTAAACTAAGAGTTATAGTCTAAAAGTTGGTAGAAGTTATTATAAAAACCTGCTGGGGGCACTAAGGAGGTTTTGAACAGCTACTATACAAAGCTCACCTGTCGGGCACATGACGAGGTCTCGTTTCAATAGTCTTGGGTTTGTGTTGTCCAGTGGTGATGTATGTGCTATAGTCAACTTGGTGGTTGTGCTCCCCTGCTCTACCAGTTGTATGATACCTCTGTACAGGAACTGAGTCTCTTTGTGGAAGAGGCGGAGGAGGCAATGGCCGATACTTGGATGGTATCTCATAGTGCCTGTCGTCTGCATGTAAAAAGTTGAGCAAATGTTTATAAACGACAATTTGAACATGAAGCTGTGTGATTTTAAAAGTACAGTAGCATGGCAATTAGTCACATGACCTATTCGTAGCAATGAGCTCATATTATGTATCTATCATCAACCTGAGCAAACAATTAGTAACTACCATGTGACTGTAGTAGTAGCAGTAGTAGGTTGTTTCCTGATATTACATCCGGTTCTGCCACTACATGTCCCCTCCTGTGTAGGCTACATGTAGATCACATTATGTGTGATAATGGCGTACAGGGTGGGTCAAATATTTTACTTTTTATGATACAGTTTTGGACACTCATAAATTATCCTGATTATAAATCGTCAGATTCAGCATGCTGTCTCTTGCTGCTGTTGAGATACTTGCACAAGAGCCTAGATTATACCAACCGCACTATCGCTATGCCCATGAATACAATACAATACAATAACAATGTATAACAATTTATTGATATACATGTACATGTACCACAAACACGTCTCTCTATCTGTTATAGACATAATAGTGAGATACCTACCATCGTCAGTATCGGATTGATTGCAGGAGAGAGCCTCTCTTCTCTCAGGCTCACATTTCTTTTGTAACTGAAAATAGTAGACATCACAATATTACCTGGGAAACAGACGGCTTTACCCTGAACGCTAAATCGGTTTAGAAGTCTCTATTCGTCTAACCACTCTTGACCACTATTGTGAACATGTGTGCGCTAAAACGTAATATTCGTAGATAGAAATACGAGTACTAGTCCAGGAATTATATATGCATTTGTGTATTACTTGGGGATTTTTATTTCAACTCTGAACTTAGACAATAAACACAATATGGTTGTACATGTATTCGGCACGGTATTGTAATTGTGGTTATATAACATATTAATTTATTAAATAATGATGATGCATATCATACATCACGCTGTCATGATCTCTTATACTATAAACAGGCACTTCACAAATAGCTATTGGTAACTGGTTGTTGCAAACAAACTAGTAGACTGTGGGCATCCAAATTGGGAGTTATACCAATTTATACTTTTATAAAACATGCATTTCCAAATACTGACTTCAAGACATTATTTCAACCAACTAGTCCACCGACATTGGTCATTTGTCTGATCCGCCCAGCAGCGACAGCGACCGTGATGGCTATTTGCGTGTGTCAGAAATTTGTTATTATAGTTATTATAGTATACACAGCAACGAATGTATCACATAAATACATACAGTATATTGATAGTTCAATTAATGTTCAAGTATTAATTACCTGCACATCTTCTTTTTGATCTACAGATGGCAGAGCTGCTAGAATAGGATCACGGTTTGGTAGACTGGCGTAGGTTGTATTGTAGTCATAGGAGGAGGATACCTGTGCTAGAGCTCCGCCCTTTACGGCACCACAGGCAGTACAAGCATTACTCGGAACTTGACCATGTCCAGCACTACCACTTGGGATCCACTCTTCCTCAAGTTGCCCATAGTGTTTAGCATTTTGATATTTTGAGGTATAAGCGAGGCCGTCACTGTCGATCGTTCTTACTGTAGGTATAGTATATCTGGAGGTTGTATCAATATATGCATCATGTGGAAGGTATGGATTAGTGTGTAGAGAGAGTGCGTCTCCAGTACCAATGCCGAAGGTGGTAAGAACTGAATCAGTATCACTGGCCGGTTCATATAAAGCCACAGGCAGATGTGGATAGCTGTAGACGACACTGTGACAATATGTCGGTTCTACTCCTTTCTACCAAATAATAATATATAATATACAGTAAGATGTAAATGTGATGACTCAAAGTAAACACTGTAATCACATGTATCCACATGTATAACTATATTTTAACTTTCTCCAAGCATTTCCTTTTATTGGTACACAGCAAGTGTCACCCTCTCTGTAAACTCAACTTTATTTTGTGCTTGTTTGAGAGATATAATAGATTACATTGCTTATCTTGTTACTTAGACAACATAACTATGGAGCATAAGTAAATATGGTAGTGTATCAAATTACGCTAAATATGACTACATGAGTTATTAGTAAGATAGTCAAACCCAATAAACTGCACACCTACAGTAGGAGGAAGTATGTTATCTCCTCTCTACCATGTATAATGACACCTCCACCCCTTTCTGGGCCCAAACAAAATGGACACCAGTTGAATTGAGATGTTGTATCAAACTACTTACAATTTTCTTCTGGTTTCCTGGATGAAGAACTATTGTGTTTGTCTGCTTTTTATTTTTTGACTTGCTCTAAAGAAGAGATATACTCATATTAAGTACATACATGTATTAATAAATACATATACAATACTAGTATATACATGTACATACATAATATACATGGATGATACATGTTCGACTGATGACAGCTCTTGATTTATAACTTCTAATTCTGGCAACAGGTTTAGCATTGCAATCAGATGGGGAGGGGCTTGTATGGTGGTGACACAGGCTAGTTGTAATAGTCTTATGATGGTCAATCAAACTAATCCACAACAAGATAAGAATCAATCAATGATGACCTCTGGAATGATCTAGTAGGTTCCTAAGGGGAGAAATGATATGTCCCTGTGTCTTATATAGCCTACTAGACTTTGTCATGTGGGCAGTCTGGTGAGGACACCTCAAACTTTCAACAAAAATACTTTTCTGTTCAGATCAATAAGGGGCAGTGATAAATTGAACTAGAGACAGTTTTGACTAAAACATCAGAGTTTTCCTCAAATCCAGAATGCTTCACTGGCACTTGGCGTTGTGATTTCTTAGTGTAGGAAATACATGTACAAGTATATAATTATTCATGCAACACCGAAAATTAGAAATTGCTTGTAAACATCAGCAAATTCATGAATACACTAATGTATGATGAACAGGACGCCCAGTTGGCCCAAATATGTTGCTTCAGGTATATGTACATACTTCATGTACCTACATGATATACATGTATGTATAATAGAAAGGTAATACATGTGCTTATGTACACCTCTTGTAGGCTACATATTACCAGCATTGACAAGTTAATGCAGGTGTGATTTTACACGATTTGGACATGAAGAAGAAATTGTTTTCTCCACTATATGTGAGTTTAAATCAAGTTACATCACCCACTGCACTGTATACAACCAACTCCTGTGGTAATGGTACTCTACTTACTCAACCATGCCCATAGTTCTATATACATGTAAGTTACAATGGAACACATTAGACTTACTCAAATTTACTCTCTATTTAATGGTGAACAAACGAATCCTAGACTAATAAAGAGCACCAAAGGAAACAGCAATGCGTGGATTACATTTACACGGTTTTACCAAGACTTGGTTAAATAACTTTTATTCCACTATGCGATATTTATTAAATTGGAAAAGAAATGAATAGATAACATTACAATTTGCCCATAGGTTTAGACGGCATACAATGTTATTATCCTGACAAACTTATCACTATTCGCAAACACAAATTTTGGTTCATGGCCGTAAAAGGATGAGCTCAGTATTATATAAACTCAGGCTAAGGTAAAATATGAAGTATAAGTGTGCCCACATTTTTATAGCTTGGGCCGAGCCTGTAATTACAATTAGAAAATATGGCTTTCCCTTGGGGGACTTTAACGTGGGACGCCATCCGCCCTCCCGATGAGATTGCCCCAATCACATACAAAAGTCTAAGGCTGTGCAAAAATATTTTTTAATGTTGAACATTTGATGTACATTTATGTGAATTTAGCAGACCTACGTGTACTTATAGTGTTGTATAACATTATTGCATCTACATGTACATGTACATATCTGTTAGTGACTTACCTTCTTGCCAATACAACTCATGAGGTAGTCAAACCTCATGGTGGTTGGTAAGTTAGAGCAGAATAGGTGAGTGCAGTGATGTCAAGAAGAGTAGTAACTATCAGATATCTTCTCTCTTCTAGTGCTAGTTAACAAATGGCGTGACACAAACACATTTCTGTTCACAATTAGTCATGTAATGTTGGGAATTCCAAAGTAGAAGGAAGTTTTTAACCAGTGAAGCATAAAATATCTTAACCCAAGTACCATTTAATTAATAGATAACTTTGATTTAGCAAATAAATAGCCCTGTTCGATCATATTGTGTTACATCTATGATTCACAGGCTACCTCAATACTTTTTCTATCAAATAAGCAAAGTAAATCACAAAAAGTGGAAGGAGAACAAAAGATCTATCTGTATATTAACAGCTTCCTGTACAATAATGTAGCTGGGTTTCAAGCACCCTAAAACAAATGAATAATATAATTATGAAGGCCACGGATAGCTGAACAAAGTTTTGTATAAAAGGAGCCGATTTGTTTTAAGTTAATCAGTTGGTGCTTGGACTTCGATAAAGCTGCATCTCTATATATCTATTTGTACAAGTAGTTCTTCAGACTATCCTAAGATTCTCTCGGGAGTGAAGCCCAGAGTAATTAGGGTAGTTAGGATAAGGCAGATACACTCGGACCTAGTAATGCAGGTGAGGACAGATAGCAGTTGGACCCGCTAGTCACTTGAGCAATAATAAGGTTGGAGGTCCTCTCCGCGATAGAGCAATGCTAGGTTGTCCCTAGGGGTTTATTACTGATTCAGTGCATTGCATAGCTTCACTTTCATGTGCTACCCATGGTCAAACTTTGCATTATCACTCTACAATGTGTTTCATATGCAATGCAAAGACAAAGATCGCTGAGATTGTATTGTGAGAATATTACTCTTGTACTTGTGCTTCATGAATTGTGAGAAAGCAATTCCCACAATCCATGTGCATTAACAGCAAGGGCATATTTGGTTCAGTTTTCTAGAATACTATTAGAAATAACAATACTAACTTGTATTTAATCAAAAACAGTAGAGTTGTCTTCATAGTACTAACAACCATTAGGAAAAGCATAAAAGCGAAAATCTAAACATTGAATAAAGTGATATGTTGTATTTAGCATAAAGCAGTAAGCCTACAGGTATTGATATACATATATATATGATCTATACACAAAGATAAAGTTTATATTAAATGATGCATTATTTATATACTTTATATTACAACTCATGTCAGATATTGAAAGAAAGTTATGTGTTAATACGATTTTTAGACTAAAAATGTTGCACTGATTTGTTTTAAATAACCTGAAAGATATGATTATATATAATTCATAAAACTTTAAAACAAAAATATACTTATTATAATTATAATACAAACTGATATGATTATCACAGAAGCACAGAAATAAAAATTTCTTGTCAAGACCTTAGTCCAGCATATGGGGCTGCTACTCAGCATATAGGGCTGCTACTCAGAGGTTTACTGTGCAGAGTGAAAGGGTGGACATGAATAAAAAGAGACATAACAATTACAGTTGTGACGTCATATCCTGTATTCTATAGCTCAAACACAAGTGGTACCGGCTCTGATCTTTCACTCTGCCATTGCTCCAGTCTCTCATCCACTCGTCTACTCTGATCAGCATTGAAATGGTTCCTCCAATCACCAACCTCCTGCAGAATTACATAATATGTACAACACATGTTTATGTACTATTATTGAGAAGCACTATCTAATCATTTCCTGAGACTTGTAGCTTATTGCCTATGGTAGCATAGATTCACATTAGGAGTATGCAAAGGAGTTAGAAGTCTGTGATGATCCGTTAATTGGACAAACTTGCAGACATGATCTGTGTGCATCCTTCAAATAGCAAAATAGAATTGAAAAATAAAAACGCACCCCATTAATAGTCCAGGTTATCGGTATGGACAAGGGAAATAATATGCAATAAGGTAAATTATTAAAGTGATATTTTAAAGTTATTTCCCCTCCAAGTGAAAATAAGAGAGAGGACAACTTTAAAAGTTGTGATTAATAATTTCTGCTATGAGTGTAGAACAAGCCCTCAGTCTATACATTGCTACTCAAAGGGTGGTAAGTAACCTACCCCTTTTCTGTACATCGTCCCTTTGAACACGATGTCTAAATGTTGCTCAGAAGACTTTTTGTCTTCTTTCATCTGCTTGAAAGAGGTTACATTCACAATCTGCTTAATGAGGTCATCACTTGCCTTCGTACCTAAATGTTCATCTATCCTCTCCACTTCTCCAATTGGGTCCTACATTGAAAAGCACAGTCACAATTTTTGGCAAGAAGTCTATTATAAAACACATTTCATCGCTATCAGTATTAAGAAGCATCCTGTTAAATATTTATCTTTTGAGCCGAATGCCAACAACTACATGCATACAGCTAAGTGTTAACCTTCCAATGAAAGGTTTATAATCATGACCATTATGGTAAAAAGGCTGCTTTTTGGAGTACTGCACTTTGACATCTGTTCACTCTATGGCTTTCAAGCACAAGTAGTGTTATACAATACAGACTACACAAAACTTGAAATCAATTTTGTTAAAATCCTAATCCAAGTCTAGTTAAAGTGTTTACAAGAAAAATTTAATTTAAATTTTAACCTGGTTGTAGTTCTCTGGTATTTGTAATCCAATTTTATGTTTTAATCTAACGGGACAATCAAATCATGATCCAATGTAGGTGAGGCATAATCCAAATTTATTTGCAACACTAAAATTTTATGAAAATTTCTTGTACCTCTGATATTTACATATACGTATATATTATAATATCATAGAATAATGGAAATGCTTATACTTATTATATTTGAAGTTCACAGTGACTCATACATGAAAAAATTCCCCACGCTTAGCTGTACTACATGCATTCTGATACCAAACTAAAGCAACTATTATGCAACATAATCCATGTTGTTAAGGGGTTTGGCCATTATTTTATGTAATGATAACGTATTTTCAGCAAGGAATTTATTTTTGAGCAGTCAGAGACTTGTTTCAAATCCGTGTCTACTGCTCACTGGTGAAATTTCCTTTTTGAAGGTTGCTGAGCTGGCATAGTGGTAGCATGTTCTGTTCACTGTGCTAAGCGATTAGGTGCTGTAGAGGCCTCGGGTTCAAACCCCAGTGGGACTGGTATTTTCATGGATTTGAAACAAGTTTCTGACTGCTCAAAAATAATTTCCTTGCTAAAAATACATCATTACAATCCATGTTATTTATGCCATTTACCTTTTTGATGTTCTCAAACATGACACACAGAATATTCTTGTCATCTCTATGGTTGTCCCAATAATCAGCTACGTTGTCAAACCAACTTCCCATCATACCTAATAAATTATACACATAGTTCTGTATGGATTAGATATGTATACTACAGCATACAGATATACACTTGACACATTAACTGGGTTGAAGTGCTTCTTTGGCAAAAATGCTTGTTGATAGCCTAAGAGAAGGGGAAGAAATCAGGTAGCCGGGCATTAGGGCAACTAGTCTAAACCAACCAGTTCACTAAACTAAAACTGTACTTACTAATTAATTTAGACTAGTAGGCACTCAGAAGCTACTAATTATAGTAAGAAGTTGTCTTCTCCCACTATGTCTAAATTGGGAGAGGACAACTTTGCATTATGATCTGTAACTTATGAGTGACCATGACTCATTATTTGGTTTCATCATCATTATGAAGATGGAACAGATAAAGGCGGGAACGCTGTATTTCCAATGTTAGGCTAATGCCTCTTGCAGTGGATAGGTTCAAGTTAAGGGGTGGTTACAAGTACATGTACTTGTACATGATTGTACAGGTACAGGTACAAGTAGGCTACAAGTACAAGTACAAGTACAAAGATAGCCTAAATAATAATAACATCTACCTGCTTCAGAGGGTGCCATAAACATCTCGAAAAATTGATCAAAACCCAAAGGAGGAAAATCCTTTGGGTTTGCTGCAGACATGCCTTGAAAGTGGTAGAAGAGAGAAACACACACATCCTTGGGGTTTCTGTAGACGTATACTACAATATATTACATTCAGTTATTAATTATAAAATACAATATTATACAGAGCGGAGTCACACAGGTATTGAAAATTTTGATATAAAGTGAATAGCCTAAGTTCAAAAATAAAATACTAATATAATAGCATCTTTGTATAAAAACAACTTTACTGGATGATCAATACATTATTGTATTGTATCAGATGGGAAAAATGATAGTATGCTGAACGCAGAACTCTGCCAAAAGAGGATAACTCCGAAGAATAGAAATCTCTTTTTCCCTCTCTTATAATACTGTGTGGATATATGCACATGGTAATCAAGAATTCTGAATAGAATAAGGAGATGTTGACCTATATTGTACATTATTCAAAATAGCCGGGATTCTATGCTCAAGTATGCCCAACAGTAATAGGGATGCTCGTGATTGACTTTAGAAATTGATATAACAATATGAACTACCTTGTAATTCAGCATATGTACATGTATATCTATATCGATGTAAATGTACAACAATCTACTTGAATATGAAAGTGAAAAACAAATCTGCATATTTATGTAATATTTATATTATACTGCCGTTGTTTTGTTACTGCTTTAATTTTTGGATTCTTATGCCACATCAATGAAGACAATATTGCTCAGTAATTGGAAGTAACTTATTAAACATTAATGTGTCATTAGTAGCCTGATTTCTGCCAGCTACTTGACTGATTACCCTTTGTATTTCTACCAATAAATTGAAGCTTTTTGTTAATGTTGAAGCTCGGTGATTCTATTTATATATGTATAATTCGATTTTGACATTTTCGCCTACATTGTACATGTTCTCACACTAACTATTCAAACAAACTCGACTCCAAACAGCAATAAGGTAACCCACGCCATTTTCAAATTACGTGTATGTTCATTATAGTCATGGAGTTTTATATCTGAAGTTGTCTACACAATCAAAACCAGTTTTCATGATTTCTCTATTTGCACACAGCAAAATTGTTATAGATAATATACCATGTGATCACGATAGTTAGCAATTCACGAAGTTCATTGTAACTGATGTGGACAAAAGAGTATAGAATTTGACCTCTTATGACCAGTAGCACATATAGTCTAGGAAAGCCAGTGAATGTTCATAGCTGTAAAAGCGCTAACTGTGACCGTCTCCACAAATGCTAAATGTTCTAAGAGGATTTATTTGAAGAAGTGTGAGTGAACAGAATGTAATACATAACTAAATGACCCTTTGTACGCACAATATTATAGTACTACTGGGTAAGCAATAATATGCTAGGTTATGCTAGACCATACTGCACACCTTACCACAGTAGGCTTATGTATAAATCATACTATAAGGTCTGTATTGCATTAATATTATCTAAGGCATGACAGGATTTTTTTTAATTTAGAACAATGTGTCTTCGTGTTACCCATTAAAATGGGGGTGTACCTGTTGACAAATTAAACAAGGGTCTGATGACCAAATGGGGAAATGTTTGGACCCCTGACATCTAGCATGTCCTACTTTTGGAATATGTTATATAATCATTTCAATTTTACTATCAAAACACCAAAAGAATGTCAACCAAAATTTACTTTCAGTTTGCAAATCAGTCTGCTACACTATCATCATTCTACAATAATTGATCTCATGTAAATATTGTTATATTATTATTATAATTATGCAATTATATAAGCTTTATAACCATTATTATTATGTTATTGTATTTATAATTATTATTGGAATTACGCTGTATGTACATGCATATATCTTATTTATTCCACCTAATAAAAGAAAAATCTCTATTATTTTACGAACCCTGAGGTATCCTACTCATATGGTGGTTTATAAACAGCCTGCAGTACTTAAATGTACCTACCCAGCTTAGTGTTCTCATAACAAGACTTGGGAAGAGTCCAGAAAGGAAAGTGTGTAGCACAGACTGGAACCTTCTGGCCATTCATTTTCATGAGAATGCTTGGAGGGAAGAATTCCAGATGACTCATTTCTTTAGGCTTCTGATCAGCTATTGCTTCCCCTTTCTTCAGCATCTTCATTATTTCCCAGACCCAATGAGTGCCTGAAATAGTATTATGTTTGTGTAAGTTAAAGTTGCCAGGTTTGATTGATCATTTCATGGCAACTTTTTAAAATGATGGTAGAAAGAGTCGAGGAAATCCAAAAGGAAAACTGAACGCTGTCTAGTTTAAAGTAGTACTTGAGCTGTTTGTAGTGCAACCTAGTGTTTCATAGAGTTGGTCAACACTGTAGACTTAAGTCAACCTGTTTTCGTGAGAACCTGTGGAAGCTTCTGTAACAATTAGAATCATGTTGCATAACTTGTATTACACATGCACGTGTACATGGCCTACCTAAGACAAGTATTAGATAAGCATTAGCTAATAACTAATACTAGATTAAATATTTTATAATTCTGATTTAATCGATTAATTAATTAAATTAAGTGTACCTGATTTAAGATATGTAATAACGACACTGGTTTCAGGTGGGATTGGGGTTACCCTCAGCTCTGCCAGAGTCTCTGCACATTGGAATAGACTGGGAACTAAGAATGATCTAGAATCTCCTTCAATTGGAAACAGGGGTGCCAACGGAGGTTCTAAAACAAGCAAACATAATTATATACCAACAATAAATAATATGGAGTCTTTTCAATGAAATTTTATTCTACTTTTCTCAATGAATTATTATGTAATTGTAAGTAGGGTAACATAAAACTATTTCACTCCACAGATTAGCCTTTTAGAATAAGCTAAGTAATGCCATTAATAACTTTTAGGAGAAGATTATGCTATTAGACAACAATAGGATGAGTCTATCCTATATTGTCTGTTGATTCTTGATTGTTTAAGCTTTATAATCCTGAATGATCTGCTATTATGTAATCCGTTTGATCCTTTGATTAATTGTGGCTCAAATTTCGATAAAGTTTAAAATCTGCATAACAGTGTGATTTATGTTATGATACATTTTATTGAGTTTAACTCAAAAAATTTGAAAAGGGAACCAGAGGTACATGTATATGCTTAATATATCTGCCGATATTATTTTTCAAGAAAAATGAATTATAAATGCTGTGTTGGCAGAAGTTTGTCTTGTTTAATCAAGGAGTTCGCTACGATCAAACTAGCTCTAAACGTTGTAGCTATGTGTTTAATTATTTTTCTGAAATAAACTGCTAAACAAAATTGGCCTGTTACCTTATTGAGTTTTTAAAATGGGGTAAGAATTTAGTCTAATGTGCTTACCGTTAGCTATAGTCATAAGTCTCTCCATTAGCAGCTGTTTAAAGAGGGCAACATCTCTGTCACTTGGTTGAACAGAACCGTTGCTCTCGTGTTTAGCTGTTCCATTTCGCTCACTTTTTTCGACTCCATTAAGCACATGTTTAGCTGTTCCATTTTGACCAGAAGTATGGTCAGCTGAACTAACCCCTGCCGACATATCAGAAGCACAGCAGCCCATCTGAAACTATACAGTGTTACACGGAACTTCAAATAACTCCGATTCCAAAATAACTCAACTCCAAAACGTCAACCGCTTTATAGGCATTAATTAGTAAGTGCCTCAATTTCATAAAAATGCCGACTACCCTGCAATAGAGGGAGCCAAAATTACCCTCGCCGAACCTGGAGCATTAGCATTTGATGTATAAAAAGCGAAGATAGAGTAACTACATACAGCTTCACACATGTTTTTGTTTACGAAAAAGGAACAATTATTGGTCAGAGCTTGTTATGACATAAGCTAAATGTTATTGCAACAATGTGCGTATATCTAAGTTTATAGTGAACTTACTTGCCTTGAATATACAGTTTATACTAAAAGAGAATTCGTAACTTGCCAGAGATAATGGAGAAGTAAAGGCACAAACTAAAGCCTTAACAATCTTATCAAGATGAACCTTCAATTCACACAAGTCATGTTTTCATATCAATCAATGAAGCTCTATTCTTTGGTTCCAATAACAAATTATAATATTATAGATTCTAAATACGACCTATTTAATTCTAGCACAATACACTGTAAAGCAAACCTTATCTTTGATATCCAATTTATATGATATGCCTTTACTGTACTATTCATACTGATCCTGTGTGTGGTATTTACATGTAGCTATAAAGATGCTATTATCCACAATTTGAATTTAACAGTATAATAATGTTCTTCATATACATGTACTTACATGTATGTTTACATATTATTATAACAATATGCTCATAGTACTCTCAGTACAATACATCGTTATTTACGTTATTTACGTTATTTATGTAGCGTTATATAGTATACTGTAGTACATTAAAGCCTATACAGTAAGTTGCAGTGCAGGTTCAGGGACATAACTTGCATGTACAGGTCTGTGCTTATACAGTGTATTTGCTTATCATCTAGTATTTACACGTAGGTTATAATAATGTTATAGAATAGTGTTGGAGGTGTTAGCTGGTATTAGTAGGCCCTATTAAACAGGTGCAGTCCAACTCTCTGTTTCATAGCTGGATTTGTAACTAACTTTTTGCCACAAAATGCTCACAAAAGGAGATTTATATTTCAAAACTGCTGGGAGTCCAAATACATCTTGTGATAATCTCTAATTTATGAGAGGATTTTATCATCTACACAATTCATAGACTAATTCTAAGTATTTATAGGAACTGGCAGCTGTTGGCTTGAAATATTGTATTAGATCCTTTAACTAAACAGCTTTGATTCAAATTATTATTGAAATATAAATATTCAGTTATTAAGTTGACAAGTTGCAATTTTGGAGCTGAAGGCGATTTTCAATGTGTCCATTGGGCCATGTAGTAGGAAATAGTTCTTTCTTATCAGACTAGGAAACAAACTATCCATTTGCTTTTGAGCAAAATTAGCCCAATGCTATTGTAATGTAGTGCATACCTGTAAAGTTCACCTTTTTGGCAATACAACTTTCCTACTTTCAACCCCGATTTTAGCACCCTCCCCACCCAAATTGGACGTGTCTGTTAAAATAGTCGTCCTGTTATTGTCATCTTTCTGGAGGTGGCAGGCAGAAAGAGAGAGCTGATAACTTCAAAGTATACGAAAATGACAACCATAAAGCCTATCATTTTCTAACAGATACGCCTCTCAGTAATTCTATTGTGGACACAACTCTACAATTTCATTAAAAAAGCAGGTTTTTCTCTTTCCAATGAGATGCAGCATGGCTAGGTAGTAGGTGCCCTTGAAAACTAAAATATAGAATAGAAATTTTTCTTAAATTTTCCAACCTGAAGTTTAATTCGTTAAAAAGATGATTCCGATTTACTCAAGTTTTGGCATTAGAGTTATCCACTCTTTAAAGAATGACCTGATTGTTGGTCCTTGTGGGAAAGGCAAGATGATCTAATTATACCAGTGAATAGTAACACAACATGCCTACCATTATAGCCACTGATATACATTTAAATATAGGATGACAGGCTATACGCTACTAAAAAGAGGAAAAGCTAGAAATTACCATTGATATATCAAAGATTATTATAATAGATTATTCAATGACACATTCAACCTGTTCCTGCAAACTGAACTATTTTGAAATAATCTGAGCTCGAGATTATGCCTAAGCTGATCTCCGCATGTAACATGTGGTTTGAAATATAGTAAAGTATATCTCCCATTATACTAGTACAGGGATAGTTCGGTGTTACTAGGTGTTATAGGTATGATACATACATGTGACATGAATTATGCATACTGTAGTACACAAGAATTATACTTGAAATTTCTACTAAACCTCATAACATACAATATTATAATAACCTCTAGTTATATATGGGTACTGTAAGCTTTCCTTCCTACAAAAGTATGTTTAAACTTTCATTCCATTCCATTATATAATTCTATGGATAGAATAGAACCTGGGCTAGATAATAATAGACATAAACAGCTTTACATATTTTCAATTCTATTTTTGTTTAATTTTAACAGTCTCCTATTTGGTGTAAATGTGAAGATTATGATATGCCAGCAGGCTGACCACAGGAGTGCTATTATAACAACCAGTAAATGTGATAATGTCCTCATACTCAACCCACCTCAAGAGATTAAAACAGATTTACTTCAAGTTCACCCCTTCATTGTCAATTAGGTGCTGTACTAAACATAGAATTGTATGATATTGAACACAAATTTTATAGACTGGGGTCCTTGTTTGTGGTTGAGCCAGTTGGGTTGAGGGCTACCTTATGTTCAGGATTATCCATAAGGACAACCAATGGCTCTGGGTTTACCATCCAATATGCTACTATTACTATATTACTACATGCTTATGGATATTACTATAATTATGTTACTATATATTACTATATTACTATATTACAATACGTTACCATATATTACTGTGTTACAATATAACATATTACTATAATATATTACTGTGTTACAATATATGATGCTACTCCACACTGTATACACTGCAAATTCTAGTGGCATTGGTAACATCACGTAGCAGATAGCAATAACAACAATAAATAACAATATAAAATTATAATTATTATTGGTGAACAGGAACAGGTGAACAGGATTTTAAAAGTAATTGTTGGCATCCTCCATGAGATGCTTTAGAAGTTCAGGTATCCATTTGTTACTAATGTGGCTACACTGTATATAATATGGCAAATTCATAGTTTCAACACAGAGCTGTGGGTTTTGTTTTTTGGGTGGACCTCACAGTAAACAGATAAATACAACTATTTATTACCCAATTTTGGGTTTGACTGCCTAAAGAATTATGAGAATAAATAGCTGTAAAGGAATACTAATCATATTAGGTTAATGATGTCATTTGATCTACTGTGAGTGGTATTAGGCAGCCTTAGACAAGTCATGTGGTTGAAGCCATCTATGTTCATTTATGTCATGGGGCTGTGTTGTGGTTGGTTTGGGGTGTGGTGATTATTGTTGTGCTGTACTTACATTAGAGTAAACCATAACTGTGCTTTCCACTGCCCATGAGAAAGGAATGACACAAACAAATATGATTATCTCAATAAAACAAGATATTAGTTACAGACAGTGCTGATGAATTACTAGTAGGGCTGAAAAGCATATATAAATCAAATGTAGACCAAAGGTTCTATTAGTTACTAAACTATGTATTATAAAACATTATACTCATGTTGCTCTAGTCTGATAAATGAGGTATTCTATGAGGGTAAATAAGACTTGTGAAATACCACAACTTTGACTTCAGCTTATCACAGGCAGAAAAAACTCTGTACATTCAGCGTATTGGTCTTGTAATATATAAAGTTTTTTGAAAATATATTAGACATTTCAAGGCATTCAGGAGTGTTTCAAGTCAGGACCTCTGTAACCATTACAAGGTGTAACCAGAAAGGGTTGTTTACTAAATTTTCGCCAGACAATTTGATTTTAGTATGCCAAGGACTAAAATAAATAGCTACCCCACCTTGTGAATTTTTTGCGAGCGGGGGAGGAGGAGGTATGAGATTTATGCTACTTATATTTGAATAAAAGAGCACACTGAAGAAAGTTGAGGCCTTGTTTTTGTTATTGTAGTTTTAGCTTACGCTAAATGATACAGAAAGACAGGCGGTGTCTGTATTTTACTTGTATGTAGGTGGATAGGAATGTAAATTTACCAACTAAGTAGTATTAGAACTAGAATTAATATCTTATGTGCAAGAAAGGTGCATGGGTATGCACTACTTTAATTAGCATTCGAGAATTCGGATTCTAGAACTGAGTCTTAGATTCTATCTATTTTGGAGTTGTCCTATAACACTTTTATTATGCCAATTGAGATGAACTGAATTTCTTTCAAGGTTATGGTTGTGACCTAAGTGAAAAGTTGAACAAAACAAAACAGTCTTAAAAATAGAATTTCTGGAAGTAATTAGTTAATTATTCAAAGGTAGAAAAGTTCCCCTGTGGCCTTTGTGATAAAACCATTAGAAATATAACATCCAAACGTGTAAAGGTATTCTGGAGATGGATTATCTTCTTTCAAAGAGTCTATGTGGAATCTAAGTACATGTATATGATTGATTGCAGTGGAAAATGTTACGCTTTTTCTCCCTCTTATGAAGTTGAGTATAGTTCACAGGTACCGTTGGTAAGCAATAATAATACTATAGGCAGCATATTTCTATGGTTTGTGCGATTTATATGCCGGCTAATTTTTATTAAATTAAACTATGTTTTATCATAATATTATATTATATTGTATTAAATTATACATGTACATTGTAGGCCTACATTTTATGGCATAATAAAAATAGTATTCATGCCCAATAGCAGAGCTAATCGAGGGGCCACCACGGCTCCTAGAGCTGGACATTAGTATAGTTCAATACGGCACAGAGAGAAAACCTCTTTCGGGGCAAAAATGTCTAGGTCATTGGCAGGACTCGAACCCACGTCCTTGCAGATAACTTGCGTCATTGCTGCAAGACCAGAGTGACTAGCGCTAAACCACTCGGCCACCAACACCTAGACTTAGAGCCTCTAGATTACTAAGGTCTACCTGAGGGTTATGTAAGAGATTCCAAATAAAACTGGAACATAAATGAACAATCTCAGGCACATGTCAACTAAAATTCTTCTACTATTAGATAATGATGCTATAGAGTAGGTTTTAAATAATCCACAAAGCAGTTAGGCCTGTTGCAAACTAACTGGAAATAAAATAGTTTTGCTGTCACAATTAAACAACAATAATAATTTTAATTTGAATACAATTTTAATTATTACTACCTGAAGCTGCTGCTGTTGCTGCTGATGCTGATGCATAGGAAAATGTGGTTGAGCCATAGTCATAAAAAGTAGAATTGGTAGAAAAAGTCTGCATGTGGCTAACTAATGACACTCAACTATGCTCTACCTCTTTGGACAGAGCAGCTAGAATAATCCTACCTTGGAGATATGATATAACAGACAAACTAACATTAAATTTAATCTCTTTCCCATGAATTATAATTACTATCATTAGAATTGCATTAAATTAATATTATATAATACATATTAGTGAATTAGTGATGTAAAGAGGTACTTAAATTTTGATTAATTTATGATAAACACTATTATCTTGATGAATTCATTATTGCTGATATATTATGCTTGATTGAATGAGAATAGTAATAGGCTACCATATTACAAATAAATGCAATTTGTAAGCCAAACACTTATAGAGTCTAGAGACACTGCAAATAGAATACCTGATTAATTCTAGTGTGCTTTTAATATAATTTTAACACTAATGTGTATAGGCTACTATATTAGCTACTATTGTACTTAATATAAACTACATGACTTGTACTACATGTACAGTATATAAAATGTATTTATATGTTGACTGTTGCTACACCAAAGTGCTATGTAATATTTTAGCCTATACCTATACTAATTAATGGCAATAGAACTGATTTTAGTACCTTTTCAACTTTAAACTCTGCTATCTCTCTGGTGATATAGACCGGACCCTCCATCTCTAACAGTTAGCTGAGCACAACCACAGACCACAGAAGAAGGATGATAAGTGATGTGATGTTTGTTCAAAGATATAATATAATAATATGTAGCCTTACAACTGGAGTAACAGTGCAACAGACCATGAAATACTATTATGTATATTCAGTAGATACTAGTTATTGTACTGTCTTATTTATTATAGCGAAATCCATACAACAGATGGTGACAGGATTAGCCAACCAGAAATAGGGAAGTGGTTGAGTATATTTTGGAGTTATCTCCTCTCTCAGTGGTGTAAGAAGAAAGCATTCTGCTCCCAGTTTCCTATTATGATGGAGCATATGAATGTAACAGAAGTTTATGATGTAATACCATGCAGCGTCACAATTTAAGCGGATTTGAATAAAACTGCAAAATTCAATTCAAATCAAACTTTTGAATGCATACACAATGCAGCATGCTAGTCAAACCACCGACACTAGTGTTTTTATATTATTTTATTTATACATGTACATGTAGTATTAGGTGTATGCAACTTGTATGTATTGCATATTCATGTTCATATTCATATTCGTTCTAAATTGGGCCATCTCATCAGTGGATATTCCATACAAGGGCTTCACTCCATACCAGATTCTCTCATGTTTAATACGATGCATGTTCAGTGGTAGAATAAATTGAAATAAAAATGTTGGTGTCATCTCTTTGATATGAGCTCAGAAAGATATATATGTACAATATGGATTATCATGAATTACTGGCGTCAGATTTTTATTTAAAACATGCAGGGCAAACCTGTTATATCAAAGGAAAATAACTTGCCTTGTGTTCAATTATGACTAAATTCATGCTGAACAGTGCAATGTAGATATGGATCTTCATTGATATACTATGATACTTTATAATCTACATGTATGAACATATAATTATAAAAACACACGGTAGGCCTAGACTGACAAACTCTATATAACATGCTGACTTTTGCAGATGTACATGATTCCATCCACAAGGACAGCGTTGGGACAGCTTGGGATGCGAGGATTTATAAAGAATAATGAGCCTAAAATGAGATAAAACTACATAATAATATGTACGATTATCTAAGTGTCTGTGTACTTACTTACTGCTTTGCAGGAAGAAATATTTGGTGGCTGATTCACATGTACATGTAAGTGTATAGTTAGACTAAGTGATCAAGTTTCTACCCTTAATTAGGGTTAGCTTGAAATATTTCATTGTATAATTTTAGTCACGTGGCTCTCAGTAGAATTATTGGACTCTCGGCTAGCAATTATATAAACATCAGTTTTTTAATGATGGAAACTCCTGAGGTTCATAAGTGCTGATCCCGGCATTGTGTGGCCTTTCGATTGTGGTTAAAACAATTCAACAGTGCATAGTGTACTGCATACTAAACAACCACAAGTTCCAAGAATTTATCTTATTATAATAATATTGTGATTTAATTTATACCATGATTATGTGATTTTGCAAATAAAAATCTGGATGCATTGATCAGCACATCTCTCTAGGTGAAAAACTCACAAGATGTCTAAAAGCGATTTGACTAAAAAACTGGTCTCTCCATTAGTTTCTCAGATGGCTCAAAAATAACTTAAATTTGTACACACTTCCAAGTTCGGCTTCTAATCAAAATTAGTGCCAAGTGACTGCATGCTAATGGCAATATACCAAGTCACTTTTGTGTTTATTTTTATACTGTTGTACTTTTAACCTTTGGGTGACAATAGTGGACCAAGAATCTGAGTAAAAAAGTATGTTGAAGCTAAACCTGGAACCCTCGAGCACACAAATCTACAAACTTACTCCCTTTCTATCATGAATCAATGCCACTGTGGTTGGTTCAGGCTAGTATGAAATATCCGTTGGTTTTGGTAAAGTTGGTTGAGTACCCATCAGAGTGTGTACCTCTCTCCGCAATTAGCAGGAAGTGCTCCTCTGGATGGAGAATTCATTCATATTTTGCACCCACCAAGACAACAACACATCAGATGCCAATCAATTATAATGTGTACATTTGGATAATATTTTATGCAAATTCATTCATAATGCTTATGAGGTGGTTAGATTAACTTTTTACACGTAGACTTATTTGCATGCGAAGATATAATCTACTAGCAAAAAGTGTATTTATTTCGGTATCAGCACATGTATAAATATTGGTAAGTGAGGTAGAGAAAAATGTGTTGACCTCTTTTTCGAAGTAAATACGTACATGTCTTAGAGAACTTCTTCACCGTTGTTTGTACCACTAGGATTGAAGGCATGACTGCTTTACAAAATAGCTACTGTTTTTTGTCAAAAACTGGTACCATTTCACTGATTGATTTCTGATCATTTTATCAGCTGCAGTTGATTGGAGTCAATTGATACAGGAGTACATGTACAAGCAGCGGGAGATTTTTGCATATTTGTCAATTTTAATGTAGAAATTTGAACCTATCTTTATATAATGAATTAAAAGTTATGCTAAGCAATACATTAATTATGTTTTATATTACATACCGGTGCTTCTTTGAAAAGGTTTACATATTCAAATGTTCTATTGTTTTCAATCTGTAGAAACATAAGCAGAGATCGCATTGTGTATGTGTTGTATATTTCTGAAAAATATTATCACTGAAAATCTACTTCTTTTCATAATTTAAGTTTTATTATGATTAGCCAATGAACAATATAACCTGCAGCTATTTATTTTGCTTTTGTACAAAAATAAAGCAAAGCAATGCTGATGTATTATTCTTTAATTATGTTTGGTAGTAGCTACCTGCTGAGGAACTGCAACCAGGGTACGTTGGTCAAATTAATTTGTGGTCAGGTTAAATCAAACATATAATGAACAAACAAGTGTGCATGGAAAGACAGCATTCCTTCTGGTGGTGGGGGAGGGGGAGTAGGGCTCTGTTTATACCCTAAAAAGAAGGTGCATTTTTGCAATAAAATATCCTCACTTTGTTATTAAACTGATATATGGAAAGAATATTGTTTGCTCAAAATAGATACCAGGTATGTGGCTCTTCAAGTCTTGCACTGACTACCTTCTGACGTTTGTAGCGATAAGCATTCTATGGAGCTGCAGACCTTCAGCCACAAGATTTAATAGTGTAGTATTATGGTCTAACGTTAGTATCATATGAATAAATGTAAAGCTAAGTGATAAGTATCCAGTTTCCTGAGGACATAATTATACCAACCAAAATCCTGGAGCTTATTCTAAAATATTGGTTAATGCTGAGGCTATCCAGTGTCACTTCCAGCAGCAGGTAGATTGATGTAAGTAGACCAGTGATTATTAACCCTACATGCTACATGCTACTCCTTGATGCTACTACAGTGAAAATACATGTAATTATATATTTTCTAATTGCTTGATTTTCACACTTTAACCATTAATGATGTTACTGAGAATATACCAAAACTATACTGTGATGTATGTGATGTATACTAGGCCATATAGTGCATATGTATACTTTTGTCTTACAGTAAATCCCAAAACTTGGTGGGGGTAACCTAGATGGCGGGATAGAGTATGTACACTCCAGTTCTAATTGTCAGGATATCAAATCTCGAAGCTTTTAAAAGACTAAACAATTATTTTTCAATAATATTATATAGTTGGCAAAGTTATATTGATTTGGCATGCACAGATAAAACCATTTGGCTTTCGAACATCCTGGCATGTGTGCTGAAAGAATAAAAATCAGATTAATCACAATATTGTTTTAAATCAAGTTGATATCTGGCACTGATCCAATGAATGTAAAGTTAAATAATGGATAAAGACAATAACCATGAAAGCTATAGCCTAATATTCCAATCATGTAGAATAACAGACCTATGCAGACTCAATAGGACTTGTTAAATGAGCTAAAACAAGAAATTCGTCATTCATAATAGAAAGTCATATTATAAATTCATTGTTTACGTTGCTTACATTGCTCCACATTTATGCTCATTGATCTTTGTAAATTACTTTACAAGTTAATGTTCTATTTAGTTATAACAAGTGAACACTATTGTATGTTTAATTCTGCACAATGAGTATTTTATTCGATTGCCAGTGTGGCTTACAAATACAAAGGAACTATGTATCGCTCAGATCACACAATTCAAGCGCAGGATGTATTATGCACCTTACAGCACTACCAACGTAAATTAGAGTCATAAATTGTTGAATTAATTATTTACAAATGAGGGAGGACAGCTTTTAAGTCATGATATACAGGTATAAATATAGTCTAAATAATACAGTATTATAGATATGCAGACATTGGTAACTACCACCACCCACACAATAACTTGCACATTAATTACAGATAAATCTAGTAAAGAATAATTATGCCAATTATTTGTTTAGCAAAATGAGCCATTACTGCCTACAGCTATTAATCTCATGCTTCTGCAGCTTCCCTGGTGCCATGTGAAGTCGTGTGCCCAATACATACATGTACATGCAGTTAAAATAAACAGCTTCGCCCATTACAATAATGCTTTACTCTTGTAGGGAGTGAAATCCACAAAGTCACAATTATGATAAATTTCATGTAGTATTTGCCTTGAGTTAGGTGCAAAAGTGGAGGAATCTCAAAAAGTGTTTGTTCTGTACAAAAGCTGAAGTAGGAGAAATTGTCTACCCATGATATGTCATTAGTTCACCTCCAAACCCAAACAAAGATCAAAGGCTATCTCAATTTATCTGCTACTGACCTAACAGCAATTTTTCTCTGTATAGTATTATATAAATATATAGAGAAATCTCCACATGTCAAGTGGATATTATCTAGAGTTATTTTCTCCTATTTACCTCATGGAAAGACAACTCTCTAATTGTATTGTACTATTGCACTCTTGAGTTCAAATTATGTGTATTTGTATAATTTGTATACGAAACTGTTGCACCAGGTTGCAGTTTTTGTTATTGGCTGACTGTATATGATAATATTACATTGTATAATAGCTAAACAGACTAGCCTAGTTTGTTTTCATCTTCTTTTATTCCAACATAAGTTATACACCCACAAAGTGACTTGCGTTTTTTTGTTTTGACATCACCAATGGCACTGCTGAGCACATATTTTGGTAATAAGTAATATGCAGTGCATGTGTTATGGAGTCATAGCATGGTATCTACATCTTCAAAGACCATACATGTAGTAGGGTCTTTTGGTTCAGATAAGTAATAACATAGCTTATCTATGATTCGATTTGATTCAGTTGGCAATGCAAAGGCATCACATGTCGCAATCAGTTTGCACAGAAATTAAATAGAAATATATATTATTCATCTGCGAAAAAAAGCAAAAAATAAATATCATAATATTGTACAATTTATATTATTTCAACATCTTTGGCTATAAACAAAAACTGCAGGGCAACAATTCATGTGAGCCACCGATTACAACATAGAGTTAATTGTAAAAAATTAAAATGCCAAATTACAGTTATGCAATAAGTAAGTGATATGTGCCTTGTTAATTTATGAGACACCAGCTGTCTCCTGGCTCCAATAAGTCATGCAGTCTACCAAAACAGTGCCATATCGAAATGAGTCAGAAGTTACTGAAGTAGTGTTATCTAATGGCACCTTCTGCTGTGGAAGGTTTTATTTGTTCTGGAACAATTTTCACTGGAGGTAAAGTATTACTGTTCTTGTTGAATCGGTCTCGGGTCTCAGAGTTGAGAAAATATCTCTTCTCAACAGTGGTCTCTGAAAGAGAGCTGGTGCCAACTTGCTTCCACGAGCTCACATAGTCCTCAAAGTTTAGACTAGTTGTCCAATCGAGAAGTTCATCAACCTAAAGCATATTTGCTTAGTTACATAGCAAGAGTGTGTGCAGGTGTGTGCAGGTGTGTGCAGGTGTGTGCAGGTGTGTGCAGGTGTGTGCAGGTGTGTGCAGGTGTGTGCAGGTGTGTGCAGGTGTGTGCATATTGCTTCAAATTCTAAGCATATACGAGTAAAAACATGCAGAAAAAAAGGAAAGCATTACATGCATTATACATAGCAAATTATAGCAAGTTATAGCATTTATATCCCCCTCGGCAATTGGGAAAAGATGATAAAAAACTTTGAGCTTTTAAATACTCATCCTTTTAATTTAAATGAAATATCCAATTGAATGAAGCTAGTTGGAACTCCTGGGTGTAATTACCATGAAAACAAAGATGACCAATTCAATCAACCCAAACACCACATGTTAAACTCAAAGGCACAGATTATTACCATAAAGCAGAAGTAAAGAGTACAGAGGGCAGCTAGTACTAATGACCTTGATACGACATACAGCTATATACAGGTACGACCTAAATACGATCGAGTAATACACATTTTAATGTCTTACACCTAGTAGTACAGCAATGTGTGTGCAAGTGAGTTTTTGGCCATATAACATTGATGGGTACCTATCCCTATGTGTATTTCCTGTTTATGCTAAAAGTGTGAACTAGTAGCCTGAAACCATTTCAATGAATGATATGGCATATCTAGGCTACAATTTAATAAAAATAATGTTAATTTCCAAGGGAAATCAAATTAATGGATCCACTAATTTCCAAATCATGATATGCAGACCAAGTAAGAAGACAAATAAAATTGAGTAAAGTAATGCACATCAGTAATATGTTTAGTAAAAGGAAGATTATTAAGTATTATTTTTATATTAAATTGTTTGGGTGTACCGCATTTCCTTATAAGCTAATCTCTTTGAGCACTGTGAATGTGCGTAAGACAAGAATCATAAAAGAAGATAATATGGCTGAACATGAACATAAGAGACCAATTAACTGGACTTGAAATTATGGCCGTCCTTCCAATTAGATATTGACCAATATATTACAATATATCTCATAAGAATCCTTATAAATGCTACATAACTGGACCATAATTCAAGCTTATACAATACTGACCAGTTGTTGGACGAGCTACATGTCTGAGAGAATTGGGTAGGGTAAAGCAAACACCACCCTAACTAATAGTTATAACTCACAGGCTACATAGAACCTACGTGAGTGCATTTCTCGTCCCAGATGTGCAGCAGCTCACGTGCACAGATTACGGAATAACAAACAGTTTCAGAGCGAGTACTAATATAATAAGGGGTGAGAGTAAACTCCATACCAGCCATCCCATTAAACCGTGGTGCCACGACACTACAACGTACTACGGTGCGCTGCACTGCAACGTATATAGAGTACACAATCATCTTGAACTAGGTAGGATAACTGACTATCTAAATTCTAACACCATGATAGGTTGGCATGACGCTACCATACGAAAACAGTGCTCCTAGATGAGTCAACTAACGACATGACATGTCCAAGAGCCTCCACCTCAATATCACTTAGTCCTCAACCACCTTCATACTACCACAGCCATAAGTTAGATCTACATGTATATAGCATTGCCTTGGCCCTTGACAAAAACTAAAGCCTAATGACAAGTGAGAATCTAAGGCTATCAGAAATTCTCCAATTCTTCAAATGTAGTATAATGACTAATCCTTAGCTGCATAAAAGTGAATGTGAGACAATAATATAATATACATCATTCAAATGTATATTATGTACATTATCCACATGAGTGTTATAAAAAAACATGCATGATAGTTCAAAGGTTGTGATACAACAACTTTTCTATCTCATACAAAATTACACACCATAAACCCAACAATATGCTACAAGTTACACTACACATCACATAGGATACCCACACATGTATTAGTACGCATGTATATAACAGGAAATTAGAAACAGGAAGTGTGCCTGACCTCCCACTCCGCAACAGCCTGCTCTCCTTCCAACTCAAGAGTCGCCACCATTCCAGTAGCAGCTCCTTCTACCAGAGCCATGGTATCCGGGTCAGCAGCTTTAGCCTGTAGCATCCCTTCTTTGTACCTACACATAATTACGTAATATACCAATCACTTGTTATCAACTGTCACCATGTAGATAACAATAAAATAATGCAAAGAATAATGAGAAATAGTGGTGGAGTTATCTGCTATTAGACACTTCTGTGTACATTACATAACTCTTATTAAATTCCTGAGTAGAGCGACTGTTCTGTAAACAATTTACGTATCCTAGTAATCTAATTCGTATTACAAGATGCCGGTACCATTAGGCCTATATATCATGCAGCCCCACATCATATGCATATTACTATACATCATGTATATGTAGGCATTGTATCTTATTTACACGTATATCATATACATGTATCATATGTACATGTATAGTGTTTATAATTATATAACTATATATTGATTTAATAATTACATTTTCTTCATCCAATCAATTTTTCTCTTTTTCCTCATTTTCTCAACATCTTGAATTCTCAACGTCTAAAATAGAAGAGATTTCTGGGTCATATATGATTAAACTATTTACACACTTAACACTAATCTAGTAGGTTCATCAAGTAGAACAGATCTGCCAGGTTAACAAATATTCTCCTCACCAGACACCATATTACTGTTGACTATGTCGCAGCTTGCAGGTATATTAAATATTGTTGCAGGTAACCGGTGTGCTCATTATTTACCCGTCGGATAGACTTGAGAAATCCTGATAGGTAATTAATGGCATTAATCTATGAATAACCTTAGATGCTTCTCAGCTTTGTTACCTTCATGCCACATGGTAGTTAGTCACGTAGCAATTATTCTGTTGTTAATCATCAGGACCTATAGCAGCCATCAAGATTAGGGAAGTAGCAAGTAGCAAAGTTGGCAAGTCACCTTCTTAATGAAGTAATAATTAATTACAGCAAAACGAACTATGTTTGCACAGTTTTTACTTGCCAACAACCCGCGATAGCTCAGTTGGTAGAGCGGAGGACTGTAGTGGTAACAATACTTAGCTATCCTTAGGTCACTGGTTCATATCCGGTTCGCGGGATCTTTTTCCCCACACCACAAGTATTTAAAGCACATTTGTGGCTCTGAGCTATGCAAACCTTGTGTCTATTATTATATCTTATCTGGATTATTGTCTATGAAATTAACATAGAAGATTTATTGTTATGTTTCAAATAGATATTTGTTATTGTTCTTGGTATTTTAGTTCCGCTTCAAACCACAAGAATAGAAGAATAAATATGGAAGACTTGGAAGGTTATTGTCTAAAGTGGACCCCACAATTATCATGTAGCCGTTTAAATGATTTATTTTTAACTTGCCAACACGTAGACATAGTAGATGTTTTTAAAATATGTGACAGGCTAATAACGATATCAACTTCAGTAGGTTGTAGGCCGGATATATGTTACCTTAGAGTGTTGGAAGTTAGCAACGACCTTATTATGGGTCGTCCATGTTACTGGGTCATTGAGCATGTGCGTTATGAGTCTATCTGAGACTAGCCGCCAGCCATTGTTTTCTATTCTCTTGTACCAATCTGCAGTACTTTCTAAAGATATATTTACAAGCATGTATACAGCAACCATACAATGTATGTAGTATGCTCATACTTAGCCAGCCTACATAAAATTTTACGGATTTTTGGCATTATAATAAAACCGTAAACAAGTTATTGCCGTGCAATTTATATTACAGAGAATATGCTGCATGCATATTATATTTATACGAATATGAATTATAGTATTTTATATTAAAAAGTAGAAAAAATCATATACAGCATCAGTTTGCTGTCATGCTTACTAAACTCAGCAGGTATTAACAGTTTGCTATGGTGCTGCATTTAAAAAATGTTATTAAAATTTATAGGTACATTTGGAGTTTGATGCAACAACTACATGATATCTATGCATTCAGTGTTCAATACATAAGAGTTCAATGCAGTTGCCATTATATACGGAGTTGTACTCTTGTTGCCTTTCCAAGAAAAGAGAAGATAACTTTGTAATTACAGCTGTTGATGTATAATTTATGTAGTCTTTGGATTGGGTCTGAACAAATGATATCCACAACACAACAGTATCTCACCTCTATTTGAATTGTAGTAATTTCTATTGTGACTGCATTTCATATCCTTTTGCTTTCCGGATTTAGTATAGTCTCTGGGTGCATTGGCACATAGGTCCTGTATCGGTCTATGTGTATATATTTTGTAGTATATATTTGGTGGGAATTTGTCCTAAGAAACAGAGAGTAAAAATACACATACATGTAGGTATATAATTAGATAGAATATTAAAATGAGAGGAAATGAGTTAAATAATGGATACACTGTCATAGTCTCAGAACTTGCATGTTGAGGGACAAATGGTAATCCAGAACTCTAAGCTACTATATTGTAGCTAACCTGATATCAATGTTTAACTACCGGAGCCAAATTTTATTCCTGGGCAACAAAATTACCAGACAAAAACAATGTAAACATCTAGTCGTTTAATAAGTTAGAATGTATATCAATAAAACTGGTCAAATAACCCAAATCTTCATGCTTATTCTTTGCAGCTGCTCTTTTTTTTATGTATGTAGAGGAGAAGACAACTAATGGAGAGCCTATGCTTAGATTACAAATGGCATGGTTTAAATGTGCCCTGACATAATGGGAACAGCTACAGGAACTTTAAATAGACTAAATACTCCTACAAGTTTAGTTCGGTAGGTGCCACCAACTATTATGTAGATTTCAAGAGCTACATTTATTTTCTACTTGAGGTAGAACTATCCAATAACACAAGAAGTTATCCCCTCATAGCATAATTAGCTGTTGTACTACTATCATAAACATTGATAAGTACATTACTGTATTCAGTCAATGAGAGTCATGTTACATTGTACATACTCACCCCTGCCAGTCTGAATTTAACATGAGTTCCTGAGGCTGCATCGAGTAAAGCAGCTTCTTTAGGGTTCACGGCCCTCAACATTAACGCAGGATCACCTTGGTTCCTAAACTTTATTAGATCTTCATAATACTTGTAAACCTGTGAAACATTTAATACACTTCACAATAAATATTGAATCTTTAATTGTCCAATGGACATCATCCACCTGAAGACTAGACTAGGATTTGTCTTCCCATTTAAAGAATTCTCTAATTTTACTTTCATACCAGCATGTGTTTATAGCAAACGACATACCTGCATGTCAATATGCCTTCTCCAACATCTTTGGATTTTGATAGCAGCTTCATTTGATGTCAATGGAAATTGAATTCTAGCCCGGTGTTCACTAGTTGGAGAGGGATGGTGATGACTACTCTTTCGCGATTCCACTATTCTTGTAGAATTTGGGCTATGTGCTGGAGGTCGTAAGACATGATTACACCATGCTTTGTATTCTAGTGGGCCTAACTTCCTGCCGATTAAAAGTGGATAGGATCAGTTGATGATGTGTGATTACTTTAATATGCCAACGTTCCAGATTAATAATAGCAACACTCTTTACCTGACAATGTATCCTCGAGCAAATCTTTGTAGTTCGATAGCAGCGGATATTCTAGCTTCCTCCGTGGTGTGTTCACTGATAAGAACCTTTAATGTAAAACACAAGTGATTATCTTTTCTTTACTTGTAATACTAGGCTGAGGAATCTCCTAAGAATACCTGGCCATTCAGTACTCTATCAAATGATGAATCACATGATTCCATAAAAAATTAAATACAACAGGGCACAAAAAATGGTAGTGAAATGCATTCAGTAAGGTCATAGTATAATAGAGCAAAGACGGAAGGGGGGGGGGGGAGATACTCCCTAGTTTTGAATCAATCTGATGCTACATATCATACAAAACTTACATGACTCACCCTATCCTCATTTACTATGGATGTTAATATAGAATATGGAACTGGAATGTCACATTGATATAAAAAGAAAGGTTTGATATTCATACCTTTCTAAGAGATTTTGGAACTTGGGCAAGACGTTTAGCCTTTTCTTCTAAAGTCTCCTCACTCATGGTTGATACAAGGCACCAATTGCACCATTCAGTTGTCTCTCATTATGTCTAACCATACAAAATTAGCTGATCAAATAATAAAGTATAGAACATGGCATCAGTGACGACAAAAAGGTTAGTTTTAAGCAGAAAAGCAGCTTGCTTAAATCTATCCAATCACACTTCTATAATGGCAATTTCAAACAGGATCGTGGCATAGAGACTTCTCATATGAAAGTGTTCCTTAAAATTACTGAGTGTTGGAAAACTCAAGTAAATTGAAAAGAAAAATGTAGCCTGCAGATGGTGAAACGAAGTACAACAGAGTGATGAGTTGAGTTAGTAAAAATTTCCGATCAAACTAGGATTGCTGTCTACTTGTATACTACGAATGAACCATTTCAATTGTAATTGTAAACCCTCAAGATATGTAATAACCGATTGACTTGAAACTTACAAGAAAAACTTGGAGTAAATAAAAGTATAATCTAATCTTTAGTTTTTAAGCAGGTGAAAGGAATGGAAGAAAATTGGGAAATAATAAATGTAAACTTTATCTAAAATTCAGATTTAACTTAACAAAGAGAGAGGAAGACTATGGATAAGGAAAGGGGTAGAGATGGATCACATGTGTATGGTTTACCCATGCCTAACAAGGTTCGCTTGTCTAAGAAACATTGTAAAAAAATTAAAAGATGCAATTTTTATTTTAAGCAACGGATACTGAAAATCTATATACTGTTATATTATTATTATAAGATCATATCCTATAGTAGTCATATGAATATTATTATGTTATAAACCATGAAAGTAAGGTACAATTATACCAATTAAAACGCACTAATATGAATAAAAAATATAATAGTAGTAATTATCCTTAACTTTGCTGTTTATCCATATAAGTATAAGTATATATAAATCACTAATTAATATAATCATCACCTTATGTTATTCAGAATAATTCTGATCACATGCAATTAGAAATAGCTTTTGCTATTTTAGTATTAACATTATATAGCGTCTAAAAAAAAGCACATCTACGTGTATGATATTGTAATTTTACTGTATACTGTAGTATATAACCTTATTGAATGCCCAACCTTGGCGTCTAACAAACAAATCAGGATATTTACAGAAATGGCTCAAAACTTTTTAATAATTAACAATCTTGCATAGCACCGGTTGTTTTGTTTTATTAGAAATTGCGCCCAAAACGTTAATTCGAGTAAATGGTAGGAATTAGCTCTACACACCGGTCATGCGAATAGTTGCTACATGAGCAGACAACTTCAAAATCGGACAACAACTCGTCATCTAAAAATATTGATACATGTATGGTATCATTTAATATAATGACACAAACCACGTGATATTATTTATTCACTATGATAATAATTTTCAATAATACTGTTATACAGACAATGGAGAATGTACACAATAGTTCAACCACATATCTGCTGGAATATGGTATTAATAGCGTTGCAATATTGATAAATTTCAGTTTACTATTCGAACTTCCTGTAGTATAAATATCTTCCCGCATTATACCCACAACAGGGATAGTGTTTTTCTGTTATAAAAATATATCTGCATATTGATTCTGAAGCTTACAGGATCTTGTGTGTTGTCAGCTTAGATAATACATGTGCTATAATCTACCCTTATATACAACTGTTTTTTATTTAAAATATTTCTTTGATTTGAAAATATATTATTTAAACTTAGTCAAGTTGACAATACAAAAATATAGACTCAGTATTACAAAGTTAAATGACAGACAACAGGCTAGAGCTAAAAAACGGCCTACTTGAAACAGAATTGGCTTGGTTAGTTGGAGCTACCATACTGGTCCATACTAATAGCAGCCCTTATAATACCCTGTTTAGATGTTAACACTGAGTTCAGCATTAATTGCTCTTCATCTTTACTTGGAATTTCGTCCACCGGTGTCCAACTCCGGTCTACTTCCAGTCTGTAGCCACCAAAATATTTCTGCGGAGCAGATTTACCCCATTCCTGAAATTACAGTCCAATTAAACTCCTCTATACATGGTACCAACTTATTAGCTTACACAGTGCCATGTGGTGCCTATTTTGAGCGTAAATCTTATTTTGCCAACTTGCCGAATGTCACATTTTGCCTCACACACAAGATGGAACAAAAGTGACAAAAATTGCTATTTTCATTCTATTCTGATTTTTCTTTTTATAATGCATAAAAATATGGAGTAGTGCTACCAGCATAGATCTAAATGCTAAATATTTAAATAAGTTCTGGCAGAGTGAGTACCTGAGGTGATATAATGGATAGGTACTTCTGGCCACTGTCTGCCCTCTCATACAGATAATAAACGGAACCTGGTTTCTTGACTATATTGCAAGCAGCGTGGTGTAGATCAGAATCCCTCTTGGCCTTCTCCAATACCTACATTAGATTTGTGCAGATACAGCAGCATCAAAGATCACTAATAAATCTCCACACACTTAAGAGTTGCTTCCTCTTGAAATTGATTTGTCGAGCAGATAACTCTTAATGGTTAAGAGACGAACAAAAATGTACAAGTAGCAGTAGAAGTACATGTTATATAAAGCACACGATACAAGTAACGCTTCCACAATACACAATGTAAGACTGTACTAGATGAGCCTAACCTGCTTGGCTTGCTCCTGAAGGTAGCGTATTTGGTCAGCTATAACAGACAGCTTATTGCAGGCAGCACTGTGAACCCCTTCATCCCCTTGTTTAACTGCTTGGGCCAGTTCTACCAAGTCATTTGGTGTGGCAGTTTTTGTAGATTTACGAGAATTGACCAAGGTCACCCCTAAAGGTGCCTCAGAAGTTTCTACTAAGGTGGCAGCTACTTCTACAATGTACAGCCAGCATATTATAACCAGATAGTCATCAGCAAGTGATTATAATTCAGAGTTGCCCTCTGCTTCTCTTGCTTCTACATGTAGACAAGGACCATAGAATGAATAAGTAGAGGACAACTTCCTATTATAATTAATGTGAGAGGCGAAGTTTGCAATATACAATGTAA
This sequence comes from Bugulina stolonifera, assembly GCA_935421135.1. Classification (NCBI taxonomy): domain Eukaryota; kingdom Metazoa; phylum Bryozoa; class Gymnolaemata; order Cheilostomatida; family Bugulidae; genus Bugulina; species Bugulina stolonifera. The sequence continues at coordinate 9,212,323 of OW285193.1, read as the reverse complement.
TATATTATGCATGCCTAAATATATACGGGTATACATGTACTTAGTCGGTGTTTCAGACAGAACAGCAAGGAACTCATTTACATGATCAAGTCCATTGGTATACACAGACATACATATATGTATAATACACATACATGTATGTCTACACGGGCACCCAAAGTTCCATAATACTAGGTAAACAGGAAGTTGTAAAGTATCAATTGTGGTGACTGCATGTGACTAGCAGCAACCGACAGCAATTGAGTGCAACAACTCTATACAAAATACTACAAGAGACAATTTCGTAGCACTAAAAACTACCAGTATGAAAATTACGAAATGCGTGTGAGCCTGCTTTACTGGTTAGAATTTATAGACAAAAGCAGCAGTTAAAATTCGGAACTGCCAGATGTAAACAGGAAATACTACATCATATGAATAGTTGAAGTAGTATAGCTACAAAATTCTGAAATTGACTCTGTACATGTAGGGCCTACAGTGTGTGGATACATAAACTCTACCTTGAGCTAATAAATCTTTACTTACTGTTATTAGAACCCGGGGAGATAGTTTTTGAAACTTCCATTGGGCTGATTGCTCACAATGTAAAATACAAAATTTGCATCAGAAAGCTCTTCTTTGTATTCCAGATCTCTGGCTACAAGAGCATCAATATATCAATGGTACAAGGGTAAATGTTCCTTATGAACCTAACATTACATATAAAATTCAGACATAAAGATATATCTAAGATATGTTATTGAAAAGCGGTCAGCCTGTGTTATTTACATGTATGACAAGTTTCTTATGTAGGTCTGTCTTTATAGATTTACTGTAAATGCAAATGAAACAGAACTTTAAAACTACAAAAATAAAATAGGCCTAACCTTAGAATTTTATGATAACACGCAATAGAATAACATGTCCTTTGATATAGGATGGACCGTTTGTATGAAACCCATTGATTGTAGGCATATTAGTTTCAGCAAACCGGAAAAGACAATTTGTTAAGGTACCAACAATACAAAAATCTTTTCTGATTCCAAGTCCAGAGTAGAGGGGCATGGCAATTAGTCACATGACCTGCCAAGGGCACTGGGCTCATCTCCTCACACTGTGACACATGTGACTACCGGCTTATATTAACAATGCTAAAAAGAATTGTTTGCTTCCAAAATGAATAACTTACATGTAGATACAATTGTACAAGCGATTTCAGGTTAATCTGTTTACACTAAATGACAGCCTATAGCTTTAAAATTCCTCCTGCATTCACTCAGTAAGCTGATCAAAGTTAGAAATAGCTATACAGAGATAATCTCTTCGGATCATTCCTTAGTGAAACATAATAAAAGTCCCATGTGGACATGCCACATAAAAATACCAGATGCATTGTGCATTCAACTTCTAACAATACCTCATTGCATAATGTTGAACTAATTTGATGTAGAGTGAGCTATCTACTGCAGTTGCCTTGATAACCACATTACAAAATAGTCTGACTGATGGAAGAACCTCATTTGTAGGAATTCTTATAGTTTCAAACTATTCACATGTACTTTTTAATCATTGTAATTCAGAATGAATATAGGACACTTTGATCTGGACAGAGTGAACGTATACAAAGGAAAAATATTGTATAGGACTGCTAAATGGAACTACTACATGGGGGGGGGATTAACCTGTGCAGTTTTTAATGTATAAATCTAATGAGCTAATACTGGGTTGCTATTTGCAGTAATCTACAGGATTACTTGAACGGCAATTTTTTCAGTAGCTAAGCAGTAGAGCTAGTTGGCATGCGACTGATTAACAGAAATCTATGAAGTAGCATACTAGCTTATCTTGTTTCCAGCCTATTTCATCTGTCACCTGATAACGGTATTTTTGAAGTGTTTATTAAATCAGAGTGGTAAAACTTTCGGGTAATCTTGTTTTGAGACATAGTCAATGATGATCTGAGAGGCATGATGAGGAGCGACACTGTCCTTCACAATTTATTCACATCAGCAACCTAACCAAGTCAATAAAATGATCTCTCCAATAATGCCCTCAGTCTGAAATGTTGTCATATCGATTGTCGCATTCCATTGCTCCATTGCGGCTCTTGTTTTGCTTTAGCTTTCATAAGAAACTCCCAATTTTTGAGCTCAACAGCAATAAGTGAACTAACATTTGGTTAACAGAACCTTTGACTTTTTGTTTGTTAGTCCCGTTTCTGAAGTCGAGTGGTTAAAAATAACGTTGGGTATAATAAACATAATGGAATATGATTACGGTCTTGGGCTGTCGTGAATATCTGCACCGGATACAGACACATTACCCATACATAACATAGGGTAACATCAAAACTGGTATATATATTACTATGGAATATGGAACCTCCGCATGGCATGCTCGCCTCGGGTACTTACCAACTTTGTGCTAAGATTGTACGAGCTCAAGCTTTTCAAAAGTATTAAAATTCACACAGAGATTCCAAGCTAGATATTTTTATGCAAAGAAAAAATAAGCATAGTAAGCTTTCATTTAGCTCAATATATAAACTGATTGAAAGTTTCCTCAACTAAATTTGTTACGGCATGAAGTCGTGGCTCTATTTTGCCCTCCATTTTGCTCTTTTCTGAACAGTTGATTCTAGCTGGTTCATTAGCACTAAGGAGTACTGATTGTTGGTATATGGATTATAAATTATATAATTAATATTATATTATTTTATTTTATAAGTTTCCTTTCAGTCAACTCATTGCTTCAGTTCCTCTGGCCCCTGGTAGCTGGTTAAAGTGAGGAAAATTTAACGCTTGGTTTGGGGACTTGGGTGTGTGCTGCTTGGGTGGGGTATATAAAATTTAGTTGGAATTGGAAATGAAGGAGAGGACATCTCCTGTAGAATCAATCAAATCAAGTGGACTAGACAAGTTGAAGTTTTAGTTTTGTTTAGTATCAGAATCGAATGTTCAGTGCAAAGGCAAGGGAAGTAAAAGATATATGCCATATATATATATATACTATAGCATTGACTGAGTGGTAATTAGCCAATAGCACTGAAAACACTGAACATGTTTACAGACTTCCATCCAACTGAATTTCAGTGGATAACCTTACCAATGATAATTCAGTGACTGAACAGCTGACACAAAACCTGTGAAATAGCTTTAGAATAAAAGCCCGTAGACTGAGGGCAAATAGGGTGTCTTATATAAGCGATTATCTGACGCCAAATTCCTCAAATTCCTACAGCAAAGATAGCTTAGACCTCATTGAAACAGCTTTGTAGTCTCGCACATTGCGTTTCTTCCCGTTACCGATGTAAACAAAATTGTAGATCTCTCCTGTGCGCTCGGGGGCTGTTGTACGCCTCATATTTTCGCCATTACCATTCAGCTTAGCACTAGTTTTAACCTACCATTATTCTTTATCGTGAACAATAACAGCTAAAACGGTAGATAGAATAGACCTATGAGATCATAATTGCTACTTTTGACTCAATATAAGAGGAAAACACGAGTAACAACACAAGACCAGTCATCAGATCAACATGCCAACATCAGAGGAGATTCTGCAAGGGTTCAGCTTGTAAATATGATAGACTAAAATATTATTTTGCTCGCAAGACGTGACAGTTAACCATAACCTGCATTATATTGGTGGTGTTGAAGTATGTATGGAAGCAACTGAAGTGTGATTGATGTTTATAATTTGTTAGGAATTTTAATTTGCATTTTTTTGAAATTGGTAGATGTGAAAGGAGTTATTGTTTGATGCTGCTAACATCTACCGGTGGTTTTGGAATTTTGAGCAGTGTAAAATTTTTCAACCAATAGTACACAACTGGCAAACTACATTATAACTAGTTACAGTACTGCGAACAGTCGAAACAAAGCAATTGCTGAGTTTATCGCGCTAAAGGTGGTTTGGTTTAACATTTGTCTCCTAAGTGACTTTTACATATTAACAATTTTTGGTGCCCAAAATCTAGAGTTGTCTTAACTGCCAATGAGCCTTTTCTGCTACGTCGATGCTGGGTTGATTTTTGTGAAGTTGTCTTCCATTTTTATTAACCGATCAAGTAGTCGGTTTCAAATGCTGCTAAAGTGAAACGAAATGGCCTATACCTACATTTATGTTTAGACATGCATTACTGAATCATATTTTTCAAAAAGTGCTTTATTCTAACCGTTTTTTGCACATTTGGACCAAGATGAATATAATTATAATGCTTGACTTACGCTAATGTCGGTAAAGGTAACGGTTGAAACTCCAGATTCCAAGTAAATGAATTCCTATATTCTCATCTTAAACCCGTCAATGAGTTTTTTGTAAATTCCGAATTTAAACATTTAATTCCTACTAAGTATAGTTTATTATATTATATGATGCAATAAAGTAAATATAAAAAACCACCTTCTGCGGTGATTGAATGAGCGCGTGCTTCATGTTTTTATTGTTGGCAGTACTGCATCTGATTATAATGTAGTGCTTTATTCACCAATCATGCTGTATTGGCCAAAGAATACACAAATTAACCGACTGGATCTGTTGGATACTATCCTTGTGTATTAATTTTTAATTATAGGAATTTCATGAATCTGAGAGATGCAGATAGTGGGAAGGTCCTTTGGCAAGGGGCAGATGACTTGTAAGTTGATTAATTACAGGAGTCCTATTAGTATAGTTCCACTAGAGGCTGTACAAGTAGTATAATTGGTAGTAGTGTTTATAGTGGTGTTGGTAGTAGTGGTGAAGGCGGTGGTGGTGGTGGTCATAGCAGCAGCTGTATTGTTAGCACTATGTTAGTAGTAGTATTAGCAGTAGTCATATTAGTATTAGTAGTGGTAGTAGTAGTGGTAGGTGTAGTGGTAGTTGTAGTGGTAGCTGTAGTGGTAGTTGTAGCGGTAGTGGTAGCTGTAGTAGTAGTAGCAGTAGTAGCATTCTGTAGTGGTGCCAGTACATCTAACAGCAAAGCAATACAAATCCACTGTCATAGTTTTGACATAGTATTTTTTGTTTTGTAGATCTTCGCCGGATAAGGAACACGAAGGTAGGATTATGTGGTTAGATCTATTGAACTGCTGGAAAGCGGGTATTTTCAGACGAGTTGTTCAACTTATGTGTTCTTCTTCACTATTGTTGACTTTCTAAGTTGTTTGATGTATTATTAGAAATTGTGGTTTAAAATTTTTTAGCCCGTGTCCCAAAGAGAATACTGAAGTCTAGAGCAGTGTCTCGAGAATTAAACTTTACCTCCACCGAAGAGATGAGTAAATTTAGACTTGAACAGAAGGTCATGTTCAAAGGCAAATGTTTAGAAGGTAAATTAAGTCATAACTAATTCTTGGCGAAGAGCTCTATTGTGATGTTTATATTTATGCTTGCACATATTATATGTTTAATAGCACTACATGGTGCACGCATTTAAAGTAATAGCACAAGGATGACCTGACACTGATTCACATTGTAATAAACTGTTCCTGTTGTGTTGATAACGTTATGTATCCTATACTGATTGTAGAATGGAACTTTGATTTTGGTTTTGTTATACCCGGTTCTACAAACACATGGCAATCAACTATAGAAGCTGCTCCAGAAAGTCAGATGATGCCAGCTTCTGTATTGAGGTAAGTGTTCATTTCTCTCCAGAACTTCTGCTCGTAGTTCAAAAGAAAGTTTAAACTATATATTTACCATTTCCTCACTTGTGATTCAAATGCTGAAAGTGACTTGGCCCCTAAGTACGTCCATTTACATAATTGCTAATATTTGTTTGTTTCTACTAAACTATGTGTAGACGAGTCCTCTGTTTGGTTTCAGTGGTAACGTTGTGATAGAGACATATTTTTATGACGGTGACATGCTGGTCAGCACCTCCAAAGTGAGACTCTACTACGTCTGAGGAGCTCTGGCATTCTATATCCTGGACAGAATGGATTATCACCAGATGATATACACACACAAGATATATTTACTTTACCGATTTATTCATTCAATTCTATTTTTTCTGAGTAAGCAGTAAGCTGTTCTCTAGATAGCCATTATAACACTAGAGTTACCCCCTCTTTTTTCACTTATCTCTCTGACAACCATTGCTCTATTCCACCGCTGTCTTTTCTGGGTGGGAGAGACACTATCAGTTATTCTCTATATTTTATAATATTATTGCAGCACGTTGTTGTTTTGTAACCAATCTGAAATCCAAATATTTTTTGATTTGCAGTCTCATTATATCTCCATCTATTATGGTCCTATTGTTGTAAGTTGCTAAGCAATGGTATTGCAAAGGAATCATTCATTTCAAATGTATCCGTCCACTTTTTTGTTTTGTTATTTTCAGATTCCAATGTCTAGCTACTGTAAATGTATGTCTCCCAAAGGTTGTTATGATAGATTGTATTTATGATAATATGAATTAGTATAATATTGTGTTACTAGTGACCTCAATCCAACTGAAATTCAGTTATTTGGATGTTCACCACCAATCAATAGTGATGTATCAATAAATTGAATTCAACTAAATATCAGTTATTTTACTTGTAGTCCCTATTTCCTTGTAGCTGTTTTCTAATAACCAAGGCAGCACCAGAGGTAAGCCTTTCTCTGGCCACAGCTGACCATTTTGCTAATTACATCATCAAGCTTTTTGGTATACTTAGAGGGAATAATATGTGAATATGTTTTGTGTACTACATGTAAAAGAGCATCAAGGTTACATACAAAACATTATTATTCCATTATTATTCTACTTGATATCCATTCTAATACAACAGATTTGAAGTGTCTATACACTCAGTACACATAAAAGTCTTGTAAAGTAAATCACCACTTTTACATCGTATCAGTGAAATGAGGAGCTTGTCTGCATAAAAAGTGAACAAAATGGCCTCCATAAATTAATGCATAAAAAATCACAAGGTGAAGCAACACAAGCCTCAGCGACTGCCCTTTTGGTTGAGCTTGAAGTCCTCGTACTCCTTAGCTAAGAACTCTGTACCTCTTGGGTCTACAGCAGGTACGAAATAGAAGGATCGGTAGTCATCATCCCTCTTCATCATTTCCTTCACACGAGCAATCCTTGCACTGAAATAGATAATGTACATGTAAGTGCTAAAGATATATTATATACAACATTCCGTTAACAAAGCAAGTACACAAACAGTCTTCATGACTGTGTGTCCAATATGTCAGCAAAGGTGTGCCCAGTATACAAGGGCTACTTTAGTAGTACACTCACTTGTTTCTGGCTGCCTCGAAAGTGTGTACAGTCTTACATGCAGCCATTTCATACTGCTTAGCTGGATCGGTATACACATACTTTGCAAACCAGCGGCATATGGGATGCTACAACAAGTATTGGAATACAAGGATAATCTACAACTATCAGTTGATATACTGGCTTTTATGTTTTAGGCTAATGAATTCTATTATTCACCTACAAAAACTATCCAGCTGTACATATTTTTCACCATAAAGGTGGACTACGTACATGAAGCGGACATAATACGAGTAAACTCATGTATGGGACATGAATATATTAGCAAACATCCAACTGATGGAAGCTGGTGTACGTAGCTTATGCTACAACCTTTACATTGCCATCATCCACACATTTAGACAAGGGAGAAAAATAGCAAACAACGTACCTTATGATATTCCCACTCCTTTGGCTCATACCCCTCTGGGATATCTACCAGCTCAGCGTGTCCTTTTAAACAAATCAATGTAAAACAATTAGCTCCACAGAATGGAAAATAGAAGTTAACTATTTAGTATTACATTTCAAATATTTCGAATGTTGTGATGGAATCCATAAACATAAATCAAGCCATTATCATAACTGATAGCATTTAATTAACTGTAATTTTTTTCAAGATTACATAATTGAAATAAATATTGATAATTTGGTAGGCTAGTTTACTCACCTAGAATGAGATTAGAATACAGTATTACCGATCCAAGAGGTATAACACCAAGGAGAGTGTAAAAGTGCAAATCATTTTTGAATCTCGTCCATTCAAACCTGGAAGGAGAAATCTTCATCGTTCGGCCAGCAGCCATTCCTCTCTTTGACACGTTTAGGCATCCTATAAAAGTACATGTAAACTATATAACTGCCATATATACACATGGGGTTGGCAATACTTTTTATATGTGACACATTTCTTTGCAGCCAGGGACTGTGTCCCACATAATTGAGAATAAACCCATTCCTGACTGGGTTTGAACACTAGCCCTAGGCTCTGCAACACCTAATCATCTAGCACCATAGACAGAACACATTACGATTACCTCTACACCAACTGTACACGAGACACTCCTCTATGGCCACCTTGTTGTGTAAGGAGTATTAACTTAAATAAGATAAAAGTTAAAGTTAAATATAGGCCTAATAAAAATAATTATAAGTATTATAAAATAATATAGTAATAATTTAAATTCATTATAATTATTATAATGAATTTAAATTATTACTATATTATTTTATAATAATTATAAAATTTATTTTTATAAATATTAGGTGACAGAGAGATGGTAACAATGACCACTAGAGCAGCTGTCAGTGGAGAGCCAACCTCAATATAAGCCAAAAAATGCATATACCACTCTAGTTTCCTGCCACGAACAATTCGTGAGATAAGATGAGAAACCAACTTCCAATCCTAAACAGTGATATACTGTAAATATTGCAGACCCCCTAGTCCAAAAATAGTTAAAACTAGAGGCTCCCTTATAGATTTACATGAAATTGCTGGCGGAGTCCTACCTCATCTGAGGTAAATTCTGAGGTAAATTAATTTTTATCTTATTAGTTATTTAAGTTAATACTCCTTACACAACAAGGTGGCCATAGAGGAGTGTCTCGTGTACAGTTGGTGTAGAGGTAATCGTAATGTGTTCTGTCTACGGTGCTAGATGATTAGATGTTGCAGAGCCTAGGGCTAGTGCTAATAATAAATAATTAAATACAATTTAATTTTAAAATTGTTATAAAATATTGTATACAGGCGGAATTTGGTACATTCATATACAAATGGACAAGGAATTTGATCTGATGGATTTATTATGAGTACCAAACTATGACTTGCCGAATCAGTGAGTAGGCCTACTCAGACACTCCGGTAGGTTCCGATTGAGGAGTGAGTGAGAGTGAAAGTCTGACCCGCACTGACCCAGATAAGAACTAAGACTTGTAAGTTTGTAATGAATTCAAAGTTTACCTCTAATAGCTGAGCTGAACGATACTGTTTTTGCTGTAGGGACCGTCAGAGCAGTGTGAAATTGAGAAGAATTACAAAGATGCTTATACAGATTTCTCCACACCGGCGTCGCCATTGTGTAAACTGAAGCTGTTTACCATTTGTTGGGAGGACGGTCTAAGTTTCCCGAAAAATGTATCAGTTTGAAACACGAACTAAGATCTGATGGATCTGACGATTCCTATTTTCATCTGTTGTTTCTTCGAATATTATTGTGAAATCATTTGAAACAATGCTGATATAGAAGACAACTCCGTGCCAAAACTATACAATTGCAATAACTTCTTTTTATGCTTCACATGATTGCATACTATACAACTACATTGTATACAATGTAACTGCTTGCTCTATCTGACTTCACTAAACTGAAGATTTTGTAGTCTTATCTAATGCTGATTATCTTTTTAATACTAAACCTACACTACAGTGGATGGTTGGCTAATTGTCAAACAGTTATTTATGATTTATTCATGATGCTACACCAGGGGCGGCTATAGGCAACCACGCCACCATCCTAGGCGTGTGTTCAATCAAGCATGCAATACTAGCTGTGCTCTGTAAACTAGCAATACTATGCAGATCTAGGCCTCAATTCATTTTCTATTTACTAGCTCAGGCAGTACAGTCATTTTATAGTGCTGTAATAGTCATGTTATATGTGTAGACTGTACCCATGCATGTTCATGTTCCACACTTATCTTGTATTAACTCCCTCAGACGCGTGAAATTCATGACTTCTTGAAAATAGGCTGGTGTTGAAATATTTCCTATATCCGCCCCTGTGCTACACTACACTGTATGTAGAAGTGTGCACACGGATACACAAATAACATGATAGGCCCAACAATTAAATAGACACTAGCAATTAAATCAACACATGAAAGATAATTATTCATACATGTCAGAAAACATCTTTTTACTGCTTCTTTTTACTTACTTATTTCTATAAAATAATCTTTGTCTAGTAGAGCAATAATGCTAATTCTTGCATTTTTGTTATACACTGGCGGATGATGGAGCAGATACATAAGGTACAAGTCATGAACACGTGCATAAAGTACATGTACATGTGCATACAGTACATGTACATGTGCATACAGTACATGTACATCTGTATACAGTACATGTACATGTGCATACAGCACATGTGCATACAGCACATGTGCATACAGCACATGTGTTGTATGCACATGTGCATACAGCACATGTGCATACAGCACATGTGCATACAGCACATGTGCATACAGCACATGTGCATACAGCACATGTGCATACAACACATGTGCATGTAGATGATTGCACCCTATCATGATGGATGGTCATGGAGGTGTCAATATTGCAATTATACATATACATGTGCTTGCCATTTGATAACTACTGCACCAGACTTGTTGTGAAAAAGCTTGTATATTAGACTGGGCAATCACAAACTAGTATTGTTGAAATTATTTTAGAAGTTATGCACATGATGTTACCTTGCAGTATATTCTATTAATTTTCTATTACATGGTAGCTCATCGTTAATTTCTAATTTGTAATTTATACTGTGATGGTACAGGACATTTGTATACGACTCCAACTCCCGGACAAAGCTCCATCGCACCTTAAGTGCTCAGTAGTTGTTATAGCGCTACTCATCTGACACTCACATTCTCATAATTAGTGTTCGTATACTTACCTTTAGCTGTATTGCATGTCCAAACCATTAATTACTGTCTATATACGTGTCTCCATGTGTTCATATTCACTACTTATTCATGTATTGTTTCACTATATAACTGTATATAACTGCATGAATGTTACTAAGTCTTTTTAATGCCTTTTATACCCATGTACAGAGGCCCGACCTCTCAGATGCCATTGATATTCATTTTGTACATGAATTGGACCATTATAAGCAACTTTTGTAGAACCCGACCTATTTTGGGTCGGCCGTCGGGCTTCCGGCGGCCATCTTGTTGCGCAACTTCCGGACGACCACACGTCGTCTTTTCCCGACGTCACGTCGGCCGGAAGTCCTTATACTATATAAAGGGCACTGTTTTACTGTTCATTGTCTCAGTCTACACTTGGCTTTCAATAAAGACACATCTATACTTGATACAGGGACTTTCTCTTCCTTTTACTAGGTCATTCGCTTAGCGAACCGCCTACTAGGTTGAACTACTCTCTTTCATTGTATAGTCTGAAGGTCGGACTTGAGATCAGATGGGTCGTCTTTGGTAGTATTTGGGCTACTGAGACCGCTCGATCTTTCATGTAATGCGAAGTCCTATTACCACTCATAGGCACTTCATTTCTGGGTCGATAGTCGTCCAAGGACGACCGCACCAAATCACAGAAACCATTACAATACTTTTCAGTATAATTTTATAGGAACTATCACAAAATCTTGGTAACCTGTACAAATTCCACAGTTATAAAATTATTCATGCAATATGAGCTTCTACAAAACGGTATATCAAAAACATATTGACAGATAGTTGACTTTATGTCCAACTAGATATCACACCCTTATAACCAGTCAGTGTAATTTTATTGAGCAGTTTGGTTATATGGAACTGCATATACCAGTGCGTTTATTGTTTATTCTTCAATATACTGCAACATTACATTTTTTTAGACATGTTCTCATTCTAAATGAATTGCTTATGTTTTATCTACATGCCCATCATATTGCCCATAAGCTTGGTTATGTTCGCCGCTATTCAGAATTAAGGTGCAAACACACGGGAGCGTTTTGGGGCGAGCGTTTTCTGAGCAAGCGTCAAACACACGGGCCGAACGATGAGCGCGGCAAATTGCCAATTAGCCAATGACATGCCGTTATGTATTCACCCCGCCATAATGCACGTGTTTATGTTTACTAACTCTGTTCATTAGTCAATCAGCGCCGAGCGAATCATCTCAGTACCTTGGCTGGCTGAGCTCGAGCGTTGGCACTCTGGCGATTCGCGAGCGTCACATTCACTCCAAAACACTCCCGTGTGTTTGCACCTTTAGGCTGCCACACTGACAATTGCAAGTGATTTCATAGCAGACTAGTAGCAGAATTTGCATAAACAAAAACTGAAATAGCCAAAACATGCAATTCACACACATTCCATAATTATGATAAGTTTCATTCAAAATATTCGTTTGGTATCAGGCACCAGTAACTACTCCTATACAACACACCCAATTGCATACAGTACTGAGCTCTATTAATACAGAGATAACTGTAAACAAAAGTACTTATTAATTCCAGTGCAAGGGTGAACAAATCTTAATATGGATTTCTATTAGGATGATCACAAGACTAATTATAATTGCAAAAGGCAATTCTATAGCACAGTGTATTAGAGCATTGAACTATAACAAAGAGCTTTCTACTAACAATTGTATTGATTGGTCTATGTTTGTACTGTCATTGTGTTCAATCTTTTCATGAGTTTGAAAATTAATACTACACAGTTCTATGTAAGTATATTATTATATTCATGCATTTGTTGGTTAAATGTAGAACTAGTAACTTTTAACTAGATCGTTCTCAATATTATTACATTCATTTGTTATAATTATGGAATGCATTTTATAATCTTGCTCAGTGCTCAAATTAGACGTATTATTTTTTGTGTTTATAGGAGTGGAACACTCTACTCTGGTAGTATAACCGCCACAACTAGGATGGGCTTTGTGTACTGAAATGCTACGCTCCGCTATGATAGAGATTTTATGACACCGTGTCATTATATTACATAAAAATGTATATGGGTTAGAGATCTATGCTATGAAACCTTTTTGAGGAGACATTGTCTATGCTGACAACGTTTAAGACGATCTTATACAATGATCAGCTGCGACCGGAGGTTCGGGAGGAATAAAAAATGCTTAACCGGCTTCCTTGCTTCCTGTTTGGTGCTGTATTCATATCAATACATCCAGCTAAACTTATATGAGTCACTTGGTAGACCTATGGATGTGGAACAGAGGAGACCACTTCTGTCAAAGTTTCTCAAAAACGCGATGGGAGATTTTCTAGCTCGAACTGACTATGGGAATGTATCAATAAATGGTGTTACGATAATGCAACTTCCATTCGATGGGAAAAAAGAAAGAAATCATACCTGTAGTGCAATCGAGTGCTTCAAAAACGTCTGCTTTGAGAACATGCTCTGTTACAAGCTTCCACCTTTACTACCTCAATTTAAAAACCCGTGTTTTTATGAACAGGTTAGTTATTACCTCTATCACTAGGCCTACACGACTATACAGTGCAGAGCTGTAGTCAATGTGAATTGTTGTACATTGCAATGATAATCATACTAAATAATTAATTTTAGAGCAGAAAAAGTGATACAAAGGAACAGACTATCTATTTGGAATGATGGCAGAACTACGTTCTTACAAAATTTAATAGTTCCCATCTACAGCAGTACATACTGTATCATCCAAATATATCACTGAGTCAAGTCAAATAAAATTTGCTTACAGATTATTACACAGGTAGTAATTTTAGCAGGGCTGTAGCAACGATTTTTGACTGAGGGGCAAAAAGGCCAGGTCAGAGTATCCGGGCTGCCCAGACTGATGCTCAAAGTGTTTTCTATCAGATTCAAACAAATGTGCAGGATCACAGGCCACTTATACCATCTTTCAGACTAGAAGACCGGCGGTAAATTTGTGATGAATTTACTCATTTTTGAGAGTTGACATGAACAAATATTTGTGCTTGGGCAGATTTCTGGGGTGGCAAATGCCCACCTTGCCCCCCCCCCCCTTGGCCTGGGTGCTACGCCGCTGAATTTTAGTACCTCAGGAGCATGTTGTATTTTATTTCAGTATAGCTACCTGATTGCTAACCATTTTTTCAAACTTGTGTAGAAAAAATATATGCAAATATGCAATGCATATACGTTTCAAATCAATGTAATGTGTAGCACATGATTATCAATTGTGGGTGAGAGTTTGCTTAGAAACTGTATATTCACAGAGTAATCATGATGTTCCCAACTATTCACCTACAATGTATAACAGGCAGAATTAGAAAATCTACTTTATTCCAATACATTTGTCATGCAAATACTATAGCAAATATAAGTTTAATCACATCTTTGGCAATTAATATGTGGTTGAGATTGTATAATATAAAGCAAATGTTTGCTAGCAAATATTTGCTATTTGCTCTCAAGAAGTCAAACCAATACTGTCTGATAGTTCAAGGTTTGCTCAATCTAGTTTAGCATATGAGTGCTCTAGTGAAGATTTATATTAAAACAATTATAGTACGCCAGTACATCACCAACAGGCCTACTCCCTTCTACATGACTGCGTTCATGTTACATCATATATTATGTGTATTTATATGTACGTGTATAACGGGACTTCTGCTTCCCAATATTTTTCTTAATAAATAAAATGCATGATTATACGTAATATTTGCTCCAAAATTAAAAAGATTTTGTCAGTATTGTGAAATCACAATTGAATTTGCACAGGAGATCTTTCCATCAAACGCATATTTAGTCATCTCAGTGATATAAAACTCTATGCTGCTAGATAGATGCAACTTTGGCATAGCATTTGGCGTAGCCAGAGATCTTTGTTAAAACTTCAGTAGGAAATGGTTCGCAGATCGACATGTAACTACCAAAATTTAATCACAAAACTCCAAGTTGTGTAGCTCAAAGTAAAGGCTTTCAACTTTTTCCTACTGGGCATGACAAGACTTGAGTGAAGCTGAGGCTATAAGGTATCGAGACTAGTACGTGTGTGTGGAGATCTGCATAAATTTTAACACTGAGTATGTTAGCACCAAAAGAGTGAAATCTCTCCATTAACTTTCTCAGGTTTCTGAAGATGACTCTGACCAGAATGTGTACAAGAACTACATTCTCAGACGCATGATGCCAAATTTAGAGTCAGAGCCAATACAGAAATTCCATAGCCAATGGCAGAAACGACGGACCAGATCTTCCACCCAGCTCAGATGTCTCCCATATTTTTTCGTCATTGGTGAGAGAGACTATTTAAACGGAACTATGTTTTATATCTGTCTACAGTGTTATGATTAATGGGTTAATGACATGTAAAGTCAATCACATTTTCTACGACCTGCATGATCCTGTAAAATGAATAGGTTTATTTCACACACAGCACACCAGTAGATATACATGTACATGTATGTCACATGGCACTATCGTGTTCAATATATATTGTATATGCACATATATGTGTTCACTGAATAAGTTTACTGCTTTTCGAGCAACACTGAAATCACCAAAATTTTTATATAATATTTCAGAAATAATTCATCTTTGCCCTCCAACTTTGCTTTTAATCACATTCATTGGCTGCAGAATAATTGACTAGGTTGTTTTACCACACACTAATAAAACTGTACGTCTTTAATTTCTTCTGCCAGGCATGGAGAAATCTGGCACTACCGATCTGTATCAGAGACTGAACATGCATCATCAGCTAGTGCTCACCGTACCAAAGGAAATGCAATGGTGGACAAGAAGACGGTTTTTCTATTCTGTAAATGATACATTCCCAAGAGGCCATGAGCAGTCAGATGAAAGCAAGTTAGCTCATGTAGAACATCTAGTCAGCGTACCATTTAAACATTACTATGCCTTCTACGATCACATAGCCGACAAGATAGAGAGTCATGTATCTTCTCTAAACGGCATGCCATATCACGACTTCATAACTGGTGACGGATCACCTAACACCATGTATTGGAATGACTTCTTATCCATATTCAATCAAGGCAGAGATGAGAGAGAGAATGAAAATCTAGTCGCTCAACACATAGCTTCCGTGTTACCTAAGTCAAAGATAATCGCCATATTACGAAATCCAATAGATCGTTTGTATTCATCGTACTTATTTTTCAATGCGAAGCCTGACACAGTATCATTTCATAGCATAGTATCAAGAGGCATTGCACTGTTTAACAACTGTACAACGACAAGATCTGTAAGGTATTGTGTATATAGTGCACAGCTAAAGGAACAAGTCGGCTCAACTGTCAACCTGATGCAGGGGTTGTATTCTGTGATGCTAGAAGATTGGTTTTCCGTAAGTATAGAGCACTTCGAAGACTAAAACAATATGTCAAAGCCAACACACTATGTAGATTAGACATATTTAAGGTGTATACAAGTCATGCACATGCTGGTAGAGACCTAAAACGTATTGTGCCTGTACATGTATATATGGATTACATGCATATGTTATAATTGTTTCTTTAGATATTTCATACATAAAAAATTGGGTACTGCACGTAAATTATAACACACCACTTACAATGCTGTACAACCTACATTATCTACATGTAGTTTGATGCATCTGTGATTTTAAAATGATGGTGTCTTCTTTTTCCAGTAAATTTATCAGCATATCTCTAAATCAGTTATTTGGAATGTATAAACTCGACACAAATGCCGTAAACATCCTTCAAACCAAACACAAACTCATTTTTCCCTGCTAGGCAATTTGAAAACTCATCAGCTGTAGACAAATGTTCTACAAAATACAGTTACAACTCAATAGCAAGTTATAATGGACATGTGTTATAATCGTCATGCAGGGCGGTTTTCTAATTTACCAGAAGAAACAAGATAGAAACAATGGTTGTTGATTAAAAGCTAAAACAATATTGATTACAAGTATTTTAAACTTGAGTAACAGCCACCTATGTTGAATCAGATTTGTGTGTTGTGTATTCAACGTTACATAATATGATATATCTGGCTATTGATTGGTCTGAGATGTAATATCCGTTTTTATAGAGCTCATCAAATTTCACAAGGGAGTTGAATGAATCAATTCATTCCATATTCAGCTAGATATCTACCATAAACTGGAAGAGCTTACCGGATTTTCATTATATTATTTATCCTCTCAGAATGTCAAACACAAAGTCGTTACATATAATAAGATGACATAGTTTTCTACATCATCTTATATTTTAGGTATTCCCAGCTTCCCAGATAAAAGTTATTCAATTTGAAACCTATAAAAGTTCGGGATTAGAAGTAATGAATGACGTATTTGAATTTCTCGGGGTGAGCACAGTAAAAGAAGGAGATCTGCTGGAGGAGAAGCTAAAGGAGAAAGGAGCAGCTCTTTCTGGAAAGAGATACAGCAGAGCTGGGATGATGCTAGAAAAAACCAATGAGCTCCTCCGCCAGTTTTATCAGCCTTTCAATGCAAAGCTAGTCAATTTACTAAATGACACTAGATATTATTGGTAATTGGACTTTACAACGTATGCACATGATTATACTGTACAATGGAGATTAATTTCTATTTTATGCAGCAATATTGATACATGATGTATTATAGCTTATAAAGTGATCCAAATAGACTAAGAGGTAGCATTGGAAACATTACACCTGCAGAGACAAAACATGATTTTCTAATACTGCTATTATTAGTATAATGGAAGTTGTCCTCTCTCCTGGAAACAGAGGAAAGACAACTCTGTTTGTGCTGCACAGAGCCTCAAAGTAATACCAGAAGCATATTTTATTTGTACTTTGTAATATACCTGTATGACAGTAAATTGTACTTAAATTATAGAATTAATTATCATAACTTACAAATGTTATCTCAATTCAAATTATTGTAACTTCCATAGCAATGTAGTCTCACCTGTGCATTTGTATAATATTTTAGATTTTGTATTATATTGAGTACAGTTTCCCACCTTTCTCTCCTACTCCAATGATGGTTTTAATAACAATAATTTATTGTAGAATTGTGTGTTATTTTTCTATATTGCATAAAAAAACCTCTCTTCGATTCAGTGTATATCTCTGTTTCTGTTATCTGTTATGCACCATGCTAGCTTGCCCCCAAGAGACAGTAACATCAATTAATAACATACACTATAATGCACATTATTTTGTTGCCACTTGAATGCTTGTAGTGATAATTGTATATCTTGGCATTAGTACGTTTTGTTGCATCCTTTTACTTTATTACGATGACTAATGTCTGGTAATTACACTTACATACAGTGTTAGTAATCCTGGAACTACCTGTAGTTGTACGTGCATGGTTTTACCCTTTGGGCAGTTTATTATTCTTGTAAGCGGAGTCCTTTTGTACTTTTGGTCCAAAGCCTTGATTTTGTGACCTCGGATGGGATCCAGATTTACTATATTACGTAGCTCAATTCTGCATGGCAACTTTAGTTGTCTGCAGACAAAGATTAACTTTATTGAGTACATGTAGGCTGTTGTTCAATGAAGTTTTCTTATTGCACTAAACCTAGACAGTTTCTTACTGTTTACTACCTTGTTACTACTAACAGTTAGGTCTCATGCACTCCTTTCTGGCCTCCTTCCTTGTATTAGGACTCCTTGGTATATCATACAATTTTTTTAAAACTGAACGAAGAGATGTTGATGTACTGTACATGCATCCAGTGTTCCAAGTGTGGTTATACGGGAGTATACGGTGTGTACCGACCTCAATTTTGGTGGTTATATGGCCAGCAGGCGTGTACGCTCATTTTAATAGCTAGTTTTCCCTAGTGTAGTGTAGTGGTAGAGTGCTTGATTGATTGTCATTTATAATTAGTAACTCAGTAATTTCTTAGCTACTATACTCACTCGTCGTTGATAAAACATTCTATTATCACATATTGTGCAAGTTGAATGCCTCATTACTAACAGTGTGCTACAGTGAAAAGGTCAATACTACAGCATATCGCTGATTTACTTTTACTCGGGATAGCCAATTCTTATATCTCGGATTGTTCGAGGGAGGCAACTATTATGGTATACAATGGTTGTGGCAGAAATTGATGTTAGTTCGCCTCTGGCTGCAGCTCTGGTTGTCATAGTTGTTTGCGAGCGGCTTTCAACAATTTCATCGTAACTAGAGGATAGTGTATTGTCGCTCTCTTCATCTTGGAGAATTTTGTGAAGTAAAGTTATTCGATGATTTCGTCTCCTACACTCGAGGGGTACTAGTCCAAGAAGATTTTTGGCTGCAGTGACACTTTCACGTCCCTTTAGATTACTGATGAAGCGAACTGCTTTACACTGAATCCTTTCTATGTATTCAATGGTCTGCTTACTTGTTGGATCCCACACGGTGTCTGCATACTCCAGGATTGGTCTACACAAACTAGTGTATGCAAGTAATCGACTTTTGGTCGGTGCACAGTGTAGAGTATGTTTAATAGCTTCCAGTATTCTGCTTGCTTTGACTGTTTTTTGAGCGATGTGTTGATCAAACTTCAAATCCTGTTATAGGGTTATCCCAAGATAACGAGTTTTATCAGTCCAAGGAATCACTGAGTCCAAGGAAGACTGAGTGGATAGCTAGCCAGGATAGTGCTATGCAATACTAATCTGTAAGATTGCATGCACTGTGTACCCACCTCATTTGTTCCACTTCGAATACTGCAGCCATTTACCAGCACACATACATGTGTGATGGTACGCCAAATCGTATCTTACATCTGACACTCATTATTGTGTGCACATACATGTATATATCTGCTTGTACTTTACTCCTATATTGTTGTACATGACTATATGACTATATCTAAGTCTTTTAATGCCTTTTATACCCATGTACAGAGGCCCGACCTCTCAGAATCCATTGATATTCATTTTGTACATGAATTGGACCATTATAAGCAACTTTTGTAGAACCCGACCTATTTTGGGTCGGCCGTCGGGCTTCCGGCGGCCATCTTGTTGCGCAACTTCCGGACGACCACACGTCGTCTTTTCCCGACGTCACGTCGGCCGGAAGTCCTTATACTACAGTATATAAAGGGCACTGTTTTACTGTTCATTGTCTCAGTCTACACTTGGCTTTCAATAAAGACACATCTATACTTGATACAGAGATTTTCACTTCCTTTTGTCAGGTCATTCGCTTAGCGAACCGCCTACTAGGTCGGATCACTCTCTTTCATTGTATAGTCTGAAGGTCAGACTTGGGACCAGATGGGTCGTCTTTGGTAGTTCTTGGGCTACTGAGACCGCTCGATCTTTCATGTAATGCGAAGTCCTATTACCACTCATAGGCACTTCATTTCTGGGTCGATAGTCGTCCAAGGACGACCGCACCAAATCACAGAAACCATTACACATGTACCATGTACATGACTTGCAGCGATGGGAGGTTTTAGCTTAACAGAGAAGTTGTGCTCTCGCTTAGACAAGAAGGGACAACTATATTAATTGTAGAATCTCGCAACCAGATTAACAATGGTAGTCGCAAACTTGATAATGAATGTAGCCCGTGGTTTAAGAATAAATGAAGGAATAGTGATTCTCTATGCTAGCAAATAAAGAGCGGAACTAAAGACCAAAATAACGTTAAACAACAGTCTTGTTTAATGCTGAGTACCAGTTTGTGGTTAAGCAAGTTCTTACTTCAAATTTTCATTTTGTTTCCTTGGTTTTGTACAGAGCCAACATTCTAGTTCTACATATTTTGTCTTCTGTCTTAGAAACATACTTACACGTAAGTACAAAATTATTTTACCTCAAAATCTGTTTCAACAAACTTTTTGGAATTAGAATTAGAGAAGTCCATTAAATACAATAGTTATAGTTATAGTAAAATTGATTAATCAGGGTGGCCAACCAAAATGAAAATTTCAATTTGTAAAAAAAAATAAAATCTAAATGAGTCGAAAATATATAAAAATGAGTCGAACATGTTCAAGGAAAATTTTTCAGGACTGTTGCTGAATAATGTCTGTACAAATGACATGGTAAAAAATTGTCTGTACTCTTGTTGTACCAAATTCGAAATTCAAATTGCATATAATTTTATGTTTTGAATACTATAGCTATTAGGATTGATGTATAAAAATAATAATATTTTTATAATTATAATTATTAGCTTTAGGTGAGCTACCAGGCCTAATTTGACTAGATTGATTAAATGGACCCTGACTTTCTACCTACATACTGTATTCTATTACATTGTCAGACCAACCTTCATATAATATTTAGCAGAATGATGACAACTCCCTAGAGGTGTAAACGATGCTTAGAGGCCTAAGCTAAGCCACATAGGCTATTTATTGGCTGGGTTAAAAGCACAGCTCACTGTAGCAAATGAATGAGTCCAGCTTCCACAAAATGAGTATATAGGCCTATGCGTCCAGCTTCCACAAAATGAGTCAATATGTGTCATGCGTCTTACTAGCAATTGTTTCTCTAAAATGCGTCTGTAGACTCATTATGTTGGTCCGTGTGAATTAATAATGTAATCATAAGATAAAAAATAATAATTGTTTGTAATACATGTATTGTAATTGTATTAAATATAAATATAAAACAATACAAACATATATTTATTATGTATTTGATCAAGAATTTGATTTTCAATAAATATAAATTGTTAAATAATAACCAATTACAAATGTTTATGTAATGTTTATATACATGTATAATATTACGTTTCTCTTAATCTTTTCATTTCTATACTAAATAACTAATACTATACTTAATACTTTAATTTCATTTTGATTGATTGTACACTAGATTATTGATATAAATAAAATAATTATAATCTAATGTTGTAATGTAATAATATTGATGTAGGTCCTAGTAAATATTCTATTGATACAATTAATATAATTTTAAATAAATATTTAATACAAGCAACGGTTAGTATGTGTTTATTTTTATATATTTATAGCATACTTGGCCTGAATGTAAATATATAGTAGCTCACTAACTAACATTAATTAATAGGCCTATAACCTGAATGAATGATGTACTTGTTCTATATGATATAGCCATAGGTGTAGGTCTAACACAGAGTGCGCAACCTGCTGACCTGGTCTTCACTTGTCACACAGTTGTAGAGTATTATTAAGTTAATTATACACCCAAGACTTTGCCTTCACTCTTACAATAAATAGATATCCATCCTGAAGACAATCATCAATCTTAATCATGTCATCGGTTAGGTTCAGTAGGCTAATCAGGATAGGTGATATAATGTGCAAGTGATGGGACACCCAGTAAGACTGTGTTTAGTACCATCAAAATCAAAATTAATCATTTTATAGACACTACTCATAGGTGTAATGTAAACTCAAAGTGTCTTAGATAAATTTTTGTTAGTTGGGCTATAGGCACCAGAGTTATATTATATTTATTATATTATATTTTAATATAGTCTACTAAATGTTGTTAATTCTCTCTTTTCAGCATTTGTGATCATTGCTGGATTTTAATTGGTGGATGATAATTTGATGGATACATTGACTACTTGTGGCAACACCGAACTCTTTAACGATTGTACATCTCAGTCTAAGTCTCTCAGACCAATAGTTAAAGAAGAGCCCATTGTGAAAACTGATAAAAGAGAAATGGAAAGTTCTCCCCGTGATCATTCTCCTCGTGAAGAGATTCTTGCAGTTAGTGGTGGTGAGTAGCCTAGTCGTAACAGTAAACGGCCATGTACGATGTAGCCTAAAACTCATGTATCCTACAATGTCCAGGTTTGAGTTTAAATACCTTAGCCCAAACAGTACGTGTTTTCTTACTGCGTTTTTAATATCTTAAGTTATATTATTCAGTGGCTGGGTGTTGGGTTGCACATAATAATAATAATATTGTCTGTGCATGTATTTATACGTGATAGGATGTTGCCTGTTATTCATGTACTCGGGCACGTTTAACCCTTTTATACTTGTGGATATTCCTGTTATAGGTGAATCTTCGAAGGAGAGCTCTCCTCGATTGGAGGAGCAGGTGGGTAAGAAAGAGCAAGCAGCAACATCAGCAGCGGTTATTGATAGGAAACTCAAGAAGAGAGAGGACAGAAATATGGGTGAGATATTGTATTCATTCAGAGCAGTAGTAGGATTGTCTTTTGATAACAGTATGACAGCATGACTGGTGGTTTATATAACAATTTTTGAATCAATTATTGATTTTCGAGATTGAATAACTCCGAGATAGATAGTTTACACTGAATTGTAGCCGTGGACTTTGATAATGAGTCTCTGTAAACCCAACCATATGATCACTGTTGATACATGAATGTCGGTCAAAATGTAATCTCCTGCTGGCTGTTTTTACTTAAATCTGAAAACTTATAATATAAATCAATTGTACTGCAACATTATGAACTTTGAGAGAGTAATAATTCCCAGTCTACAAACTGAACAAATTGCGCATTCCAACTCCTAGACCTGAGCTTTCCTGCCATCCCCCATTATATCTGCATCTACGATATAGTTGATTTGCTAAATATTGTATTTTAAACCTTTGTGTGAACTAAAATTCCATGGATATTATCATATATGCATAGGCCTACTAGTGGCACATGTAGACCAGAGGATTCTAGTCTGCATGTATGTCAAGTTTCAAATGATACAAGTCTTTGAAAATCAGATGTAATAAGTAAAATGTGATAGTTATTGCACGCGCTGTACCATACCACTGGTAGTAATACAGTTTACACTGGTAGTAATACAGTTTTCACTGGTAGTAATACAGTTTCTACTGGTAGTAATACAGTTTTCACTGGTAGTAATACAGTTTCCACTGGCAGTAATACAGTTTATACTGGTAGTAATACAGTTTACACTGGTAGTAATACAGTTTACACTGGTAGTAATACAGTTTACACTGGTAGTAATACAGTTTACACTGGTAGTAACACAGTTTACACCGGTAGTAGTGCTGTGCAGGTGTACTCATCTTTATCCTATATAATCGTGTAGAATATGTGCTGAAAGCCCTCAGCTCCTTGACCACCCCTGAGGAGAAGCTGGCAGCTCTGTGTAAGAAGTACACGGATTTACTGGACGAGAACCGGCAGCATGCGTCAGCAGTGAAGACCAGCGCTAAGAGACTGAACCAGGTGAGCAGAGAGAGAGACAGTCTACAGACGGAGAACTCTAAACTCATACTTGCCAAGAGTAAGCTGGAGAGTCTGTGCAGAGAGCTGCAGAGGCATAATAAGGTGGTCAAGGTAGGTCTGAAACATAAATTAGTATACACAATATCACCATTTTGTTCAATAAATATACATGTTTGTTTATACAGTTGCATATGCATGTGTCCAGTTACACTGTGTTTATTCTAGTGTTGAGTTAGGAAAATAGGAATTCATGTCCCAGGGTTTCCCAAGCTCCCTTATTTCATGGAGTTATACTAATGTATTATAAAAATGGCAGCTAAGACTGTATAGCTGAATCCTTCAGCAACATATATCTGAAAAGTAGTGTGGTAAAAATTGTTATATTGTTTGATTGTGTCTTAATGAAGTGTGATTTTTAATGAGAAAGTATCAACAATAACGACTGTGCTGTAATGACTGTATTAGAATCCTGGAATCGCTCCAGAAAGTCTTGGCAACCAACAGATGCTGTGAACTTTTTATAATTGATTATTAAAATGTCACTGACACCATAGTTATTGATGGTGCTTTCTCCTAAAATTATATGACAATACAAATAAAAATACACCAGCAAACGGCAAGATGGATAAAAGTAATACTTACATTGAAACACAACCACACAGTATAAAGATTTCTACCACGCTGCCTGAGACAAGCTTTTTTTCAGGATTAAAGCTTTTCAGATATGCTTGTATATGCTGGGCAAATTATAGCCAGCCAGGCTATATAGCCTGATACAAATATAGTTTGATTGTAATGTGTGATGTACAGTAGTACATGAATCAGTATCTTTGTTAAGATAATGAATTAAACCTGATTAGCTGTAGTGGAATGCTTAAAGCTATTTATTAGTTTCCATGGTAACCGGTAGTGTATAATATTATAACAGGAAGCATGGGGAACCCTGCCTACATGAACAGTACCTGTAGACCATAATAATATATTGTAGCAGTAATATGACGTAAAGCCTTTGATATCTGTTCATTATGATAACTTACTATGCTGTAAAAAGTATAAGAATTCATGCAATAGCTTTGGATTAC
The DNA here is from genome assembly GCA_935421135.1 of Bugulina stolonifera. NCBI lineage: Eukaryota > Metazoa > Bryozoa > Gymnolaemata > Cheilostomatida > Bugulidae > Bugulina > Bugulina stolonifera. The sequence goes on along the minus strand of OW285193.1, from coordinate 9,187,158 downwards.
ATCCTTCTACCCTTCATAGTGATTAGAACTTGGGTTATATACTCACTCACTTATCTGTGGCAGTCTAGGCTATTATATCCCCTGAGGTTATTGTTCTGTTGTGGACACACATAGAAACTGAGGCTATAATATTGTGTAGGCCTATGCATGTAAGAACTGAGGCTATTATCATGTTGTGTACACATTTAGGAGGAGAGTATGGCTAGACAGAGAGAGGAAGAGGAAAGAAGAAAAGAGGTCTCCAACAGATTTCAGGTAAAAAGTGTCTGCTGTGTAGATCAAGTGTAGGCCAAGTGCTACATAATTATATCTCTCTTTCATCATAACGTGAGACCCAGCGGATGTATAACCTGGTGTATGTATAACCTGGTAACCTGGTGTATGCATAACCTGGTAACCTGCCTGGTGTATGTTACAGACTACCATAGGAGACATACAGACACAGATGGAGTCACACAGTAAGAGAAATGACAAGCTGCAAGAGGACAACAAAGAGCTGAGTGGTAAACTGCACACTCTCTTAGAACAATATGAGAAACGGGAGGAAGTAAGTCTATAAACTCTATATACATGTATATAGTGATCAGTATCGTGGCAGTGGGAGTTATCTACTCGAGTGTAGCCAAGTCTATTGTGTCACCAAGCTATGTAGGTGTGGATGTGGATGACTGTAGCCCCATGTGACTGATATACTAATAGATGTATAATGTAGATAATAGAGTATGAGTAAGCAGTGTAGACTGTAGATGTTTTATAGTTCATTAGTGATTAATTAGTGATGGACAGTGTACAGTATATGGAAGGAATAGTCATAGCTATGTACATGTACCCCTACTACTCTAGCTGGTATATTCACACATTGTTAGAGTAATTAATACACATGTGATAAACACAACCTGTAAACAATAATATTGTTATGTGCATGAGCACACTATGATAACTATAATGTATCTAGTCTATTCTATCATAACTATAATGTATCTAGTCTATTCTATCATAACTATACGGTATCTAGTCTATTCTATCATAACTATAATGTATCTGGTCTATGCTATCATAACTATACTATATCTAGTCTATTCTATCATAACTATAATGTATCTGGTCTATGCTATCATAACTATAATATATCTAGTCTATTCTATCATAACTGTAATGTATCTAGTCTATGCTATCATAACTATAATGTATCTAGTCTATTCTATCATAACTATACTGTATCTAGTCTATTCTATCATAACTATACAGTATCTAGTCTATGCTATCATAACTATACTGTATCTAGTCTATTCTATCATAACTATGATGTATCTAGTCTATGCTATCATAACTATAATGTATCTAGCCTATTAGATAGTTTGTTGGATTAGCTGTAGTAGAATGTACCTAGTCTATTAGATAGCTTGTTGGATTAACTGTAGTATAATGTCTTGTATTTCATCACAGCACATCCAGAAGTTGTTACAACAGAAAGATCTAGAGACTCAGTTACTGGAAGCTAAGCTAGGCCAGTGTACTCTCATGATTGAGAAGGAACAGGAAAAGGGAGGAGCTGAGAAACAGATGGTTAGTTATTACCTCCCCTGTATATATAGTTAATCTAGGTGTTAGTTATTACCTCCCCTGTATTGTAGTACTCTATAATATTAGTCATCAGGCTACCTACCCTGTGTTATAGTTACTCTGCATTATAAACTTAATATCTCTCCAGTATTTTAATCACTCTATAATAGTCTATAGTTATTATTTCCTCTGTATTGTAGTGACTATAGTCGTATCTCCCCTGTATTATAGTGACTCTAACTAGTTGTTATCTTCCCTGTACAGTTGCTGGAGAAGCTAATAGAGAGCAAGACTACACAGGAAACGATGGCACAGACAGAAGTCCATCTCAAGACTCAATTACAGATTTATACACAGAAATATGCAGAGTTTGAAACAACTCTTAACAAAAGTAATGAAGTGTTTGCAGCTTTCAAGAGTGAAATGGAGAAGGTGGGTTGGCAAGACACTGAGCAGTTGGAATAGTGTTAATACTGTATATGATGAACTCGGTGTTACCCCGAATATCACTTTGATAACGTTTTAATCAATTTCAACCTCTTTATATCAAAAGGCAGCAATTGTCAACAGATATGCTGTAAATCAACCATACGAGCAAAAAAGCACAGATATAACTAGTTGTTCATACATGCTATTAATTAGTGTTGCTCTCATAGGTAATTAATTGAACGCTGATAGAATGTGAAACATTTAATGTGATAATTACTTTTACTCACCGATCAATCTCTTTCTCCCACAGATGTCTAAGAAGATAAAGAAGTTGGAGAAGGAGTCAATGACATACAAGCAGAGGTATGAGAATACCAGTAAGGCTCTTGTGGAGATGGTCGAACAGAAAACTTTACATGAGAAGCTTATAGATACTCAGGTACAGATTATAGACAAACGACTAGCAGTATGTAGTAGGGGTGTGATAGGGACTAGTGTAATGATTACAATTGAATGCAATGGTAATCTCTCAGTAGCTTGTCCGCAAAACCGGCTTAACAGCGATATCTTCATTCATTCTTCTTTAGAGATAGTTTTTTAGGATCTCATTATCTGTTTTGTACTGGCTGCAGGAACCACACTGTAGCCAATGTGCAGACCTACATCATGTTCACATACTCCATGTCTGACGCCACAATATGCAGTGAACTAAGCCTAGGTAGTGCTCTGTGTTATATAGTCATAGAATTACCATTGTTATTATTTGTTTCATTACTATAGACCAAAAAGATCAAGCAACTGGAGAGTTTATGTAGAGCATTACAGAGTAGAGCTAATGGTGAAGGTGGTGCCAGCGCGTCCCCACCCGTGGCATCAACAGCTGAGGATACCTCTAGTGACACTGCTACTACTACTAAAGTGCAGAATGGTCATGTGGGGGATGACAACTCTTCTGCTGACAAGGTATTCTATCCTCTATACAGTCATGTACATACAATCATGTAAATGTAGTTCTGTACTGTTCGCTGTAGTCGTATGGTATCTTATGGCATGTTTGACTGATAGATTAGCTAATAAAATTCCCAGGACGACTGAACTATTGACTAGTGATCACAACTAACCCTCTCGAGCTCATCGGCACACTTTCTAGCTAAAGATGGTGGTGCCATCAGACCCGGGCTGCGAGGGCACCTGTTTATAGTAAATTTAGTTCTGTTAGATCTCTGTTTATACTTACTTGTACAATGTATATACTACATGTACATGTACAATGTATATACTACATGTACATGTACAATGTAATGTATATACTACATGTACATGTACAATGTATATACTACATGTACATGTATAATGTATATACTACATGGGCATGTCCTGTTAACAGCATGAAAGAAATTTTTCTGAAGGTGTGCTATGGGAAAGCGCTAAAAACTGTTTAACAACAATGCATATTAGAATATCTCAGTCGTACACTGCAGTCTAACCTCAGCACATGTTTGTGAGCAACAGGGAATGGATACTAACTCATGTGTATGGTTTTAGGGTGCTAAAACTAGTTTGGATCCAGTAAATACTGTTCGTCCTCAAGCTATAGGTCAAAGTGCAGATGACCAGGAAGTGAATGGTGAAAACGGGAACTCTGAGAGTAACTCAAATGACCCCGATCTCCCTGATGGTGAAGTTAAAGGTACATGTAGGGGGCATCTATTTCTAATATACATGTACATACTGCATAATATTATACTGACACTATCAGTACGTAAGAGATCACTCTCTGCGCATATGCTGGGATTAGATGACTGAAGTTATACTAGCAAGTGGGTATCACATGATTATCCATTTATTTGTTCATGGCTAGGCTGCTACCAACTACACATACATATAATATAAGTACATGTACATCGTATCTAGTAATAAAGTAAAATTGGACGCTAGTGGCCATTAAAGATATTGAACGTATCCTACCCATTATAAATTCCACTCCTTCACCCATTGTGTTTGGTTTGTGTTAATGATTCTGTACGATTTGTAGATGCTGAAGATAAAATGGCTGCAAAAATACAAGATATGAGATTATCTGCCGATGATACTGTCCAATCACAGCCCACTGCTATTGAGGCAACAGAATAACTTAAGACATGGAGACCATGTGACATGTCTACCATGTGACATTTGATACCGACTATCTTGCCATTGTAGGGCATCTGTTGACTTGATTATATTCTAACTTATGTTTGCTTGAACCATCTTCTCATTTATTATGCTGAGTGATTGTGTGTAGCTATTTTGTAACTGGAATATTTGATTTATTACAATAAATATGTGTAAATAATCATTCATTAATACAATGGTTTTATTACTGGTAGAAATTAGATTTGAAAGATTTACAAGTAAAACCGATGCAAATTTTTAGCATTTCAACATCAGGCTGAACTATGTCTCTTGATTGTCCCCAGGTTTTCTTTTCAAGGTAAACTTTCTTTTCTGGATTGACTTTTCCTTCTGGATTCACCGTCCTTCCTGGGCTCACTTTCTTTTTTTGGTAAACTTTTCTTTTTATTTCCAATTTTATTACTGGGTTCACTCTTCTTTGCTGAACTTGATCTCTGACCTCTTGTCCTATCGCTGCCTTGCGCCCCATCTGTGCTCTTTTTGTTTTCTTTGCTGGCTGTTGTACTACCTTTCTTTCCACTGCCTTTATTACCTTTTCTGGATCCACCTCTTTTCTTTCCCATCCCCTTAACATCTCTATCACTAGTCTCTGGCACTAATTCCTCCTCATACTCCACCTCTTGTGGTGGCGTCAATGGTTCTGCTGACTCTTCATCTGTCTCAGGTCTAGTATCAGTGCTAGCTTTCATTCCTCCATAATTCAGCCTATATTGAGGTACAAAGATAAAGCTGAATTGTTAAAATGAGTTCGTTATCCTCTACAGTTGAGGTCCGCACCATGGCCACCATTAGAATTACTGTACCCCCCAATCTGTTCCATTTCTAGCCGTATCCCAGTGGCTAAACCTCGCAAATTAAAGACACACAGACACCATGTTTGTATCATTTGTTATTAGTACCAGTTAACATACAGCTCACCTTCTAGTTTTGATAGTACAGCAGCACGTTGCCAAGAAGCATATAATCATTATACCAAAGAAAGTTGAGGACATGAACACCCAGAGAAGATTCCGGAATTCCTCAATACGTATTTCATCTTCTGTTTCTGCAAACATAAATTAAGTACATTTTATCATAATATTCATGTGAGCCTACATATGGGCATTTTAACAACCTATAATACTGTACATGCACATATCTGGTGTAATATAGAAGTTGGTAGAATTTTGTACTGAGCTGTTCTGGCAGTATACATGTATTTGATAAAAATCTTCAGTTGTCCTTCCATGTGACCACTAAAGAACTTGTTTCGAAGTTCATGGAAGGAAAGATGGTTCCTCTCCAGCCAGCATTAGATTAGACAAGGAGTTATGTTTCAATGCACTATTTCTATTGGTGCGCTTCAGACCAATCAGGAACTCCTCTCCGTAAAACATAACAGTTCAGATACACTATTCTAAAGACTATTCAAAATTTATCAGAAGAATGGTGAGAAAATGAATAGCAGGATCGCAGACAAAGGGTGTTTTTGAAAGGGCTATTGACTTGGAATTTTGCCTAATAGGAGAAAATTATCACTAGTGCTGTTGGCACACCCAAGTTTATCATATTACAATAAGGGTTTTGCTTTTGGCCTAGGTCGGTGTGTTCGCGATCCTGTGGTAGATCAAGCTCAAGTTGGTTTGCGCAAACACAAAAATTCTTGTTGGTTGAGAGGGACTATGTAGCCTAAGCAATGTTGCCCAGCAATGTTTGTTTGAAGTTATAGAATCTACTCTACCAAACTGAACCTACAATGTATTTCTCTCGGCTCGAACCTGTTGTTGACCGACCAGTAGCCCAAGAAGGTTTATAGAATCAAACATAGGGATAGTGAACATATAGCTGAAAGGTGAATGATCACTGAGGTAGTAGCAGCTTCCTTTTCTCTAAACACACTATCACTGCTGTAGGTGTTGATGACGATTAGCAGCTTGACTTCAACTTGCACTTTGAACATGCATCTACATGTACATCTACATATATTTGCTTATAACTTACTTTTTACACAGTATGGTAATGTAGCCCAAGTGCCCGTCAGTACATTACAGAAGACATCAGCCGTGTGTGGTTTGGAATACAGAGAGAGAAAGTGTCCATCTGCTCCAAACACCTTGTAACCTGAAAAGTACTTCAACTTAAAGTTGTGTGACATGGTTGATTTGGACGTGTATTATATTGTAATGGTACGCCAAATCGTATCTTACATCTGACACTCATTCTTGTGTGCACATAATTGTATATATCTGCTTGTACTTTACTCCTGTACTATTGTATATAGTTACATGATTATTACTAAGTCTTTTAATGCCTTTTATACCCATGTACAGAGGCCCGACCTCTCAGAATCCATTGATATTCATTTTGTACATGAATTGGACCATTATAAGCAACTTTTGTAGAACCCGACCTATTTTGGGTCAGCCGTCGGGCTTCCGGCGGCCATCTTGTTGCGCAACTTCCGGACGACCACACGTCGTCTTTTCCCGACCTTACGTCGGCCGGAAGTCCTTATACTATAAAAAGGGCACTGTTTTACTGTTCATTGTCTCAGTCTTCACTTGGCTTTCAATAAAGACACATCTATACTTGATACAGAGACTTTCACTTCCTTTTGTCAGGTCATTCGCTTAGCGAACCGCCTACTAGGTCGGATCACTCTCTTTCAACGTAGAGTCTGAAGGTCAGACTTGGGACCAGATGGGTCGTCTCTGGTAGTTATTGGGCTACTGAGACCGCTCGATCTTTCATGTAATGCGAAGTCCTATTACCACTCATAGGCACTTCATTTCTGGGTCGATAGTCGTCCAAGGACGACCGCACCAAATCACAGAAACCATTACAATATTTATAGGTTGAACAGCCCAGTCACGATTGCTCAATGTTACCATTTTTTAGTTGCCTTATAAATATAATAACTCCAGAATGAAACTTTCAGAGATTATAGTTATTAAAAGTTGTACAGTAATTGGTAGTCTACATTATAGCGCCTCTGTTGTTGGCATAGCAACTACGGTGCAGCAGTCAATGACTATGATTGATATGTTGTAGTCTTAAAATCTTGACCTCAAATTTAGGGCAAATTCAAACAGCTAAAGACTGGTGGCCCATAGCTATCATGGTGGGGATACTATGGGGTGAGGGTCATTGGCTTGGCTGTTGAATTACTAATTCATCAACAGATATATGAAGCACTATAATGAAAGCACGAAAGATGCAGGTGGACTACCTGGTTATAGCCAAATTTCCTACATTTTAGTAGACTTCTCAGTCAGTGAAAGGTCTGTTTACGCATTATTTCCTTAGTAACAGATGGTACAATAATAGAGAAAGTACTGTTATTGACTTTCGGCCCTTCTTGCTTTTTCCAACACTTTATAAACAATGATGAAGGATGAACATACTCAGTTTGGGCCAGTAAGCTAACGACTTCAATAAGAAATTGTCCACTCCTTACTCTGAAAGTAAACAGTATAGAGAAGGGACAACTTTTTTATTTGAAACCACTTAAGAAGTCGCCTTCTCTTTATTCTGAAAGTCAACAAAATAGAGAAAGGACAACTTCTTATCACAACAGCAGCTTATGGGCAGACAGGAGTACACAAGATATAGGCTATCTTGGAAACCGATTTAGATAACTTGATAGTACCTCGCTGACAAAGTATTTCTGCTGTCAATGAGAGCATAACGTCTGCTGGGGCTACTCTTGCAACCCCTTTCTGCTTCAGTAGCACATTCGTGGGACACAGGCTAGTATCTGGAAGCCAATAGAATACAAGAAGATTTCATGTCTTGACAATGTAGTAGATGTAATAGTGAGCAGCTGTTTCACAAAAGACATGCTATGAACTTAGGCTATGTGTATATACAAGTAGGGCCTAATGTATATCGATGCATGCATATTAATTATACAGCGTAAGCAATCATATTACGGTATATTGTTGTATGTGTCAGTTGCTATGTGCATGTACATGTATACACTTGCAATTTATACATATTATATAGGCCTATATTGTAGTACATACATTGTATACAAAAAACACTATAATATAACTATGTACAAAACAAATAATGTAGACTCGCTGTGTGTTTGGCAGAATTACATGGCACATCAATGTTCGCATTATATTATACATAAAGCTGGTGAATAACGTACCATCAGATGCACTCATATCAACTGTATAATATATCGTACATAATATATACACAGTATACAGATCATAACACTTTATCCCCGTAATATTATTACTACAGTACTGCGGTTAAACTAGACTGTCAGTGGTTTAAACATTACAAACATTATGCAACACCTTAAGAGGTGCACCAAGAGCTGGCTAAAGGGTAGCCACTACAATATACAATTTGTCAAGGGCATGGGACCACATCATCCATGTGTACTAGGTATTTCCAGCACATTTTTTTAGCACTAACAGATTGGTGTATTGCTAACAGCAAGTCTAAAACGTATTTCTATGGAGAACCTATACTCCTCAAGACCGACAATGAACCTGTGCCTTACTTAAAGAAAATAAATTGGGTGGCCAAATAAATTGCACCCCCAGAGCATGCATTTTCAACAAGCCTCTGCTCATGAGATAGGCAGTCTTAATGAGCAGGTTGAGGAAAAACTAAATATGTATTTTATGTCTTACTGAATATTAACAGAATCATACTATAACAAGATTGGGATTCCCAATATTATATTTTCATAATAAAATTTTGTAGATAATGTGTCATACGAAACCATTTGTGAAATGCACAAAAATGTTAACAGAATATCACTTGTACCATCAGGAAACACAAGCAGCACTAAATATATTTAAACCAATCTTTATTATATTCATATACAGCCACTGATTCACTGATGCAAATAGGGTTCAACATGACGATAGAGATACTGCATAAATAACTCAATTTTGAGAATTGTAGTAATAAAACTATTTTTTGAGTATGCCCCAACCATTGCTAGTATTAGTGTCACGATTTCTCATAAGCTTTTTATATTGGCACAAAAATTTCAGTGTCTTGCAAATGACAGTTTATATATATATATATATGTGTATGTCTGAACTGAGTTCCAAACTCCTTTGGTAAGGTGTGCTTGAAACCGAGCTTTGATTGGCTGAGCTTACTTAGCTTTAGTTTCCCTCTTTTTAGCAACATCCTTCAGGGCAGCTTTAATAGCATCTTCTGCCAACACTAAAATAACACAACGTAACAAATAAACAAGTCATTCAAGATAAATGCAGTACATATCTCTCCAATCTGGGCCGATTCCAACAAAACCCCGCTTTTTGTTGGGTGATGATAGTTTTAAATCGAGCCAGATCAGTCACAAAAACAACATCACAGCACAGTCAGCCTCGCATCCACCAGTCCAAGTAGTTTTCAGTTTGAGTGGAACAAGGCAAATAAGGTGTGGTAGGGAAACAGCACACTTACTAGAACAATGCAGTTTAACAGGTGGGAGAGATAACTCCTTGGCAATCTCTGAGTTCTTTATTTTTCCAGCGTCATCCATCTAAAGATAAATGGGGGGACAATTACCAGTTATGCAGCCAGGTGAGATTTCTAGCACTTACATGTAGGCATGGTGACTACCAATTAATCATAGAGTGTACAATTATAATAGGCACCCATAGCAATAACTTAACAGAAACATGCATGGTTTAATTTCACAGGCCGACTACCTCCAAGCACAGTCTTATCTTATTGTAGTGCTGTAAGCTACCAAGCGTTTTGCTACCCTTAATATGCTGAACATAATGATTATGATGTAATGATACCCACATACACTGCACTCAACATATACTTACGGATTTCCCTTTGACCCATTCAGTAGCCAATGAGCTGGAGGCAATGGCTGATCCACAGCCGAAAGTCTTGAACTTGGCATCAATTATTTTACCATCATCATCCACTTTTATCTTTAGAGAATATAAAACTATGCTATACTAATAGACCAAGCTTACTGATTTAGCATGAAGTTCTTTTCTTCATTTTTATCTTTAAGCATCTTTGTTGTCCTCAATGATAAAATCAAATTAAATGTTGTTTTTTCCAAAACATAGCTCAAGCCATAAATAATCTTCCATCTAACATTGAACTAACTACTTTTTGGCAAAAAAGAACCGAAAAGTAACAGTAGCTGATCTTGAGGTCTAAAAACTTCAGATTTGCATTACTCCCGCCGAGATATAGCCTGCCTTCCATTAGGTCATATTCAATGTTTTGCAAACAATTTAATTGAAGAATATTACTAATGTACTTACCTGCAGTCTCATAACATCTCCACAAGCTGGAGCACCCACTAACCCAGTGCCAACGTTTGTATCTTTTTTATCCATTGAACCAACATTTCGTGGATTCTCATAATGATCGATTACCTGCAATAATTAGACAATTAATGCTTAAGATATTTCGCCAACTATCCTGTCAACTGTCAACATCTATCCTCTGTAGATGATGACAGGATAGTCGTCAAAATACGACAAATTTAATAAATAACCGACAATAAAAATACTTTTTCTTTAGTTCATAAAATAATATAGTCATAATGTAGGCTAGGCTATTATTAAGTAAAATTATAAAATAATTATTATTTAGTTAGTCATTAATTAGAAAGTCAAAAGCTGAGTGTAGACTTGATCAACTCCTGCAACTAGAATGACAGTCATCACATGCAAAAGATCAGAATTAAAATGATACTAAAACATAAAATTGAATATTATGATGTCACTGATGAATAGGGCCTAGGCTTGGGCTTAGCGATTTGATAGATTTGATTACCCTATTAGATTTACATTTACATTTATTGAGATTTTCTGAAAGGTTACATATAATTTTTGTTAAAAGTAACTTGTTGACCACACATATAAATATGTAGACCTATAATAATATAATTATAATAATATTATAATTATATTATTATTTATTACATACAACTTATAGAAGAATAAATAAATAAGCTGGCACACCTACATTTTCATGATATGAAGCTGTTTGTGTTATTGAAGAAAGTGCAGGCAACCGTCGACATGTTGAAGCAACCGAAATTCCAATGTTTCGCAACATTTTGACAAGAATTTCAACAAAATATGACAATTTTCTTGTGGAAGATAATGGTAAAGCAAAACAATATTTCACCACACTCTTAGTATGGGAGGAGGTACAAAACTATACATTAATGTTGGAAAACATAAAAGTACTAGTATTAATCTCTCGTCAAATGCAATTGACTGCTAGAGCAAAGGCTAAGATAGATCATATTTGACCTTGACTTTTACATAACAGATATGTTTGAGGAGTTGTCCTTTTTTGGACAAATCGTTGACAAGAATGGATAACTCCTAAAATGGCGCAAGTGTTACAGCAAGTTGTAGCTACACGGTTACAGCAAGTCGTAGTACATGTATGTACAAACAAGTACATGTACATGTACATGAGTATTTACTATTTTACTTGAGTACTTACACATTTTCAATTCAGCTCTTTGATCAAAGTTGCACTGCATGCAAACATTGTTTCTATCTTGATCCATCAACTGGTCGATAGCTGGTAGACCAAGAACATTTTCTCTCTCGGGTAGAGTTCAATAAGCGCCTTCCTTGTTCAACCTTACAACCAAAGCCTTGTAATTTGTCCATTCATAAAAATTATGCACATACATGTATATTGCGTAATACACATACATGTATGTTGTGCACATGATCTATATTTCATCAAGGAGTAAGATTTCATTATTACATGTATTGCGAAATATAAATACAGTGTACATTGAGTATTTGAAGACTGGTAGTAATGCAATGTACAAAAGTAGTTATGTGATTACTATAAATCATGACTACACTAGTGTGTGCAGTGTAGTCCTACAGATCTTATGCTCATATACATAGTACAAGTAGTGTGTGTAAACTGTTATATTCTACTTATACCAGCAATCCAGCATATGCATTAATTGACACACATTACCCTGATTTCAGGGCAAGGAGTTGTGGCTAATCATGTTAAAGTGTGTCACAAAAACATCAGGTTCAAGTAATGGATTTATATTTGTTGTCACAGAAAGGTTAGATCATATCATGCACAAGTAGTATAAATATAAAATTATATAATTTTGATTGGTCCCTCTCTTCCTAATCACATATCAACAGGTCCGCAATAGAATCTGTGGAACTTGCACCATAGTCAATAACTGATATTCCTCCAAGATTACAATCAGATGAAAGTGTGGTACCATAAATTCTCTGGTGATGACTAAAACTAACATCCATTAGTAGAAATAATACAAACAGCGATTGGAGTAAAAGGACTCTCACAAAAATCTTTGATCTGAATGCTCTCTATTAAATATACATTGTATATATGCGTCCAAATCCCCACCCCACCCCACCCCACCCCACCCCACCTCCTTCCCAAAGGGCACTGATGTGTCATAGAACACAACTTTAATAGGTCTATCACGTTAAGAAAATTTTATAACAGCTTGTCGTGGTTACATTGCAGATTGCTTATTGGTGTTCACATCCTTGACTCTCCTCTGCCGTGTGGCTCTTCGAAGTTCACTATGGGGTTTATTGGCACAATTCCAAACTGGTTGATTATTTTATGGCTCATCTACAAAAAATAAATATCAGCAAACTAATTTTTTGTTGATCAAGAAATTTTGTCATGATCGATTTGCTGCTAGCTATGCTCTCTTTTACAAAAACTTTGTAAAGGTGTTTAATTACTATACTTTATCAACAGCCACCAGAAATGGTAGGCATACAGTAGTGTTCATAACATTATACATGTAGGTTGTGTATACTTGGCTATGCACACAATCATGTACGGTCATAGTTCCGCATATGCCAATATGTATGTATATGTGCATATAAATGTAATATAATCGTCAGTATGGTTCTATCTTACATGATAGTGTTTTACGATGTGTTCCAAGTTAACAGTTTCCTTCACTCCAGGCATCTGGTAGATTTCCTTCACATATCCCCACATGTTGGGATAGTCTAAAAAAGAAATGCTGGTAAAGTGCAGGTCCTATACTACAACTTTATATAGTCGTATCAAACTATGCAACTATCCGCAAGTACCCATGTTAGAAATTGTGCAACACTTGGAGTTATCTTCTCAGGAAGAGCTAAAACTTATAGCCTGTGATCTCATAGTTCCTGATAATGTGTTTAGCTAAATAGAAAAGAGTGGCACTTGGTAGTCTGCAGAATTATTTCATAAAGTTGTTTTGAGCCTCTGTCTGAGGAACGGAATTACCAAACATTGACCGGAGAAACTTACCTACAATCCTCTTCCTATTACACTTGAAGTGAAGCACATAGACAAGGTCAAACCTGACGAGGGTGACAAATAATCGAATGTCTGCTTCTGTGAAGGTACTTCCTGTCAAGTATCTGTTCTCACGCAGAATATCTTCTACCTAACAAAATCATAAAATTGCACTGTTTACTTACATGTGCATGTAGTATTATTTTCTGTTTAGAAAATAAATTCCAACATTTTATTTACCTTGTCTAACCCTTTGAACAAATCGGTTACAGCGACGTCATAAGCTTCCTGTGTTCTAGCGAACCCGGATTTGTAGACACCATTATTAATCATTCTAAAAAAGTTAAATTAGAAAGTTGGGTGTTCAATTTCAACTGACTTACAGGCTATATCCATGATGTGCGTAGATGAACAATATTGCAAACAGAACAAAGATGAACAATATGAATATGGTGTAGGTACAGCAACAAGTTATAATTTTCAAGGAGCTAATGTCTGTGGAGATCTGCACTGCCTATACTACTAATGTAGCAAAGCGTTCTTGTTTGAACAAGAGATATCAGTCTGCCATTGGATTCAACCATACATTTAACTTGGAGCCCATACCGTGAATTTGATAATTTAGTGACATTAGTAATGGGTCAGATTTTAGCCTGTGTTCCTAATAATATTGGATGTACGTACGGGTAGATCCACTCATTAACAGCATCGATCTCAGTGCGGAGGTGTTGAGGATACAGATCTAAGTCTCTCTGTTCAGGAGTAGCACAGAACTGGTTAAACTCGGAGTTGAGCATCCGTAAAATCTCACTTGACTCGTTGTTTACCACAACTTTAGTCTTCTTATCATACAGAACTGGGACTGTTATCTTTCTGTTGTACTCTACAGATTTCCAGCATCATAAAGAATAACACTATGAACAGGGACACAGCAGGCGGAGGTGAAACTTCAGTTTCTTGAATAAAATTAGAACATTCGTCATTATTTCAGAGGATGGAAAGCCTTTCATGAAGAACTAGCACAAAAAATAGTGTTACCATTAAAAAATTAGTTTTATGAACTATAAAATTGGTGATGCTCTGTTTAGATCTCTTCCTATCAGCCAGCCATAAACAAGCATAGAACAAATAAGGACAGTATGTGATGCTGCCGGTATTCTATATTACTAGTTACTAACTGGGACCTCCGTACACCTCCTTTAGTTCGCTGTATCCATTCACACTGTCTGGTGTACATCCTTCTCTCTATAAACACAAACACAAAAATAATAGTTTATATTTTGACATGAGGGCATAATTATGAGTACAAACCGAACTCTGACGTCTAAATGACCTCATGTGGGGTAGTACATGTAAATAGCAGAATGTTACCATAGACTTTCAACAACAAATAACCGTGGCAGCTCTTTGGACTTTAGAATGGAAATTAATGAGTATTATAAAGAAGGTAATCTACAGTGCAATAGATCTAGGTAATGTACATTATAATACATGAAAGACCCATCACATATAACAATGTGTAATAGGACAATGTAATATTCACACATGAAGTGAAATCCCTAGTTCATATACATTAGCAGTAATTTAAAACGGGAATTGTAATTGTTTTAGTTTCTTATTCTACAGTTGATGATATTCAAATCAAAAATTCGGTTACGGCAATACGCGACCTACCTGAGGGTTAAACTGCCATCCTTTTACACCCAATTCAAGCAGCCAATCAACAACATCCACCGTTATGACGTCTTGTAGACCCTTCATATTACGGACTATCAACGTTCTGTTGGCCCATGGACAGGCATAGCTGACGTACAGATGGTACCTGTTGGCCTCAGGAGGAAACTTTGTGCTGCCATCAGCTACCAAATTCAATGTATATAGTGTCACACTACAAAGTTCATAACCACACCGAGTGCAGCACATTGCTTTGCTTCCTTCACTAACATCAGAATTGAAGGCATTTCTTTGCTGATGAATGCAGGTTAACATGAGAACCCCTTCCGCTCATTTTAAACTTGTGTAAAGTTGGAAATACTTTTAAGATCATAATCAGTACAAAATAGTAATAAAGAAGTATTACTAACCTTTTACCCAATCCCTGAAGTCAGAATCTGCTCTCACAAACGCACCCTTAACTTTATTATATTCTGCATCTTTAGTTACCAAAGTAGACATTATTATTGAATAGAGATATCCTTCGCTGTGCTCTACTTATGTCTGGTATTCTCTACTACTATATTATGTTATCTAATCTGCACTGGCTGGTTGGTCTAGACCAGTAAGCTAAGGACTAAGGTCACTACTAACACCTGTCTACTATTTATACAAGTAGGCATGTAGCTGACAACGAATGACTGAGCATTATTTATTCATTCTAAAAGGCTGCTGCCTGCAAATTAAATATCAAACACAATAGAAAGAACAATGCATGTGTATGCATCAGTTGCTGCCAAAGCAGATCTGCAAGCTATGCATGACACTGCATAATACAAAATAAAATCTATAATACATAGTACATTTTATAGCTGCCTGCAATATCTGCCTGCAACAATCTGTTGGCTACCTAACCAAGTCTAACTGCAAGTATACATGTGATACTGTTTTTGTACAGCTTGTCAGGGAACCATATAATTATAGACAGTAAATTATACAAAATATAAATGTTTCCTAATGGTGTTTCAACAATGATGAACTGCCTATATGTAACTGTATGTGATCCTGTTATACATTATTTGAGTATCCATTCTTCACACCAACCATGTACATGATTTGTACAACCTAAATTATGCTCCAGTAAGAACATGTTATATGGTGAATGTGCTATGTTGGGTACACTATATACATGTATAAGCCAACAATATTATTTACTATATTTATTCAGAAATCACACTAATCATACATATTATGACAAAGAAAAACAAAAACAAAAGCGACTTTAAAACTTTCGGATACTATTCTTAAAATTGTTCTCGAAGAATAAAGAACTGCTATCACTGGTTTTATTTGATTAAGCCCTCAAATATAGAATATACTAGAATTCAATATTCTAATTAGATTCATTATATAGAAGCTGTATTCCTAAAATGGCAATAGTGACTCATGACTATCAATAAGAACAGTGACTAGGTTTACAGTCATGGGCACTCATAAGCTATTGGTAGTAATTATAAGTTGTCCTCTCTCTATCTGCCTCCTTCAAGTAGAAAAGAACAGATAGAGAGAGGACAATTACTGTTAATTATGATATTTAGCTTATGAGTGCCATGGTTTGAACGGAAATGTTTCACATCTTCTCTCTACCATGTGGAGCATCAAAGTCGAGCACCGGATTGATCGGCACAATGCTAAACGGGTTGATTGATTTATGGCTGATCTGAAAGTAAAAATAATATACAGTCAACAAAAGTTGATAGTATCAAAAGGACTTGAGATTCTTTACTCTACATAACATGAATGATTTACCATAGGTTTGGGAGAGCTATTAGTAGTTATTACAGAGATACAGAATTATTTAAGTAGTTTTGACTTCTCAAACCACAATAGAATTCTCCTTTAGAAATGAAACATGAGGCAATTAGTCACAGAATTTATATAATTGGTGATTCATCTTCCCCTTAGGATTGCTTATGGTTGAATTCGAAATTATTACATTATAATCTGCAAGTAACTACTGCCACAGGTAGTCTATAAAATAATTGCAAGTATTTCATACATAATAGTGTTTGACAATATGCTCAAAGTTGATCGTGTCTCGGATTCCTGGCATCTGATACACCTCTCTCACATAACTCCACATGCTCGGATAGTCTGAAATTAAAACAATCAATGCTTACGTAATAGCTTTTGACAATGTGCTCAAAATTGATCGTCTCCTTAACTCCAGCCATCTGGTAAATTTCTCTCGCATAACTCCAAATGTTCGGATAGTCTAAAATTAACAGCAGTGACCTTTAGAAGTTATTAGTATATATGATGCATGGAGCAGTTTGAGTAGCTGAATACTGTTATTAAATGCTCTGTAATTATTAATCCATCCATCAGTGGTACGAGTGCTGCATTAGACAAGTAAATACAACATATGATTATACAAAATTATAGAGAAATGCAATAGTTGTTCTAGAAGAAATATATACATGTATATATGCTTGTGTATAATTATATAAATATTGAATTTTGTATTGTCAGGTAAAGTGCTCTATAGGATGTGATATTGTCCTAGAGCTAGTATAAAATACTTGTGTATATATATATATACTTGGCAGCTTGAGAACTTTGGTTCAGTGGATTTCACACCTTTCAAATACGCTTTGCTGTAAATATACAGTATTGCCAAGGCGTTCTCCTAGGCATATCTCTGAGCTGTACTGATGAGGTGTTAAACACCGAAACAGTACACTGTATGCAGATTGAGTATTACGCTCGAAATTGGTAGCAATACCAATTTCTTGAGCACTTTACCTGGGAGATACACTGAACTGGTGGCATTACGCAATTCTCGCTGTCTCTGGCAGCTTGAGAACTTTGGTTCATCAGTGGATTTCACACCTTTTAAATACGCTTTGCTGTAAATATACAGTATTGCTATGGTGTTCTCCCAGGCATATCTCTGAGCTGCACTGATGAGGTGTTAAACACCGAAACAGTACACTGTATGCAGATTGAGTATATATATAGAAGAATTACAAACTATTAAACGCTTTGATTGCTGGTAAAGAAACGTACCTACAATTCTCTTTCTGTTACACTTGAAGTGAAGCACATAGACAAGGTCAAACCTGACGAGGGTCGTAAACAGCCTAACGTCTGCTTCTGTGAAAGTACTTCCTGTCAAATATCTGTTCTTACTCAGAATGTCTTCAACCTAACAAAGTCAAAAAGTTGCACTGCTTATTTAGCATTTGCTCTTTATGTTGATGAAACGATTTCTACAGCCTGAAGCCTATTGGACATCCATGCAAATTTCTTAGAGAAGAAAGAGGACAACTCCACAGCTAGCAGCAGTTCTTTTAGCAAGTGATAGTAATTGTGCTAGAGACATGTAGGCCACTGTAACTATCATTTATATTTATTGCCAATGAAGGCAATGGGATAACAACTCCCAGAGTCAGAGGCTATAATTTCAATAACAAACATGCATTTTGTATTCTCATATACTACAGAATATGTAGCTTATTACCTGGTATGCATAATGATATTATATTATCGGACATGTACGGAGTGTATTGTATCAAAGCTAACTGTTTGACATTATATTACACGCACTACAAGCAAATATATGACTGTAGTCTTCATAACTGTTTAGTGTCAGTACCTAACCTTGTCTAAACCATTGAACAGCTCCGTTACAGCTAAGTCGTACGCCTCCTGTGATTGGGCAAACCCTGATCTGTATACCCCATTATTAATCATCCTAAAAGAAGAAAATCGAACGACTGCGAGTGACTAAGGTTTATGGATTTCTAGATTGGCAGTATGTACATGCACATGGAATGAAGACCTGTGAAGGTTTTATTATTAAATATTGCATGTACAATACCCCAGGCTATCACTGAATCTAGCTATACTTTGTATGTGGCTCAGACTATGATCTACAGTATATCACTATTAGCCTGTGTTCCTAATAAGATCGGATGTACATACGGGTATATCCACTCATTAACAGCATCAATTTCAGTGCGGAGGTGCTGAGGATACAGATCTAAGTCTCTCTGTTCAGGAGTAGCACAGAACTGGTCGAACTCAGAGTTGAGCATTTGTAGGATCTCACTTGACTCATTGTTTACCACAACTTTAGTCTTCTTATCATACAGAACTGGTACAGACACCTTCCCAGTATAACCTGACAAACATTTATACAGAATAACAACAAATATTAAATTGACAGTGTGTGTGATTTATAGACAATTTTTGAATATTTAGTTGACATGAGGTAAATCTCTCACTGCGAGTGAAACACTAACACTCACTGGTGGTTTGATCAACAGAGGATTTCAACAAATGTTTAGTGATTCGCTTGTATGAAGATACGTTGAAAAGGATGCATAAAGCGATGCTCACAAATAAAAGTGGTAACACGACCATTCAATCTATGCCGGAAAAGATAGTGGCCTGCTTCTTTTCTTAGCTAGAGTAAACCAAATCTAGCTCAAAAGAAAGTAGGGCTTTGTATTTGAGATGGGGATCAGTGCATTCACGACGATTGTGCCAGACGTGGGTTGGAAATCCTTTGACCAAATTGGATTCAGTCTGAAGACACTAGTTCGCACCATTCAGCAATAGCTGCTAAACTGTACACAAATAGTTTTTCATCTTGATATGATATGAGTGTGCTTGCAGTATTTCAGAAAATCTGTGCATAGATATTTTTAATTGCATCCTTATATAAGTGTAAATATTCAACCTACATGATTGTACATCTTAGGCTACTGTTTATAGCTTATTGTTCTCAGTAAAGGGACATTTCGAAAAAGACAGTTTGAAACAAGACGTTTCACAACCGGACAGTTCTAAACCAGACAGTTCGAAACTGTGTAGATTACATTTAGAAGAACAAAACTCACAGATAATTAATTTTAGTTAATTCAAAACGATTACGTTAAATAAAAAATAATATTAATAATAAAAATTAGTTAAAATCTGGTGGTTGGGATTCCGTTTCAAACTGTCCAGTGTTGAACTTTCCACTTTCGAAACGTCCTATTTCGAACTGTCTTTTCAAACAGTCGCACATTCATTGTTCTCATTACATAAGAATTGCATCTCCCATGCTTTATATGATGTTGTGTACTTTTACCGTAGGCCAAAAATCTCCTTCCAGTTGTATATCAATATTAATAAATATAAAAACCTACACAAGGCCTGCACACTTCTTGTTACTTGAATCTGGTATCATAAAGTGTACTCGTTGCCAGTATGCAGTACAGAATTACTTGATATGCAGCAATTTGTTCTGGAAATACTGGTAGCTGCAATCTAAAAATGCTACTTGCTAGCCTAAATTCTATGCCGCATTATGTAAATTATTAGGTTGGGCGTCAGAATCTATCTAGCCCTATACAAGAGATATCACATTGGCTATTGCTTGAATGTGTAATTATGCATAGATCATTACATGTGAATATACGCTAGTTACTAGTATGTAAATATAATCACCATCGCCACCATATACTCCTCTTAAATGGCTGAAACCATTGACTGTGTCTGCTGTACAGCCTTCTTTCTATAAAAGAAAAACTATGTATATGTTGTGTAAAGCGCAGCTACGCAAGAAACCATGAGCTACGATAGGCTGGCACCGTTATTTGTCAGCTCATCAACCAGTATTCAGCAGTAACTGCTGCTATTAATTGGACTTTCTGTATTTCAGATTAATTAATCACAAAAGGCAATCATTGCTTAGACAAACAAATCGCACACAGTTTTAGCCCTGATGAGAATCTGCTAACGTAAGTAAACGTCTTGTCTAACCATGCCTGTAATAGAGGTCACAGAATTGCATTGGCATGCATGTGCTCCATGTCCCTCTGGTACATGTACATGACATTGACACCCGATACTCCAAAAATTCACTCTACATCATATGCTAAAGTAGGAATAATTGCGCTGATGGTAAAACATATAGCAGTTATCCCCTCAAGGAGCATAATATTATTATGCATGCACATGTAGCTAGTGATATGGTTCCTATTTAATATTACTAATGTAATATTACGTATAAGGCCTACTGGTACAATTCATGGAATACTTGAATCAATACACTAGTTCGATCAAAAAATATATGCGATGCAAATGAAGGAGCACAGAGAACGCGTTAAAATAGGTGGCAGTGTAGCAGGTGCTTGTGGTGAATAGTGCAGGTACTTGTAAGGTGCAGCTCAGTTGAGGAAACTAACTACAACAACTACTGTTAGCATGGCACTAAAAATGACCTTTATATATCTTATAATCTGCTTATCATGACATTTTACAAGTAGCAGAAACTAGGTCAGTGTAGGATACATTACATTGTATATGGCCAATGTAACACAAAAATAGGAAGAGTAATCGCCTAATAAATACCTCAAGTACACAAAGTTACATTGTACAATGTGCAGAGTATATGCATGTACACACATTTTATTCTAATGATGGAAAATAAAGTCAGCAAAATACCTCCGGGTTGAACTTCCAGCCTTCTCCGCCCATAATAAGCAGCCAATCCACAACATCCACTGATATGACTTCTTGCAGGCCTTTCATACTACGAGCTATTAGCGCTCTGTGGGCCCAGGGACAGGCATAGCTGACGTACAGATGATACCTGCTGGCCTCAGGAGGAAACTCGCTGCTCCCATCAGCTACCAACCAAAGTAGAATGTTTCAGTTGCATATGACTGACTCAAATATAAATTACCCTTGTTTACATACAGAAAAATGAAATATTCAATAAAATTGTTCATTTAAATGTACATATACGTTGTATAGTATATGGCCATTAGGCCACTAAACTTCAGCTGGCTCCAAAAAACTATGGAGTGCTCTATATGCTGAAAACTTGTATACGCTCAGATCCTTGCATGTCCTGCTTTAGTGAAGAACAAAGACTATTTCAAATCTCTCCCCTTGTGTACCCAACTGACTGCTACTGCAGTACAGGTACAACATAGCTAGCCCACATAAGCTCTCACTAGTAGAATGCCCGTGATATTATCGGGAAGAGTGATATGGTAGCGAAACTGAACTTTACCTTTTACCCAGTTGCGGAATTCTGATTCCTTTCTTACAAATTCTCCTTTTATACTAGACATTTTGTCTGCCGTCAGAAGGGTAGAATATGATGTAGCAGGTGCTAGTTGTGTTAAGTAGTACAGGTACTTGTAAGGTGCAGCTCTGCTGAGGAACCTAGCTACAATAACTACTGATCGCATGGCATTGCAAATAACTTACATCACCCACTCACATCTCTATAATATAATTTATGTGTAATCAATAAGCTAAGAGGTAGACTGGGAATTCCTTATAAGTTATAGTTGTATAGTTAGGGCTACATACATCTCTATTACTATCTATTCAACCCTCAATTATTTATCAATCTGCAAAGGTTCTATATTTTGGTCTAAATCAATCATGCAAACAGCATTATACAAACAACCTTCATAAAACATTGTTTGCAGAATAAATTCCAAGGGTAGAAAATAAGAATGCCAACTGCCTACCTGCAAGGTGAGAGCTGTAGTCAGTACTGTTACAATTAACAAACAATTACATGTATGATCTTACCAATTCAAGACCGCAAAAAAGCTATTATTATGCGCTGCTATCAATCACTGACTATTCCAGTACTCTTACACAACTGACCTAAAGGTTATCATGTGAGGCTGTTTTCACTCAATTCGGTCATCTCCAACTGGGAGAAGACAACCTAACATTCTAATATATAACGCAGAAGCACATATATGTGCCCACTGCAGCCAGTAATTGAATTCCAGCAGAAAAAACAACTTGCAATTTTCAATGTTACATATTCGTGCACATATAACATTATTATTATTATCATCATATTGATTATACAACCATGTAGACATAATAATAACATCAGTTAGCATTGGAAACTCCAACAAATAATTGTATAATTATATCATCAAAATAGGATTAAAATGAACATTAAATAATATCTAGTGCTAGGGAGCCATTGCTGGTAGCACAAAGGTCCCTACAGTAAACATATACTCCACATATGAACTGCTATATAAATTAACAAAACCGACAAAACCTTATTAATGGTAAAATAATAATGACAGTGACCCTCATCCATCACATGACATTAGTAACTCCTAACAGCTTCGGTCTAGAATGTTCTAAAGATCTTCGTCAACAACAAAATGGTGACTGAAGTTGAGAATAAATCTCCTTAATAATAGTAGCCCTAACAGAGCACCAACAATAACAAGAGCCCAGTAAGTCAATCTGTTACCACAAGAGTTACTTCTCCTGGATGATTGTGTAGTTTGAGCAGCAGGTGAAGCATTACTTGGCGCAGAGCCAGTGTCAGCTGAATTAGCCTGTGAGTTTGCTTGAGTAGCGGAGTAAGAGGCAGCGTGATGCTCTGTAATTGGTCCATTAGTACTAGGGTGAGGTATTCTCTGTCTGAGGATAGGTCGGGTGGGAGTGGTAGTGATCTCTTCTGTCACTGCAGGAGCTGCTGCACCAGTATCTCCCACTTCACCGACATGCTCCTATATCAAAGGAATGTACTGTTTCAGTTTCATAAAGGATTAGAGAATGGTTGACCAACTGACCTAATAATAATGTACATGAATGCAACAACAAGACTATTGTATTTTAGGACACGATGCAGAGAAATTTACAATTTTTTCACAATTAATGTCATATTCAAGATGTAGAGTAGATGGAAATGTGCAAAACTATTATGTGTTCGGAGTTGTTGTCCCATTGGTTAGGAGGTGACAACTCCAGTGTACCAGCTTTGCCAAAGCCTACACTGTACATGTTTGTAATGTGAACTGGGAGGAGCTGTGAATAGTACATCAGTGTTACCTGTATAGGAGTTTTCTTCTGACCTTCTCCTACCATAGACAGCTGAGCTGCAAGATTTCTCATCTCTTCCTTGGACTCATCAGATGTAGAGGTCAATGGAAGCACCTTATCGTTTATCTTTCCACAAGTTTCACACTCATATGCTACAGACCTGCGCGGACATGTACATGTAGATATAATTTTACAACATAAATGATAAAGAGTAAATTTGCAAACTAGTGAATTATTTATTGAGTGAGATAAACAATATCATATGCAAACACATGTTACCCTTCTATGTATATAGATGTTAGTTTGCAGTCGAACCAAACTAACATTAGAATATAACCAACAATGCTGAAGCAACAAACCAATGAGCCTTCTTTACACTTACTTCTGAAGGAGCACGACCTTTGAGGCTAGATTGACTTATAACCTGCGTATCATGAGAACAGTGCGCTCCTATATCATACTATGACATATTTTACTTACTTTTTAGCAAGCTGTTGCCTCTCTGTAGGTGTGTAATCCAAGGAACCAATTGCACCGTGCCCGGGTGACGGCATAAACCCTATTATCGCTAATAGAGCTGTTCTGACTGGAACAAGAAATGAACATATTAACCAATCTAATTACATTATACATAACCTGGGATTCCATTAATATAATGCTTAGATCGAAGTCGATATGAACACTGGCAATGTATATGTAAGAATCTCATTTTAGAGTATTATTAGATAAGCTATCGTAAGCATAAAACCAGAATGTATGACTTGTGTCTTCCATCTCCTGTGTACATGTAGATCCTAATTGTTACAGTAAATACTAAGGCCTATTAAACGCTGCTAGCTAAATAAAGAATGGTAACTATGTTACTAATAGTACAATAAATGACATTCTAGAATAAGACTCACTTGACCAGCTAGGCTGCCATGACTCTGGGTGGTGCCTGCTTATACTCAGACATATCTTTGTGAAGCAGTCAAAGCGGCCATTTGCAGTTAGGAAAATGATGGAAGGAGGTTTCATTGGATAGTCAGGAGGAAGTATAATCCTTCCATGGTAGATTCCTCCGGCAAAATCTGAATCACCCGGGCCACGTATCGTGAAATGCCACTCGAACAAATTATCCTAAAGAAGAACAAAAGGACATGATGATGATAAGAAAAGTTTCCGACACCTTACGCCTAATCTTTCTATGATGACTTTACACTCTCCATAAGTGTAAGCATTCAGAGAGACTAGTATCAAATATTCCATCACAAGAATAGCTGTTTCGAAAATGCTGTATGTCATTCCATCGAATGATCTATAAATAGTCTCTATTTCACTAGTGAACAATGCTTTACAGCTGCAACAGTTTTACTATAATTCATAGGAGTCTTAGCAACTGCTTATAACATTCAGAGTGTCTACCTCTATTCATTTACATCATTGCATAGTTTAGAGTTAGCAGGATTTACATTGATGTCTGCAAATAATTGGAACATCAAAGGTATTCAGCATAATCTCCATGTCTATTTGTCAATGTTAGCTAAACCTACGTCTAACGGTTGGGCGAAGTATTGCTCTGTAGCTTCAGACAGTTCCTGGGCTTCTCTCATCAGCCTCTTTACAGCTGAAACACAAAAACAATTGAAAGATGAGCTCACTGAACACAATAATGCATGGGTATCATATATAAAAAGACGAAACGGTCCGCGGTCTGCCGTCCTCCAATAAGATTCGGGGTCGAAAATCGGGACAACTCATATATGTTGCAATGCTGCCGGTCAGGATCTCGGCTCCGGGTGGTGCTAGGACCTCGGGACCGGGTCTCCTTGCATCGCTGCCGGGGCGGGTCACTAGCCTTAGGACCTCGGCCCCGACCCAAAGGTGGGGTGGGTACACAACCCACCCCACACGCCAAATAAGTGTTGGATCTCGGGCTATGCCGACGGCGAAGACCCTCCCGGACCCATGATTCATAATATATGTTATAATGCTGTCGGCGAGAATCTCAGTTCTGGGTGGTGGTAGGACCTTGGAACCGGGTCCCCAGGCATCGCTGCCGGGGCGGGTCGGTAGCCTTAGGCCCTCAACCCTGACCAAGGGCGGGTGGGTACATGACCCACCCCACCCCACACATTGGTGTTAGAACTCGCGCTATTGACTTGGAGTTGTCTTCTTAATGCAAGGGGGCACAACTCCTCATGGAATCATTGTAACATGCCTGTGCCACCAGAGGTCATGTACATGTATGACCACAGTACATGAACACAAGCCATCATTTGATCCGAGCGAAGCGAGCAAATTTTGCAGTGAAACTTGCGTCGCAGACCAAGCACGAAGTGCTTGTTATCTAAACAGCTGCACTAGCCCAACGCACAAGAAAATCTACATATACTATGGAATGGAAAGTTAGACAATAAATTGTCTAAATAATCATATCTCACTGTTTCAACTTTCTTACAATCATATAGCTTCATCAGATCAGTATTTTAATCAAAGGTCTAGGGCTATGACTCTATGTTGTAATCAAATACTGAGCTACAAGTATTTACCTGGACTACGAAGATTGTATCTCCCTTCCATCTGCTTTGAGTTGACTGCAGGTCTGTATTAGGCAAGTTGAGCCACCATAATACCCTAAAGTTGAATGCAATAATAATAGCAGATGTGAATCTCCTTGGGTGACCTGATGAGTTCAAGTACTCTGGAGAGTTCCGCTGTGGTCTCAGCTATCTGATCATAGTAGATAACTAGGCTTATAGCCTATGTGAGAGAGTGATTAAATCACTGAAGTAATTGGCCTAATAATAATGATTTAAAAGTAGCATAAGATAATCATAGATTTAAAATAAATCAACATAAAACTATTAATATTAAATATTAATATAATGGTCATAACAAAAAATACTACAATCTATTTACAACAATACAACAGAATAGCAATATCAACATCTTTAAATATTGATATATATTATATATTACATTTATATATTATTTATAGAACAATAACAATTCATTAGTAGTCGGATAATCATCATGATGATATTCATATTTGATATTATACTTATTAATTACGATAAACTTAGATACTAAAATTCTATTCCTATTATTTTTATAATTATTATAAAGATAATAGGTATTATAATATTATAATTCTAAGAAAAGATCAGTAATGATTATGATAGAGTAGATAAAGAAGATATGAGTAAATTAATTGAGTTTGAATAGTGACTGTTCTATAAGTTATAAGGCGTTATAACTATTGACTATGATGAGTTCAAATTGCAAAAAAAATCACTCCATGAAAGTGTATTAATTTATAGTTCATCATATTCGTACTCGTGGTTAGTCATAAAACACAATCACTGAATATTTATATTGTAAAAAATAATGTATATTTTCATGTTTCACTGAATGGGAAAATGACAAATTGCAGTTTCCTATTGATCAAAGTTGTGCCCACGGTCTCTCAAATTACTTTCTTCTCGGGCCCCACTGAAGTGCCGTATGTTCAAGAAAAGTGGATAGCGCTAAGACTATAATTTTAGAGCCTAGAGAAAGCCTTTTATAGTTGTCCTAATAGTTGTCCACTCTTGTAAATCTAGTAGCCGAGAGAATACAACTCCTAATTATCAAACCCGCATACTGAGCACATGCAATAAATTGTATGAACTACATGTACATTGTGCACGTAGCACTGTAATAGACTAGTAGACACTAGACAGTGGCAGTGCAGATAGTAGACTGAGACAGAGTAAATAATAGACTGTGAGATAGTAGAGTATAGACTGATGGTGTAGCACTGAGAGAGTATGAACAGTAAAGGGACAGCAGTATAATAGAATGTACATGTAAACATAGGTATAAGCATAGATATAGGCCTATACACAGTGACAAGAGTGGACAGCAACATAGATCGTTTACATGTACATATTATAGAAGCTACCAGAAAATGAGAAAAATAAAAAAAAGAACTACAAGACAGAAAGCTAAATAAAACCAACAAAACACTAAAACAAAAATACTAAAACAAAAACACTAAAACAAAAATACTAAAGCTAAACTAAACCACTAAACATACTAGGCCACAAAAACAGAATCTATACACTGCACATCTTACTAACATTGGAGATGAAAGTGCTGATAGTAGGACCTACAGGCAATGTACTATCAACATCAACACAGACTACATACAGGCTAGTGAGTCCTAAGTACTTTGACTCTGATTGAATGTTATGTAGCAAATAAACCCATGCAAAGATAGGAGTGGACATTGCAAATAAAACATATTTATGATGTATTTTCAACAAGGAAAATACATCATATATATAAAAAATGGTCAAACCCCTTAAAAAGACATATTTAGTAATTCTACCGTACATTTTTTACTGAGGTACTATAATAATGCGGAATTGATAAGCCACAGTACTTTAGTTTAGTTGCCTTACCAAGCCTAGGCTAATAGCTTTAGAATGCAACGAAAGATTTTG
Organism: Bugulina stolonifera; assembly: GCA_935421135.1. Lineage (NCBI taxonomy): Eukaryota > Metazoa > Bryozoa > Gymnolaemata > Cheilostomatida > Bugulidae > Bugulina > Bugulina stolonifera. The sequence continues at coordinate 9,158,734 of OW285193.1, read as the reverse complement.
TAAGTTGTTCTACCGTTGTGCTAAATAAAATTAAAAGAGACGTAACTAACATAACCTAGCAGACAGCACAGTTATGTGCACTCATAAGCTATTGATAATAGTTAGAGGTTGTCCTCCCTCAATTTCATTTCCCTTACTGAAACTGAGAAAGGACAACTTCTAATTATTATCAATAGCTTATGAGTGCCCATGAGTACACCCTATTTGCAAACCTTAGTTGCTTCACCAAGCGCATGTAGGACATAGACCAAGTAATATAGTCAAGCATAATAATTTGTATAAATTGGTATAAAATAATATCTTAGAAATATACTGCAGTCACAGTTATGATGCATGAAGTACATCTGCAAATGTATATACTATATAGGTACAAGTATACTCAATCTGCATACACTGTACAAGTATGTGTTGCAAGGAGAAAAATGTATTTTTATATTGTACATGGTAGGTCATTTTACATACTATGTGCATGAGTAATGCTTCGACATCTAGAGTTCAGGGTCATTGAGATTTGGAAACTGCATCATATAGTCCTGTAACTTACTGGTGAATTGAACCAGCTAATTTAATACTATTATAACATGCTATACAGCATAATGTTTATTAATTCAAATATTCATATAATACTTTAGCTGAATTCAGCAGCATAGATAGAGCAGCAGCTAAGGAGATCTGTTCTACTTTTCGTCGAAAATTCTCTAGGTACTCAATGACATGCAGTTTGCACATTGGATTTTATTCCGTTCAACCTGTTTTTCTTTTTAGCAATAGGTTGCAATTATATACTGCCTGCTATATTTTATTTCCTGCAACGAAATTATGAAACCACCATTCTGCTAAGCGTGTTAGCAGGCAATTACAATAGCGCATAATTATCAAAACCTGCCTTGCGTTTTTGGATCCATATAGTTTGTATCTCCAGAATCAGACCAACAGGCTTGTGTGCCATTGCGCATTTCATCGTGCTTTGCACAACGTAGTAGATGTAAAGACGCTGGAGCAGAAGAGGAAGCTTAAGCCATGTTTTGAATAACTATCCTATGCACGTTTTTCAAAGCTAATACTATATACATGTGGGTATGCAAAGGTTTTATTTTAAAAATAGTTGTACATATAGGCCTACAACAGTAAAGAGACATTTTGAAAAAGACAGTTCGGAACAGGACATTTCACAACCGGACAGTTCGAAACTGCGTGGATTGCATCAAGAAGAAGAACACAACTCGCAGATGAGATTTAGGTTATTAGTTTTTAACAAAATGTAATTATAGTAAAAGCATAATATAAATATTAAAAATAAGAATTAGTTGAAATCTGGGGTTTAGGGTTTTGAACTGTCTGATGTTGAACCGTCCAGTTTTGAAACGTTCTGTGTGGAACTGCCTTTTTCGAACAGTCGCAAATTGAAATTCGCATGCACACTACTTACATCACTCTACAATAGTAAATAGTAACATAATATAATTTTTACATAAAAGAATAGTAGCGGTTCATATCATCATGCCAGTTTGGTGCGTAGTTTTCGGTAGAAGGACATTTCGAAAATGTCAGTTAGAAAAGAAGCAGGGCATTCCGAAAATTCTTGTGTGTTCAAATGTTTTTGGAATGCCCTGCTTCAAACTGACATTTTCAAACCGTCACCAATTCACAATTTCCATAATTATCTATGACCATCTTCTTCTTACTTGATTTTAAGGGGTAATACTCCAGTGGTCAGGACATTCATTAATACAGCCTCAGCCCGCCTGATGCACATTGTTGCACTGTAGTTGTCATTGTTCAACTAATCTATGTCCTAATCCTCTTGCACTTACCTACATACATGTAATAGTCACATATCTCTATATTGTTATGCACTGTTTTGACTATATGGTTATAATCACTGTACATTTGTACCCATTTATACTTATGTAACTGAGGCCGATCTCTCAGAAATAGCTGTAATTGATTTTGCACACGATTCACATCGATTCACGATTCACAACTTTTGTAATGGTCGACCTATTTTGGGTCGGCCGCCATCTTGTTGTGCAATTTTCGGACGACGCTACGTCAGCCTTTTACCGGAACTATTTTCCGGAAGTTAGAATACTATATAAAGCCAATGGTTTTTACTAGCATTATCTCAGTTGATGTTTGGATCTTAATAAAGACACTTTTATACTACTTATACAGAGTCTCTCTCCTAGTACAGGTTAGTTTCAGCTTATAAGGTCTTCGACCTTGATGCTCGAACAGCCTATTAGGACTAAACATACTCTTTCTCAAGTAATAGCAAGCAAGCATTGACTCGAGACCACATGGGTCGTCGTGGTTAACTTCTTGACTACAAGTACCTGTTGATCTTTCATGTAATATGACGAAGGCCTTGCACCACTCATAGGCTCTTCACTTCTGCAAGTAGGTCATCCTCGACCATACACACAGGAAGGAACGCAGGAAAGCATTAAAACACATTCTTTTGCCATTTTCTGGAATATTGATGTGACTTTCTCTTCATAAAATTATTATTGTAGACATATATATAATTATTGATATCAAAGCCTATGTTTGCACATTACAGCTGTAGATTTACAATGCCTACTAATGCCTGTGTTCTTTCACTAGAGCAAGAGGACAAAAATGGTTAACTCATATGCAGCAAATCTAGTGCTTACATTTGTATATTAATATTTTACTAAATCTCTAATTGTTATGTTGTAGAACAATAAAATACAAGATAATGGTGGATTAAGGAGACAATAATGTTGCTGATATGAGGTGGATGTAAAATACAAACCAACCTGATTTTTGCTAGTCCTTGTCGCTTCTGCTGGTTGCATTGTTGAGTAAACTACAAACCAACCTGATTCGTTCCAGTCCTTGTGGCTGCCGCTGGTTGAGGCTACAGATTAAAATAGAAATATATCAAAGGTAATGAAGTGACATATGAGACTGCATTAACTAAAGGTAAGCAAAATTATACTGGTGTGATATGTTGTGGTGGTGACAGCGGTTGTGGTAGCAGCGGCGGTTGTGGTGGTGACACTTTCTCTCTACAAAATATTGCATGTGATTGCATATCATAATATTATTCTATTTGCAATATGTGTAGTTTTATACATGTACATGATGTGCATGCATACCTGGTTTCACAAGAGACTCCCTAATTTTTAACTAAATCGTTGGTAAATGGTAACACACAAAAATGGACACTCTCAACCCAAATGCTGAATCACCCCGATTTTCATCAATAAAGCTTGACAAGCCTGCTCTAGGGCAAGATAAATTGTTAACTCTTAACTCATGAGCATTGAATCTGTTACTTTTTATATTAGGATAATTTTATAATTGTAGACAGACCAATAGAAAGACAGATGCATGATGATAGTAAATGAATAAGAAAATAGAATGTGACCAAGGATAAGACAACTCCTCTTGTACATGGAGAATAAACAAGGTGGACATAACACAGATGGGCTGTGGCTTGATGATTGCCTAGTGTAGAGTTTACTCACAGTGGAGAAGGTTATAGCTATGGAGGTTGAGACGGCCCCAGAGGTGGTACGTTGTGGACCATCTTATTGCAAAAGGTTTGCCGATCACATCGTTGTTAAACAGGGATAAATCTAGCAATATCTAAGTTGTGAAACAAGATTTTCATAAAAAGTGGTGTGGGAAGCAACTGCAAGAATTTAGATATTACTTTCTTGTAGACTCATGTTTAAATAGAATGCATTCACTCATATGGCATAAATTCTATCATGTAAAACTATATAAGAAATTGCAATGGAATAATTGTTGATAAGCTTGATGGATGATACATACGTGACATCGTATAGGTGTCAAAGAAGGACTCTTTGAGTCACTTTAGCAATCCAGGCGTTGGTACAAAACCAAAGTCCATGACAATTTGCACAGAGACAGTTCCTCAAACTCCTCTTAGATCTAGTATTAACACTGTGTCACCCACATAAATTTCACATATCGTTGTGCTAGGGCAGTCGTTAGCCAGTATAAACACCTGGTGGTGAACAGTTTTTTAGGTGGCTAGGTAGCCACCTAAAAAACTGTTCAAAAGTTACACCCTTGCTACCCCACAGTAAGATATAGCTTGGCATACTCACAATCTAACAGGCTGTCGAATTTTGTGTTCAATGGTGGAGTGTCTATGATTGGAGAGTCTTTAACGTTTGATTATTATTACGAAGAAGGTATCAGCAGGTGCTTGGGTGCTTGGTGTTTAGGAAGAGCAGCAGCTGCAGCAGAGTCGCCTGAACCACTTCCTCTCCTTGGTCTACAATATATTGCATTTGTTATGATGTTATGTACAGCCATCTCCATAATTATATAAGTTTAATAGAAGTGTATTTAGTGCTTGCTCAGGAAAAACTGAATCATAATGTAAAATAATCTCAGCCTTTATACAAAAGACACTTCTGGTTAGGACCCCCAAGGTTGGGTGCCAAAAAGACATGTAGGTATAAGTATAATGATGCACAAGAACCACTAATTAATACAATATATTTAAGAAAATGCATTCACTTGGTCCCCTCAACCTATTATACAAACAAATGACAACATGCAACAATATATTTGTGAACAATTATGATAAGATCCATAACATTGTAATACACCATTTGTGAGAAAGATTTCTGGACCTCCACAAAACACAGTTTAAAAATTGAGATGTCTGTCTGTTCCTTGCAATGTGAAGTAGGAAAATATAAAATGATAAAACTGCATGTTGCTAGATATTTAATCAAAACTATAGAGACACGTTTAAATACATGTATATTACTGATGTATTGTGATGAACAGTTTCTCTCTTTAGCATATAGATTCTTCTGCATATACATGACTGTAAACTCATAATTGTGTAAATTGTTGAGTAATATAATATAAGTAATGAAAAGTAGTATGATACTAGAAATCAAAGGAATTTACTGTACAAGCAAATTGTGTACGAATAATATTGGTATTGTACAGAGAATAGCTATTTTTATAACTGTTAAGCAGAACTGTAGCTACGCGTTCTCTTTACTAAGTAGTCTTTTTCTTCTTTCAGTAGCTATTAGTATTAGATGACAGTTTTCTGTTTAGCAAACATTTTATGGTGGGTTTTATGTGAATAAATGTTCAGAATAGTCATTCTACAATAAAGAATTCTCTTACTCTACTATCATTTGAGTGTTGCCTTGCTAGTATAATAAAACTCTTATGTAAATACTGCCAATGGACCCACATGAACTTGCATAAGCTGACAACAAGAAAAATGATTGCAAATATAATAAAGTTTCTCTCTACATGTGTAGCACACTTCCTGTGCAATACTAGTGAAGTACAATGTGAGCATGGTGCATCATCGACTTTTGTGCTATGCAGTGTGCATTTGGGCATAGCAAATAATAATAAAATATGGACATCAAGTTTGGATTTGGAATAATCTGCTTTTTACATAAAGTAATGACAAAATGCATTTCTTATGCACATACTACAGTTTATTGTTAGAATAAAAACATTATTTTAATACACGCCAGCGTGTAGTAGTTAGGAAAGAAGTCACTTGAATAGTAAGTGAAGAACTAACACAATCTTTGTTAAAAGCTATATCAAAGTGCATTGAACAATAATATACTATATAATATGAAGACAATGTGAATGACAGAAATCAGCATATACATATGAAAAATAAAATAGTATACTCCACTGTATATTGTGTAGGTGAAATTATATAATAATATATTACGGTGCCATAAAAATATAGAAACATTTATCCATATGATACTTGTAAAGATTTACATTTAAGTATAGCCTGTGGTACAAGATGGAAGTTACACAATTAGAGTCAAACAAAAAATTCAGACCCCATATTAATAGCAGTAGGTACAGCAGGAACCAAGCCTAAAACCTTGCAAAATTTAAATACCGAGGGTAGACAATTCCGGTTTTCCTACATTTTAGCTACATTTAAAAATATTTGGTCCAATAAGTGATCAACTGGGAATAATAGTTGTGTTAGTATGTATAAGACAGTAACAATATAGAAGCTAGTTAAAACCATACAGCGAATCCAAAATATTAATATTATAACAGAGTAATTACAGTGTATATAGAATTCTGAATGAGAATTAGACTGAAGAAAAGTACATACTTAGTACTAAGCTCTTTAATTATTACACAATCATCCAAATTTAAACTTTGAGTCAAACAAATACAAATATTAATGTTTATAAGATAATGAATCTATACAATAACAACACAATAGTTTACAAAATAAATTCATGCTACTATCGGCTCAAGTGAACCAGTCAAATTTATCACAGAAAGTATATTTTCAACCATTGCAGCAGTTTGCTTGGAGGTACAGATTTGTGAAGGTCCCAATTTGTCAAGTACCACACTGCAACCATTGATATGCTCTGCAGTAGTAAACAATTGATTGGAACCCAAACTTTACTTGAAATTTACTCTTCGGGTATCCAAAAATAATCAAGTTTCTCCAAGTACCAAAGACAGAGTTAAGTTCTCTGTCGAGTCCCTAAGATATACTAAATACTATCCAAGTACTCTAGCTGCGGTCGTCAAGTCAAGTTATACATCAGTTGAAGCTGACTCCGCTTGTTGAAGCAATTCTTGATATTCTAAGTAAGTAGACAACTCCAAGTCTTCAGCCCGCAGTGCCTGATCTTTAGCCGTGTTTCCCTGTTAACACGAAACTGGGTTTTAGAGTAAGAAGCTATTATAATAATATACATGTATATAGACCAGAAATACATGTACATGTAGATAACTAAAGTTTAAAACTCCAAAACGTGTAAAGTATATATATAATATACATGCATGTACATGTACATACAAAGCATCACTCTATTTCATAAATTAACACCACTAGATATGATAATGTGGCATCGTTAACAGATATTCTATGCGTCATTTCAACTTACATTCTTATCAGTGATGAGTACGCTTGCACCGGCCTGTATCAGCATACGACTGATTGTTCTCCTCTGGTACCATGCTGCCTTATGCAGTGCTGTCTGACATCTACAATAGCAACCATACTATTATTACATAGTTTACACTTTAGCGTTTAAAATGTTCTACAAAATTGAGTCTCAATAACTAAAAGACAGCTAAATAATGTTACTGCACCCATATCATTGAACTTTTACCACAAAATAAAGTCACATGACTATGATTGTATGGACAGCTATATCTAGATGTACATTTACTATATCGTTGAGTCTAGCACAAAATATTCAAAAATATGGGCATCAAGTTTGAATTGTAATTCATCTCCTCTTTACATAAAGTGAGAAAAGAGACGAGAGACAATGACTTCAAAAACAAATCTGAGTAAATTATCACTTTTCACTAACATACATTCCTCAAAGTTCACACAATAGTATAGACTACTGAGTATTGGTAGAAAAAAATTTACTTTTCTTTGTCCAGCATGTTTACTATAGAGTTGGGAGCGTTGAGTAAGATGTAGTTAGTAATTTCCTTGCAGTTGAACCTGGCAGCATGATGTAACACAGTCATACCGTCGCTGTCTGTCTGCATTATATTGGCACCTCTCATGTGAGCATCCATAAATCTCTTGGCATCGTTTCTCTTGACTGCATCCAGCAGTACCTTATCCACAAGTGTGACGTGATTTTCAGCTCCAACTCTACAGCAGAGAATGACATCACTAAAGCAGCCGGCAATGACAGGCAGTATAATGATAGTGAAGGTGGCCGATTTGTATTTTCTATCAATGCAAACAACATAAAGCTGTATCCACTCCACCCATGGTGTGGAACGCTTTTAGAGGTTGAACAAAATGAAAACCAGGATGCCCAATTAACCACATGGCATCTTCAGTTTACCATTAAAATATCACACAAGAAAATAAAGGACTATAGTGTGGGGAAAACAGCACAATAACAGATCGATCACAACAACAGACGATCATAACAACAGACGATCATAACAACAGGCGATCACAACAATAGACGCAAGTGATAGAAGTGTGCATAGATAAATAAACAAAGCTAAACGTTTTCAACATGCGAAACTATCATTCAGTCAAGCTCTGTACTAATCCTGTAAATTTCCATATCCTAAACTATACTCTATTTATCAGCTTCACTAATCCAGCCACTACAAGAGTTCTTTTTCAACAAAAACAGCTGAAAGTTTTGACATGCATCTTAGCCTGTGTTCCTACGGATACATGACCGACTAGTGCAGTGGTTTCTTGCTGAAAGCAGTCTAGGCAGTGATAGAAATACGAAGTATAGAAGATGTGATAGCCCTTGGCCTAATATATATAGATACAAATAGTAAGGGAAGATGCATACACCCCGTGCTAATGACATTCTATGCAGATGGTGGTATGCAGGCAGACAGGCTAATACAAAGTGAAATGTAGACACATTGAACTGCTAGTAGCTATAGTTCCTCTAACTAACACAACGTTGCAGATATACACCTTTTGCTTAAATTTTGCGCCTGAACTTTTTCTTGGATGGACAGTTTCCTCACTTGCCTAGAATATAACAGGCAGTAATGCTACTAATATATTATGCTGAATAATAGCATGCAAACAATATATGATCATTAAGTATCCGTATATGTTATGTAGCTGATAGGGGAAGCGGAATATACATGTAATTATCTACATGTAACATATATCGGTAACAAATATACATGGAAAGCCCTAGAACTATATGCATACATGTGGTTCAAATTATATACTCCAGCTTATTTAGCCAAAAACTAGAAGAATTCAACATCTAGTCACATGACAATAATAATGATTCCATGTGACTGCTGGTTAGGAAAGTCCAATGAAAGCACTGCATTATACTAACGGTTTTGGGTAAAACGATGCGGTAATATAACACGTACTATAGAAGTTTAAATACTTACACGGGAGATCGAGGAGGAGTCACTGGATATCTGAAGGTTGATACCGTACTGCTGGCGGATGGTAAAAATCTACTTCCTCTATCCGGCTCTGAATCACCCTAAAAGAAGACAAATAACCTGCCATCTTTAGTTGGATAATTAAAATGAACCCAACCAAGAGAACTACCTCTCATTATTACAAAATTACAGAGTCCGGTAGTTGGTCAGAATCAAGACACACAGGATATGGCTTAGTGTGAAACTATAGGTGATAGGAGGATGTCATAAGATTTATCCAATCAATAGTCAGTTTGTTTGCAAACAATCGTCAGCATATACAATTTGAACCACGCAACCAACTAAAATGCAGGGACGTCATAATTCAAGAGCGCAAATGTTGAAACCATTTTACCAATAAATAGTCACACTACTCATATGCATTTCATAGATGTATAGCTTTGCCCAAAAATAATCAAGAACTAACTAATGAAACCTACCATAATATAGACCAACTAGGACTGATATTGTTATGTAACAACTCGGTGAAATATAGCATGTGCTTACAGGGGTAGAGCTGGGTGTAGTCATGGGTAGCTCGGGATCCAGGATGTACAGATCTTCACTGGATATGTCTGTGATGTAATGTAAGTGTTCCTGGCCTTGGTCCACTCTGAAGAATCTCACCGCAGTTGTCGCTGTAACGCCAAATGACGCATAAATTTAGTTAAAGTTAGTAAGGTGGCTCAATGTTTGATTTGTAATAAAAAAGGGTAATAAGAGTACTTCCTGTATTGTTAGTACACCTAATAGCTCTGACTTACAATCTAAGAAACACCACTGCGGGGACAAAGGGCGGATACAGTGGGGAGTTGGTAGTTTCTCAGCCGATTCCTTTTCCTCACCACTCATCGTCCTTTCAGCAGCAGCAGAGCCTTCCGCTACAGTTTCTTCTGCTGCCGTTCTCAGCTGTAGCATGTCCTTACCAAGTCTGTTTATCTGCTCTCTAACTGTCTCCAAGTCAGCATCTCTTAACACGATGATTATACCCAGTGGAATGGCTGTCAACAAGTAGAATAATATTGATACACGTCTGCTGTAGTTACCATCAACTACGGATACCAAACAGAGGTATGAAGCAGATAAATGTATATAGATGTATATACATGTATATAAACAAACTATATTGTAGTGATAATCTAAACGATTGAGTGATATGGTTGTATGAGACCCACAACCATTCTTATTGGCTGAGAGGTATATCATGCAGTGCCTCCGTTCATACTACAGGACGAAAATGATGTTAACACTAAAACCCTGACCAGCGACACTATCACATTTTGTACTAGGAATAGTAAGAACTTTGCTAGCGACGTAACATAAGTAATATATTACTTACAGACGTCCTTCAGCTTATCCTTATCATAGTGGTACGTCTCGTAGTCTGCTAGTCCGATACGACTGACCTGCAGACGCATTCTGTTAGCGTTCATACTAACATCCCTGTAATACAGTACAATGTCAAGGTCAAATTATTGTAATATTTGCACATATTTTACACGTACTTTTAAAGACACTGGATGCAAAATAATGTAATACTATTAAGGTTATTATAATAGGTTGTATACTGGGTATAAGAGTATATTGCAACGCATCGGGAAATATAATATGAAAATGAGGCTATACATAAACCTTAATTGAACTTGAACTACATGTATCATGAATTTGTAAATACACGAATATCTGTGTGCAGTTTACAACATTCCATAGATATAATATACATGTACATGCAACATAGTAGATACGTTGCGAGCTAAATAAATTTGGCCAAAGCGGGGCAAGGAATTATAATCCGTGATCTAAAAACGAATTAACGAAAGATTGAGTAACGCAACTTTGCCATTAGCAAAATAAAACTTTTATTCCAACGCAACTTAATTATGCAACGAAAAGGAGATGTTTGCAATGCACATTAAATAACAGTTAGTTAAAGCCCGCCTGGTGATGACATAAGAAAAGACAAGTTGCAAAATACTACAAATGAAAACAAAGTGGGTGGTGTTCGCTCGAAAACATATTATATGTGCGTTATAGGCTCAGTGTGACATAAATAGGTGCATACTCAGATGCAATACGATGAAAGAATATGATACAGTAGATGATCTAAGTAACACGAAATAGTTGTTGGCAGAAGATGCATGTTCTAGTACAATAAACGACACTCAGAAATATGATGGTGCACACAAGAAACGGAGACAAGACACGGAGTCCAAAGACATTAACAGTGTGTGTATAACATGACAGCAGGCGTGAACAGCGACACCAATGGCAACAAAGGTAAGACCGATGTTACTATACACAGACAATGGAATACATGAGTTACACGCAAGTTGAAATGCTTGACAAGGCTACAAGGGACAATGAAAGCTATTAGAAGACTACTTGCAGGGTTTCAGATAGGCATTGCTCCATTGTCATGCTGTCCACGCTGGCTATGTTGTGCCACGCTGCAAACTTATAACGCCTGAAATGAATAACATGATTATCATAAAGAGTTATGCTCCCTTTGGTTGTGGAGATAACTACCAACACATCCTATTGCCACCATGTAGACAAAGGTAAGGAATCAATTTCCCCTCCATAATGTCCGCTCCCGTAGAGATATTATATTGTTTGCCACGCTGAAAACCTAGGCAAGATCACCACAATGTGCTGAGAAACAACAACCTCAGAATTTCATACTCAATCTCAACTTTGCAGTGAAGAAACCTCTGAATAAACCAGACCACGTAAATGTAAACTGATGCCCTAACCAATCAAGTTGCAAGATACACCTAAAGTAGACCAACTAAAGTGATGTATTTTGTCTAACAAATTATCACATGAGTTATAACCCTTCAAAACTAGTTAATAGTCGTCCATTTCAAACCGTCACAACACCAAACTATTGTAAAATATCATGCAAGGAAGAAGATAATAAATTTGATGGTGAACATCGAAGGTAAGGAGAACAAAGCTTTATTTAGCAATGCAAAAATTGGAAAAATTTGGTCAATTTCTTTTTATAGACATTAAACTTTGTCGACGTGCACCATGCATGCTATTGTCAGCTTCCATAATCACCGATGTAGCCTTACTAGCTATTGGTCAGTCATCAACGAAAAGACGTGGAAAGGATGTCAAATTTATGAATTTGGTAAGGTATGCCTCGATTTCTAAGAGAAAAAACTTGGCAGCACACAACACGAGTAAGAGCAATTGCAGTAACAGCAGCAGCGCACTTAGCAGCTGGAAATGTTATACACAGAGAGAATCTTGCGGGGTTATATAGATGCCATTGCAAACACTAACCATCTCAGTGTCCATAAGATCAGTTCGCTTTAAAGTGTAAAAATAACAAAATAGTAATCACCAATCAACTTGTGATTTCATTCGTTTGAGAGCAAGAGAAAGGAAACAACAATCAGTTCTTTCTTCTCTTTTCCAAACCCAGTTGGTCTCTCGGCTTCCAAAATGATACGATTAAACAGATTACATTTGATGTAGGCAGTCAAAACCATCTCAATATCTACATTATAGCGTTTAGCAAAAAGTGGTAGTCTTGATCTCCAAACATTGTAGCATAATCAACTTATTAAAGAGAGGTAGACATCACTGTAGACGGTAGGGGACAACTCCCACCACCAGTATTACAATATGAATATGTACATACTTAAGACTAGACAGTTGTGCTCCATTAACTCTCTTCTGTTTCATCAACATCTTAGCTCGGTTTCTCAACTTTATACTGATTACAGAGGGCTTCAGCCGACATGGTTCGCCATCAACCTGAAATATAATATTAAACAAGGCTATACATACAAATTGAATCTGAATTTGCAATTAGTTGTTCTAGTTTATGAAACAACAAGACAAGAGTTCATGAACAATTGTAGATATGCTAGTAAGTTGTCGCTTCTATCCAATTACAATAGAGATGTCCTTATGTAGCGTAGACATCACTGTACCAGAGTCATACCTGCATTGGTATTGTCTTCAGAGTGGTTAATTTAACCTCATTGCACTGAATTATCTTCTCACCATGACCTCCAACCTGTAGAGTTGCCTGTAATCATTGAGAAATACGAGTTAGACACTGAGTAAATATCTGGAGCTGGACCAATAAAGATTAAAAATGTTTGCAATACGTTGAGTAACAGGAATTCAAAAATGGAAGAGCTTGGAGATGTGCCTTGTAACGCGTCAATGTGTATGTTTACCAAAGATTTTGTTGCCAACTACCATTTTTGAACAATACAAATCAAAAAGAGAAGGGGCTGTCATAACTAGAAAGCTAGAAGAAGATTAGAGGATGCAGAGAAATCTCAACGAGTTTACTTGACCAGAACATAAGTTGCATTTATGCAGCTATTGATGTGGAGGGGACCGAGATCGGTGCATCAACACAGCTTGAAGTCATAATACCAAAGCCTGTAGCATTATAATTATAGATTGTGTTACCCTGGCTTTGTCTGACTTACCAATTGCGTAGTGGTGAACCCAATAACTTCTAACTTGCCATCATCTGTACGTGGGGCATCGAACTGACCACTCGTACCCCAGGGATTGGCTCCAGACGAGTATTTGGGGATGTTTAGGAAGAGTAAACAATGTAGCTTCAGTTCCTTCATCTTCTGTGTGAGATCTACACCATCACACTGTAAGTAGCATACATTGTAAGTACACCACACTGTAAGTAACATACATTGTGCATATTACTGTATGTACAGTACAAAAACTATATCATCATATTGTAAGTAATATACATAGCAACTACAGTATATATTTACACCATCATGTTGGAAGTAACAAACATAGTAAGTAACTATTTATGGACCTAAGGCTAAGGTCACACACCTCTATCCGGACGTGGTCCATGAGGTCTTTCCAAGGTCGTTTCACTACATCTCTACTACCGGCTCCAGCCATTGTAATCTTATTCCTAAATGGACTGTTAAACTTTTCAGGGTTGGCTTCTCGGCTTTCATGGAACTCCAACAGTACGTGGGCATCGGCTCCAAGGCTATGAATCAGAACACTAGACTCTAAGCATGTCAAAGAAAATCCAGTTTTACAGTCTGAATCGTCGCAACCAACAAATCCCCTCATAGAACAGAATCACCAACTATCATCAGATGTTACTATGCACCTCATAATATAATAAATTCAAATATGTCATCAAGTTGGAGTTGTCTTCTCATAAATTCAGTGCTAGTCAATTATCTCAATAACACCAAAAATTGCTATTCGGCCATTGATTAAAATAGAAACACTGTTATCCCTATTCCTATTGGTTGTTATTGTTACCTGAAACCTGATAGTACGGGATTGATTTACATGGAACTGGAGGCAAGACAATTCCTACTATATCACATGGGTAACGCAACGTCATCGGGTTTTGGATTGAACAAAACAGACAGTCCTTTAGCAAACACATCATGTACACAAAGTAAGACAACTCCAGAACATTTGAATTGCGACAAACCTAAAATAATTGTTCATCACGGAAATGGGTAGATTATCTTTAGCGTTCTCTTCGGGAGAGAGAGGTACATCACTGGAGGCAAGAGGAGAGACATCAAGGTCCCACCTGTCTAGTTGAACTACTGTACTCTCCTCTACCTGCTGTAGGACTTTAGATATCGGTTCATCGGTGTAACCCTATAGAGATCAATTTGTAATATTTTACATTGTGTTCCACATTATGATGCAACTAAAATCTTATTGACATAACCAACATAGAATTGGGTCCTAAAGGCATAGATAATGTGTTTCAACTTACTTACTATATATTACATGTAAGTGTGACTACTCCAATGTACTTACTAATAGAGTACATATAGGTAGGTGTAACTACGATACTGCACTTACTATATACTACACATAGGTAAGTGTAACTACTTTAATGTACATATACTTACCTACATGTATATGCTACATATAGGTCTACATATAGGTAAGTATAATGTACTTACTATAAACTACATATAGGTAAGTGTAATGTACTTACTATATACTACATGTAGGTAAGTGTAATGTACTTACTGAGCCCCAGTTTAGTGTCCTCGCCAAGTCATTACCAGTTCCTAGAGGTAGCACGGCTACTGAAGGTGAATTGGTGAAACACACTTTGTCAATCTCTGCAAGAACCCAGCCTATAGTGCCATCCCCTCCACACACCAATATGTGTAGGTTTGGAACCTGGGTTAAAATATAATAGAACAATAACCAACTAGCGTTTAAAAAATAAATAAAATAGATACCAGTTATTGCATTACAATTCCAGATTTCAGGGTGATTTTCTTATCTGCTGCAACCAGGTTAGGAAAATATTTTAGGAAACTTATGTTGAACGCCTGGCTCTAGTTTTCACATAATTTTCGGTGAATATCAGTGAATGCTGAGCGACAAAATTCCAGCTGCTGTAACATCTCCACATGTACAGAAGGGGAAACCTTCAAGTTCTATATAATACCTTCTTGTAGAGTTCCAGACCTCTCCTGGGTCCTTCTTCAGTCAAGTCAAAGACTTGCCTTGGGTTCAGGTAGAAGTTAAATTTAGGTATAAGTCTTGAGCCATGGTTTCCTCCACTTCGTGGGTTAATGAACACTGTAATATATATGTACATTGTAGCATGCTGGTGACGGTCTAGTAAAAGTATGACAACTCCTCATCGCTGTTATAGTGAAGAGAGAGCAATTCCGGCTGTATATGTAATAAATGATAATGCTCATAGAGAAGGGTAGAAGCTCATGTATTTTGTCCAAGAATCGAAACTGAAAGCATCTACCTGTCTAATTTATGTACAGTGTATTATGTACATGCACATGTACATATCATACAGTGCAAGTACATTTACATAATATACTGTACATACTACCTGATCTAAAACGTAATAATTAATAATTGATTATTGTATTTATAATTACTATTTACTTCAAGTAATAACAGTATTACTTACTTTCTTTAATCATAGACATTAAAGACCTTATATACATGTAAATACTAATAATCAGGTTCAATGGAAACTGTTACAAGCACCTAACATCTATTTATATAAAACAGTTGGATAACCTACATATACATGTATGTAGATAGGTAGCTTACCTGTAACAATTATAAATGCAAACAGTTATTATTTACCTGCTTTGTATTATTTCAACATTTCAAATCTAAAGCCTTGAATTTAAAACAAAATCAATTTGACAGATCAAACAGTATGACAATGTTACTGTCATATATAGGCTATAGCTACATGCATTTTATACCATTAGTGATACATGTACATACTGCTACAGCATAACTATGCAAGGAGTGACGTGTAGACCACCCCACTTAGTCTTATTCTCTGTCAGAATACTGAGGCTATTTTAGCCTGCATACAGTCGGTAAAATAGCACTATTATTTGGACTAACCTATTAATGGCTTCTTATTGGCTGCCGGGATTGGTTTAATAATGAAGGGTTTGAAGTCAGCGATATGGTCATAGTGTTTCTCTACATTTTTCACCGCTGCCAAGCGTCTGCGTGACGCTCTTTTCGTCATCTTTTTCACAGATGATTTGAACGCCAACTAAAATTACATAACATTAATATATTTATTATATAACAACATGCAATAACGGAACCTAATAAAGTGCAGAATGACTATTTCACTGATTACATGTATTATTACAACACCACAGTTACACAACACAAGTATATTTCAACATTTAACATGTAATTATACCAGTATACATAAATGTAAGCATACAAGTAATATATGCAATATATTATGGCAGACCAAAACGTTATTAAACACGAACTGTATATTTAGATATTTCCACTATAATTATATAAATAAAGATTCAGCATATAAAAATATCAGTTCTCACTGTACGTAGAGATAACATTTTTACATCGCCACTTGCTATTGCTATTGCTCATATTTCAATCTTCTGACCAGCCTATACTGATATTACAAAGAGCATTTATTATGATATACCGATATTACATGTACGTACATTATTGTATATACAGGTGACGAAGAGCATTAATTATGTTATACTTGATATTACACATATATGTCACAGAAAGGATTTATGCTATCCAGTCATTGTGAAATGGAAGTAGTTGCAAAGATAAGGTGATAAAAGTGGACTTAACCATATTGTGACACCCACTTTATGAACCTACTTCCTCTCCAAGAAACAATGACACACCGTCATCAACCACTTCCACAACACGTTCTCAACCAAATGTGTGTTTCCACTCCACTCTCCCAGATATCAAGTACCAACACAGTCATAACCCACAATTCTGACTAACACTCTCCCAAAATGTTGGTGGTGGAACACAACAACACCATAGAAACAATAGAACTGGTCTGAGGATACCCAGGCTACGTGTTGCACATATAGTTTAGGGCCCACATATACATACACTTGACAGGTAGGTATGAGTAGTAACTGCACCATGATTGAAATGTATGGAAAGCTGTTAAGTGAGGTAATACTTGGCCAGCTGGTCTTGCCAAGGCATTGACGTAATTAATGCCATTGTTTAACTATAAATAGATGGATTCAGGAAAAGATGCATATTTTACTCATATAACAACTGTAGTAGGTAACCCATGCATAAGTGGGTAGTGGGTCTATAATACGTATACCTATAATACTATTACCTATATCACATACCTACATGTATATACTTGATTAAAACTCATTTTACCAACACGCTGTCTTTTACTTTATTAGTTTTTATCTTGCTAAAAAGCTCACAATTTTATATTTATTGCTTGCAGCTAATTTACATGTCTTTTACTCCACCAGTTTTATTTGCTACATGCTACAGTTTTTATGTATTGCTATTAGCTAATTTACTAGTGTTTGTTTGCCCATTTTAAAATTCAAACTTCTGCTATTTTGTCCTTATTTTTCTCTTCTTTTCTTTTTTTCTCATACTACAATCTTTACTTTTTGTGCTATAACTTCTTGCTTTCTGGACAAAAATCCCCTGGACTTAATCTTCGCCAGAATAAAAATGGAAAATATATGTATATACCTACATGTATATACCAATATATACCTATATGACTATATACCTATACCTATAAGCTGTACCTATAACCTACACATATACAAGTTACCAGAGCAGTCAGTAACAAACTAGCTAAATACAGAAAGTCAATGACTTGAGATTTCTAATAAGACATTATAAAAATAATGAAGGTTTGTTAGTTGAGTAAAACTGGTGATATAGACTGAGTGGTTCAATAGACTGAGTGGTTCAATAGACTGAGTGGTTCAATAGACTGAGTGGTTCAATAGACTGAGTGGTTCAATAGACTGCGATAATTGAAAGTTGATCAATTAACTATTAAATAATAAGTGTGACATCATATAATGAGACACCCACACAGCAATTAATTCAAGCAGCAAAATAATGATGATATTATGTAATACGTAATGTGCTATTTGTAGAGTATAATATAATACACCAAGCAGTTTACAGTCATCCTATACACTACAGGGCAGGTGGGCTAGAATTGAGAAAATAATAGAAAATATAGTAGAAACTAATTCCTGGTGCTCAAGGGTAATAAGATATAAGTTTTCCCTTCCTACAAGCCAGCCTACATATACATATACATGTACATACTATGTACACATTTCCATGCAACAGAAAAAATGACTATTTTTTGCAGGGAAAACCGGTTTTTATCATATATATGGTAAATGCTAATGACATTGGCTCTTGTCTTGTAAAAATTGGTATTTGAGATGCTTTTTCCAGGCAGAAAATACGTACAATGTATTTCTTCCCTCCTGGGAAATGTGAGCATTTAGCCGATTATATAAATGTCGTGAGGCCAAATTTTAGCAAGAAAAGCTCTGCCATTATCAGTACCCTTTCCTGTTAAATGTGCACTGAGCTTTACACTGCTTGAAAACTGCCCACAACTGTAATAAATAGACTTGTGTAAACCCTATTCAATACCAAAGTTCCGAGGTATGGTGTAAGTTTAGTTACCATTCAGATTGCAAGCTGAAATTGTGTATCAAATAAACTGACATTATAGAAATGTATTTTGACACCTAAACAACTTCTCCAGTAATATTCCCACACCAAGACTAATAAAAACAAAAAACAATTAATTATCGTTTAAACTGGAGATCATCAGCAACTATCAGAGTTTAAATGAGATAAGTTATAGAGTCGTAGATTAAACTTACCCATGGACTAGCACATGAAGGCATGATCAAACGAGTGGAACAGGTACTTCTGATTATGCACGGATTTAAGAACTTATATAAATATATCAGATGTACAGGATATTTTAGGCCAATATATACGTCACTAAAAGTATACGTAATGAGACATGTGGATCTGTTACTTAATTTGAAAATCTAAAAAAAAGGAAATTCCGAGAAATAAAGTAACTCAACCTAGAAATGTGACAGGACGTCTGCGCCAGCGCAGTGTCAAATGTCTTGTGAGACTAAGGTACACAGGATAGATATTCATTCCTTGATTTAGACATGACTAGTGCCAGCCAATCAGCTAGTAGCAGCCTGCGCTCCTCAGTATAATATGAGGAAATTCAGGTGATGATATACAGCTACCCAATCAGAACAATGATTACTACTACTTAGTCTATAGCTTATTGCCATATCAAACTCACAAAAACTACAGTCACGTAAGCTATATGTAACCAGGGATAAAGATATGTTTACATCTTGTGAGTATTAGGATCCCATACTAATACTGATGCCCATAAATTTTTAGATACAAATTCTTATATTATAGCCAGCAAATACACCAACACTGGGCATTAAAATTGTGAAAGTCAAATGGCTGATCATTAATCCTCATCTATACTAATATGCACATATAATATTATAATAGTCTCAGCTATATTTAGAATGCTATTGACGTCTAGATTAATAATCAAATAGCTTGACAATAGACTAAAAAGTCTAAAATAAACTAGATAGCATTCACTATCTATTTATAATCACTACATTGTGGAGCTGAAGGATAAAATAAGATTTAT
The DNA here is from genome assembly GCA_935421135.1 of Bugulina stolonifera. Classification (NCBI taxonomy): domain Eukaryota; kingdom Metazoa; phylum Bryozoa; class Gymnolaemata; order Cheilostomatida; family Bugulidae; genus Bugulina; species Bugulina stolonifera. Next base: position 9,138,783 of record OW285193.1, on the reverse strand, counting down.
TTAATTATTTACAGTCCAAAAATAGACCATTCAGTTTAATCAGCTGATAATAGACAAACTAATGTAGAGTTAATTTTGCCTGACAAAATTCAAATATAAAATAGTTTTTACAAATACTTGACGTCAACAAATTAAAATATTAATAAATTGCGTCAAAACCTGATACATGCGTAAGCTACAAATATTATTGAGACCTAATGAAGACATTGGCTAGGTTTTCTACACTATTTTATTTAACCAGCCGATAACCCTGGACATCCAACTAATTTTGCTCCCTAGCATGAGCACATGCAAACATTATGTAGGCCTAAATCACTAACATTCACAAGAAGCATACAATCAATTTCCTAGGGCAGCCTAGGGGTGTTTTATATCGTTTTAAAGGAAACATCGAGCCCCAGGCAGCTATTTTGAGTGTTTTTTAGGCCAATTTAGTGATAAAGAAGCATAGAAGCAGAAGCTGAGGACTATTTGGAGGACTATTGCATGTTGTCCTCTCGTGCATTTTGGTGTCAGATAACTCCCAATATTTCACAACTGAAATCCACCATTACTTTGCACTTGATGGGTTGTTGACTTTTGACCACAAGGTCAACCACTAATGAGAATAAAATGTGATCAATAACAAAATAACATTGCCACAAGTATTGAGTGATTCAAGCCAAATCTTCCTGTGACTATGCTGGCTACAGATGATTCGAGTAAATAACAATATTAGCATTCATTTCAGTGTGGCAGCACATAAATTATCCCTTCACAATAGAAGGGGCATTTGCCAACACCTATGCGGGTAATAAATATGAAACAAATGGCATGCAGCCATCAGGATGTTTAGTAGAAATACACATGGGCTAGTGAAAAAACACTATATTTATGCATATCAGGAAGCCAGTCTCTACAAAAGTTGCACTCCATAAACTAAATAGCAGTTGGAAAAATTGTCCTGATAGTAGAGCATAGCATTTGTTATTTAGATTGCATAGGCCTATAAATAAAAGGGCAGTTTTTCATGTTCATTTGGCATATTATAATGACATAAATAGTACTACTGGTAAGTTTGAATACTATTGCAGTAGTGAAAAATTCAGGTGTTACACCACAACATATGATCCTAGGAAACACTTTCTTCCTTCTGCCTATGTTTTAAGAACGGAGAATATTATTATCCTCTGTAACCAAAATTATACTGATAGTGATCAAGTAGCATGATGATGGCACATGTTCACTAATACAGTCACGATAGAAGAAATACAATCCGAGTTCTTTATTATAACATTCTATGTGGCTACAGGCATAGCATACAGACTAGCTAGCTAACCTATAGTGAACCCGCAGATTTGGTCATCACATAAAATAACAATACTTCTGATGTTTGTTCAATGGTGTCCAACTTATAAACAAGCACCAACAAAATGGTTTAGTGGTCAGTGATAATCTTGTTCTTCTTCCATCTAGTGGGCTCATAATACATGTAATGTACATGTAGTGAGTTATTGGTGATAAAAATTTCTTTTGTGTATATATTTGCCCCCAAACCAGAGATTGTGAATGTACCCAGTCAAAAACAACAATTTAGTAATATAGACACTCAATGTTGTATGAGCAAAACAACAGAGGGATGCACATGTTCTTGTGAGCTAATATTGGTTGCAATGTACAAAGGTATAATTGCTTATCTATAGCATATATTAATAATATTTTAGATACAATTTAAATATTCTGTAATTCGCGTTCATGTACATGTATATCATGTATAAGACTGCACACTACATGTTCTATCTGACAGTATCTGTACATAACATGTATAATGTTATTTATGAATCATATTACAAAACTATCACAGTATGTTCATGCACATGTATTATAAAAATCATGTACTACATGTATACACATAAAAATGTATTATACATGCACTACATGAGTGTATAGCTCATGTCTGTACCCCATAAGCAAGATGCACATGTATGTACATGTATAGGCTACAACATTATGATTTTTTATACATCTGTAAAGCTGATATATATGTAATTTATTATAAATAACTATAGTAACTATAATAAGTAATGCACATACATGCACATTGCATACCACGCCCATTCAGTTATACACGCACGTGCTAATGGCAGATGTCTTCACCAGATCCCTTCTTGGGCTGGCAGTGATATGCGTAGTGGCTCATTGATTAGCCAGTGTGGTTGGGAGGAGGCTACCTATAGAGTGCCTAGTGTAGGACTACTTCAGTAGAAATTCTTATTTTCAATAATGCATGACACATCACATCCTAAGTGATCAGAACAGTAGCCTAGCCACTAATTTGCTTTTGTTGCAATATAGAAAATGGACCAATCCATGTACATGTAGGTGGCTGCTAGGCTGTTGAGTGTAGAATAATTAGCAATCCACTCAGTATACCAGCTCTTGTTATCATTGTGGTCAGGGCAGAGCAGCCTTATGACATTGGTCATATTATTGCATTCTTGCGGTTTGTGTTCTTAGTACAACTTATTTTTAAACAAAAGTAGAGAGATGACAACTTTACATGCACAGCCAAAAAACAATTTTTGTGGAAGATAACTCTGAATTACAGAGCCATTTTACTATTAAATCTAGTGATAAATGGCTCCATTGAAAAGATAACTCTTAGAAATCAGTCAATTCGCCTTGAAAAATGGAGCGCAACGATATAAAACACCCCTAGGCTGCATGATCACTTTAAGCTGTAAATGAAACATTTTTTACCTAAGGTCTCAATGATTTTGTAGGTCTATATAATTATATCCCCCCTGAGTGTCCTCTTGCTACCAGGGCATACTAATAATTATTCAACACTATGGCAGCGAAACATAGGCATTTGCCTACGTGCGGGTTTCTACCTTGCTATGAGGTCGGCTTCTTGGACGAGATACATATGCCATGCCTACTAACATTATATATGTGAACCCATATAGCATTTAGTTAATACGTGCTTGGTATTACCTGCAGTATAATTATATGGTCATATGTTACAGGAAACTGGGCATTGATTTAACAACACGTTCAACAACCTTCTGGACAAACAGCATTTACACACCACAGTACACGGCACACACCACAGTACACGGCACACACCACAGTACATGGCACACACCACAGCACATGGCACACACCACAGTACATGACACACACCACAGTACATGACACACACCACACTACATGACACACACCACAGTACATGGCACACACCACACTACATGACACACACCACACTACATGACACACACCACAGTACATGGTACACACCACAGTACACGGCACACACCACAGTACATGGCACACACCACAGCACATGACACACACCACAGTACATGACACACACCACAGTACATGACACACACCACACTACATGACACACACCACAGTACATGGCACACACCACACTACATGACACACACCACACTACATGACACACACCACAGTACATGGTACACACCACAGTACACGGCACACACCACAGTACATGACACACACCACACTACATCACACACACCACAGTACATGACACACACCACACTACATGACACACACCACACTACATGACACACACCACAGCACATGGTACACACCACAGTACACGGCACACACCACAGTACATGACACACACCACACTACATGACACACACCACAGTACATGACACACACCACAGTACATGGCACACACCACAGTACATGGCACACACCATCCTCATTGTCACAAGAACATTCTGATAATGATAACACATTGGTGTAAATAAGGACACATGTAAGTAGGCAAATAAGACGTTGTCACGTGTTATTATATAAATAACTTACAGAGAAATTTTGATTTATTGATGACATAATCTAGTGAATTATACATGCAATATAGGGCTTACCTATTAATAATTAGTGTAACATGCTATGGTATCATAATGTAATACGACTAACCTTTCGTGAAATTTTGATAATCCAAGATGGAGGGATTATTAGGTTTGCAAAGTCACCCAGTTTACACTCCTCATCGACCTGTTCCATCTGGAAGCAGGCGTTTCTGACGTGGTAAGCTGTTTGGCACCAAGAGCAGCATATCGCCACCACTTCCTGTATAACAGACAGACTATACCTATAATGACATCAGCAGTGTATTTATAGCATGAATTTGCTGCCGACAGCAACATTACGTTATGTTAACATTCATTGCAAACCTACACACTAAATAGTGGGATTAAGTTAATATCAAGTAGATTGCTCTTGATGTTTCCTCTTTACAAATTAAGTAGATCCACTCTCCGCCACTTGGAATCAAATAAACAGAAAAATTACTTGAAAACTTCATACATAGACAAGGGCTACAAATCCTACTTTCATCCAACGTAATCCAAGACAGATAAGATAAAGCATTGTTGCGACTCCATATTCTATGTAATCTAACCGAGATGAACAGATGATGAGTAGATGCTCTATATGTTAAGCTAAGCAATGCAGCTTTTTATATTACATAAAACAAACTAAGAAAGTTCATAAATGGCAGTTGGAAAAGACCCTCCACTGGCGCAGGAATATGATAAGAAAAAACTTTTTCCTGTGTTCAGTCAATAAAAGATTTCATAAATAAAATTTATTAAGGGACCCTAAACCATTACCTAATATTACCAAATAATGTAAACAAACACACATGAAGATGCGTTACCAAGTAACATAGTGTCGAAGTTTGTTGAATAGAGAACAGTGATTTGTTGATCAACATAGTATTAGCCTACACATTATTGTCATTATTTTGCTGTCGTTACTCTCGTTGCCGATAGGGAATTGTGGGATAAATGGCATCATTTGTTGTTATAAACAATGAATATTGCCCACAACTGGTATGTTCCCATCCATAGTATTTCTACATATTATATGTCTATTGTATATTGACAGCATTAGATAGTGGGTATGTGCTTACCTTAACGGATTGAAAAGGGAAATTACGCTGAGGGAATGCCTTTGAGCACGCTTTACATTTGCCATCCTGTCTCTTCTTATGAATCCAATGATGCTGTACGGCCTGTTGCTACACAAGGGAATAATCAGTAGAATCAGTTCAGTGGAACAGACGACAATGTGCTCCCATGACGCAATACATATACTTAATAACAAACAACAGGCAGAAAGTATTTTTTCTTGAGACAAGAAGTTGGCTACATGAAAATTAAAATGTGAAATTTTTAAGATCGGTGAAAACCATTGCAATATGCTTGATTAAACCAGATTTCATGAACAAGCACAGGAAAGTAGTAAATAGTATATTTGTTTGTTTAGCAGGTTGTAGTGAAATGCAGTCATCTCTAAGTTCTCGCCTACTATTTCACATTGACTCTATATAGGAACGTAGCTACCATAGAAAATAATACTAGAGTTTGGCATCCCCTCTACAATTGTCAGCCATTCACCTAAGGCTAATCTTAAAATATAGTGAGATTATTGGATCATCTTCCATAGCTTAACTTCCTGTATTTACTTGTTGCTTAGCAACATAGACCAGGTTCCTAGAAACATTTACAGCATCAACACTCACAGACACATCGTATTGTGATTATGACTAACTAATAACTCATCAAAACAAGACACCAAGTGTCACAACAAATACTCTCTTTTCTTAGCAGCTGACAACGAGTAGTTAATCAGACATGGAATTCCTTCAATTTACGCAGATGTTCAACCAGCTATCACTGTGCCTGTACACTCAAGTCAAGCGGTAAAATGCAACACGTCCACTCACACTATTCTACTGGTGTTCAGACACCATGGCAGCGCATTGCTGGGACATGGAAACAAAAATGAGTTGTCATACTTTTCAAGCTTCAGTTATTTCATGGTACACTGGCATGAACAATATAATATACAGTAGTAGTCATATGCACCATGGCATGTGAATATGATATGTACCAATGGACCTATTATGGGCTAGTATAACACTACACTTTACTAGTAAATGTATAATATCATGTATGCTACACATATATTATGTACATGTGTGTAACACTGTATACACATGTACATAATGTACATTGCACATGTGTGTTATGCATGTGTATATTACACTACACGTGTGTACACGTGCATTGTGTACATGTGCATTGTGTACATGCACATATAAAGCATGCAGAAAGACAGCAAAGAGAACACAACTCACCTCTCTGTAATTCCTCACTCCAGCTTCTCTGAATGTTGGCTTGCATTGAGCTTCCTGAAAAAGAACCAATGGACATACATCATGTACATTATTGTTATTCACGACTGGTAATGCGATGCCAATATAATAATATTTAATACGTTGTATATATAATGATGATGATACAATGTGGACATTAGTGTAGTTCTCATGATGGATGAAGCAATGAAATAAACTGTTAAACTGCAATACTCACATCGGAATAATGTGAACTGGGATTTCAAACAAAATAAGGCATCTTATTCCGGGTAGAGGTGAACTGTACAGACGAGCTGCTGTGAAAGGCATATATACATTTACGTAAAGATATTGTAATAAACTAGACGCATACTCACTCTCTCCAGCTGACCGACACAGACCAGATGAACAGTTATGTGACAAGCACTGCACTTCTTTCTAGTCCCGTGCCTCTGTAATCAGAGCAGATGTTATGCAACACGACAAACACAATCGTTGGGAAATTACGCGTACAAAAATTTCAACTCAAACAAGTTTGACATTACCGGAAGAGTGATGTTTATTATTCTAGTGATAATATAGTCATGTGACACCAGACTGATTCACAGTCTAGACTAACCTGAGCACGAACACAGTCTTTCTCTGACAGATAGCAGGACTCTCCCGATGGATATTCTATCCACATGTGTGCTCCTTGTTTAGCATATTCCTGTACATTAATAATTACCAATAAAATAATAGTGAGAAGATAACTTTTAAGAATCTGACAATCAATAAAGAGAAGCCAACTACTAATAATTTAATAAAAAGAGGATATAGCTACGTATATTATAATAGAAATAATATCATAACTACCTAATGGAGAGAAGACAACTACTAACACTCTAATAGAGAGAGAATAACTACTATCTACATTGTAATAAGTATAAATACTATCTAATAAGCATAAGACAATAAGTGCTATCTAACAAAGCAAATAACCACTAACATTGTGGTGGCTAATGAGAGAGGAAAACTACTAAAAGTCTAAGAGAAAGAGTAGTAGACAACCGATAGAGAGAAGATAACTACTAACAGTGGTCAATAGGCGAGGGCTTGGTATATACTTAGAGTGTACTTGGTATATACTTAAAGTGTACTTGGTATGTACTTAAGAGTGTACTTGGTATGTACTTAAAGTGTACTTGGTATGTACTTAAGAGTGTACTTGGTATGTACTTAAGAGTGTACTTGGTATATACTTAGAGTGTACTTGGTATGTACTTAGAGTGTACTTGGTATATACTTAAAGTGTACTTGGTATGTACTTAAGAGTGTACTTGGTATGTACTTAAAGTGTACTTGGTATGTACTTAAGAGTGTACTTGGTATGTACTTAAGAGTGTACTTGGTATGTACTAAGAGTGTACTTGGTATGTACTTAAGAGTGTACTTGGTATGTACTTAAGAGTGTACTTGGTATGTACTAAGAGTGTACTTGGTATGTACTTAAAGTGTACTTGGTATGTACTAAGAGTGTACTCGGTATGTACTTAAAGTGTAGTTAGAGTGCACTTACCGTCCAGTCTACCTTGTGTGATTCATCAACACTCTTGTATACTTGACCTTTCAGATCTGCCTCCAGAGTGCCTCCGGACTCCAAACTTATTTTATTGTAGATTGCTTTCCTAAAAGTCAGCAATAACAATGTGTCACTAAACGAAGGTACATGTAGGCTACATCCACACATACTTATACATGTACATTAAGCTATATGAGAACAAATACACGGACTGAGGGTTTGCAGAAAACAGTATTCAGCGCAATAAAAGGGTATGGAGATATATAGAGGCCCAAATTTAAACAGAAATATATTGGGAGTTCAAACACCATTTATAGTGGAGTTGGGTGCTGAGCAGAGTTAGTTACTTGAAATGAAACAACTTTGTGACGGTCCATTGGACTGAGAACAGACTATAAACCTGAACTGTACTGTAGGCTATATATCAGAGTATCTTTTTGTATTCAAGAAGGTGGAGCCCCCCCCCCCCCCCCCTAGTCATAAGTATAGCAGCATTAGAATCAAAATATATATGGAAAAGCTTATACAATTTTAGATAATATTTGTGGCTGCATGGTAGCAATAAGCAGCCTTCCTGTTAGGCATATACTATCCTACCTTCTTAAGTAAAAGTTGCTACGTTGTTTCATGTGAAATCTTGAGCATATATCTAACACATGCATAAATAATTCACCAAGAAATTATTATTCAAACAGATACCCCAACACCAACAACATGCATGCATATAGCCTATAACACAGAGTACAACACACATGTACGTGTAAACATATATTTACTGTTTAGTAGAGCATGCCAACGACTGGCCGATTGAAAGCCATAACAACAGCAAGCAAGGACAATATGCTATGAAAGAGAGGTAAGTGGGGATAACACCAGATTTTGTTGGGAAGAACACCAAGTAGTATTAGAAGACTTGAAGGTCGTCACAAGCAGCAGTAAATAAATTTTCAGGTGTAAATCTAATTTGTTTAAAATAATGAGGTTCTGAACATGTATAACAATGGGGCAACAAAACATAATTATTATCCAATTAAAACCCATCATAGGATCATGTCTATAAAATGCAAGCAGCAAATTCATCCAATAAAAAAACAAATATTCATTACCTCTGGGCCAGACTATCTTGCAATAAAATCACAGTACAACCATTGTCTAAATGTGTGAAAATTCCATTTTAATACATAGTAGATTGCATGACACTGTACTGCACTGTACTATTATTCGTACTACACTGTTTTTCTGTTTAAAAATTGACTCTTGTTACTTTGTTTTAGTTTACTTTACAGTACAGGGACAGAGTAAACATTTAACAAAGCTTGCAGGAAACAAAGGTTACATCTCATCTAATGCATGCTAAGCTAGCAGTTTGATCCACCACCAAGCAATCGACAGTACAAGCAATGTTGCAGACAGACATACAGACAGAAGATAAGGGTGTGGCAATAGAGGCGGGCATGCTCACAGCAGAACAATTATATTATAGAAATGCAGATGGAGTGGGGTTACAAGGTACGTACGATTCATCAGATGCTTTGGCATATTTTATGTCATCAGGAGATGACGGTTCACTCTTAATGAGAGCTTCTCTGTAACATGATTGGTTAGATACTATTGTAATATTGATGACCTACTTCTCTATAACATGATTAGTTAAATAATGTCAGTGACCTACTTCTCTGTAACATGATTGGCTAGATAATATTGATGACCTACTTCTCTGTAAAACGACAATGTTGATTATCTACTTGCAACTATAGACTTGAGCCAAGAGGATATATCTTTAAATCAATAGATTGGTAAAAGTCAAGGAACAGCAAGTTCACTAAGCAAAAGTCAGGGTCAAGTCATGATTGTTTGAAGTTTTCAGCCCCAATCACAAGCTTACGATAAAAAACTAGATAACAGAAACAGAGTATGTCAACAATCGACCTCACCCAAAGATTAACCTCATATAGACACTAGTTCAACAACATCTCGATATACACAAAATATCGTGGAGAGAAATGAATGATATCCGAAAGGCTGATTTACTATTGGAGAAGGTATACGATGCACAACCTTCGACACATTTCATCCATGATGGTTTGCTCTTGAGAATGAGGCCAACATAAAATAACTACAGTAGATACGAATCTACTTACACAAAGCGGCGTTATGACCGCCGAGAATCAAATGTTCTGCAGAACAGAACAAAACACCGATCCAGCCACATTAATTCCCATACAATACTAGACATTGGCTACATACACATGTAACCACAATAATGCTTCTAACACATTTCACACTTTCACACAGTCAGCTAATTACTAGCGCAATCACAATACACTGCGGACCGCTGCATGCTGAACACCTTACATTAAGAACACACAATACCCACATGACTCTCAGATAAGATCCGTGGCAGAGAATGCTTTGAAATCAGTTGAAAATTGAGAAATCAAAACTTCTTGCTGGGTGAACAAAGTCACATGACCGCTTACTCTCCAGTCACATGACCTGTGACTGATGCACTCACTTGGAGAGATTGCTGTCGGCTGGTCGATGATGCTGCCGATACTCCGATATTATCTGATCATCTAATGATGCCCTCCGGCCTGAAATACCACCCTCCTCATCCTGTATATCAAGCGTATCATTGGTTGGTACTTGTAGAGTGACGGCGTTAGTATACAACAACCTTCCCGATAGCTCACTCTGTCGACGTAACTTGACTTTCTTCCCTGAATTGCTACTCGTTGAAGGCAAGTCGTTCAAAAGAGTTGTAGAAACTCCCTCAATCGTATCCGAGTTCTCGGTGCAATTGGATGAAACTGACAGATGAGAATTGTGAAGACTAGATGCAAGACTCTTATCGGGAAGAGGTGACCATTGAGGTATCTCCATTGATGACTGACAGCTCACAGAACCGAGGTATCCAGTGTCACTTTCTAGAGACACTTGAGGAGGGTACATGAAACTAGTGCCGAGCTGCGGAGAGAGCTGGTGGGGAGACTGGAGGTGAGAAGTTATCTCCACTGATGACGAACTCAGTCTACACATTCCAGCCAATGAGCTCTTTCTGCTGAACGCACTCGACTGACTGGAGTAGTCCGACAGAGCTCCCTCTACAATATGAAAAATGAATAACAGTAAAAATAATAATACACGTAAATAATAAAAATGAAAATTAATAAAATAATGTACAGATATGGATACAGGTTCCTTTTTAAAGCAGTTATATAAATATACCAAACCAGTAGATTATAAATCTAAAACCACAAACTGAACTTCTAGTAAACTGCACTACAATCTTTCAATTTTTTATCCACCTGTACATTTAATACACCATATAACAGTGTGTGGGACCCAATGTACTTTAGCCTCGGTGTTTTACATCCTTTTGGAAACATTCGTAGATATACATTGTAGGTTAACTGTTTCACAGTAACGGTCACTCTATTGAAAAGCTAACTGTTTTTCACTGACATGTAAAGAAAAGACTAGTTTTAAAAGGTTGAATTTTGATCACCTTGAAATTACCTTGAGATAGCCTTCAAAAATGGTCCTTCACTGATTTGTGAATAATTGTTTACCCCAAAATGATTCTTGCCATGTAATGCATAACCTTGTTCTTTCAAATGTTATAATATACCCCGAGGCTTTGGCTTCACCTTTAAAACCAAGACAAATGAGGAAGAATGCTCCACTATTCACATAATAACTGGTACATTTACCATCTGAAAATGTCCTGATCGGTGCTAGGAAAGATGTATGCATGTTGGGAGAGAGATGCTTGTAGTTGTTGTTTGTAGAATCAGCTATTCCTACTGTAGAACTGACCACATGTTCAGCGTCTTTTTCATCGTCATCACTTCCTGAAAGGTCAGAGCCGCTAGAACCGTCAGCATCATACGCTGTCAGGTCTTTATGAGCCACCAATGACTTGCGTCGTTCCGTCATCAGCAGACAGTGCACACAGTGCTGTTGTCCTGCAACATTCATTATTATTAAGAAGATGCATGTATGCATGTAGTACTAGTAGCAGGTAATTGTACTAGTAGGCCTACTACTACGGTACTAGTACTAGGTATTAGTGCTAGGTAGTAGTACTAGGTAGTAGTACTAGTACTACTACCTAGTACATTTAATTCATATCAACTTGCCAAACAACAAAATGGAGCTCACCAACTTCATTTAGGCATATATAATTTACAACATAGGCCTACATGTAGTGTAAAAAGTGCAATAATATTTAGTAACCTGCTAGAAGACCTAAGAATGGAAACTTTTTATTTTATAAAATGAAAATATTTTCATTACAAATTACTAAATTTCATAGCATTACCAAAAATTAAAATGTATTTGAACTATATTTTTTAGATTTCGTTGTATTACAAAATGAATTTAAAAAGAGCCAACAGCTGAGATGACATACAACCTCAGAGTTACTTCCGATTGGACGATTTTATGAATGCTTTATACAAGCATTTGCACAGTACCCAATCATGTAATATAACAATATGAAGACCAAAAATTATTCATTTCGCAACTTTAGTCATCATAAGTGAGAGATTATGCAATCATCAGAAATGAAGTTGACCAATTATACCCAAACGAAAATGACAAACAAAAGTCAATCACGCCCACTACTTGTATATCGTGATTACTTCGACAGAAAATAAAATTACATATTGATCAAAATGTACATTTTAATTAAATAGAAATGGAAAATATATCATATGAAAATGCTGAGACTGATTGCAACAGGAAAATGGTGAGAGACAAATCAATGACATGCATTATATGATGAGAAGCTTCGATAATCTACAGGTAGAACATTAAATTGTGCTCAACTTGTATGTCTTCATTATTTAAATGGAAACTGGCTATTGGTATAAAAATCTACATAAGATGTTCAAAGTAATTTCGTTATCCTTGAATCAATAAGATTCTAAGTAATGGAAATGGTAGACAGGACGTAAAGAGCCGTGTCACAAATGGTGGCTTGTCTAATTACTTATTTGCGATTCCTTTAGCTTTGGACAGATTGGGGTTTGGGAAACAGACGTGTACTAAGTAAAGTTAATAGAATTCTAAATACTTTTCAGCAGATTTTATGTACTACCTGTGTATGTCAATTAAAAACTTTTCTTTTACCATTTTTTTTAACAAGAATTATACTGATTCGCAAGCTAATTTATCCATATTATTGTGAGAGAGTAGCAATCTATAGAAAAAAAAAAACAGTAAGTGCATCATGACTTTTTACCTTTATGGCAGATTAATATAATCACGGATAAAAAGGGAGACTACATTACCCATGGGAAATGTTGTCACATGTATAGAAATAGCTAGAGCAATCCCCTCGGTATTAACTGACTATCACATTTCTACTTATCCGTGTATCCCAGTCACCTACTTGCGCAATTTCCCAATAAACCAGGTACCACCATTTAACCTTCAGCAATTATCCCCATTATTACCAACACTTTCAGTCATAATGCTGTTAGACATTTGTTCTAGTCATTTTAACATAAAATTTAGAGTCCAATGTCACATCCTGAGAATGCCACCCAGTGACTGAGGTTTGCCAACATCATCGTTAGAGCAGCATTGAGAAAAACCTACTTTAAATCCCACCTAGACTAACTTAATTAAATTTTCTATTAAACCACTACTGTCGCACCATTCAATATTTTCAAATAATCTTGTTCATCCTTTTTCAGTAAGATTGATGTGTTGTTTGTCTTTGGTAACCTAGCAGCTGCCAAGAAAACTCTATTTTAATATTGGCTGATTTCACCTTCAATCAGCCTATGCTGGGAATTTTGGAAGCTCTCAAGCAGTTAATATAAAACTGTGCTACAGAGATAGCCATAGGACTTGCAATGCATTGCATTGTTTTTTGTGGGCATGACCCTAACTTACTTATTCATCACTGTGCACAAGAGTTATTTATAGAATGACAGTTAGTGTTGGCTCAATAAGATTACTGGGCTATTTGATGTTAGTAGCTTACCTATGTACATAAGTTACAAGTATAGACTTAGAACAGGCATAGCCATAGGAACTTAACAGGTCTCAATGCTGAATGGAGGTCATAATAGCCAATATTCAAATGAGTTTATCTTGGCTGCTACTAGGTTTACAAAGACAAGCAGCACATCAATCTTCATGAAATAAGATGACCCGTATTATTTGCAAATATTGAATGGTGAGACAGTAGTGGTTTAAGTATTAAAGTTTTATAAAGTTATTGGATTTGAACAGCATCTGCATCTAATGACAAGATCTGTTGCTAAGAGTGCTATTGTCTATTCAAGAATCTAAAGTATGAGAAAAGTGAAAAAAATAATGCAGTCTTTGTAACTATGCCTCAGCAAAACGGTTGTCACCTCCACAACTGCCCTTCACAGAAGCTATACCATTAAATTTATACATATCCATGTAGGCCTACACTGCCAGTGGCTCCTTCTGGCTTTGAAAATTACACAACACAACTTTATCTTGGAAGACATGCAAATTTTTTATCTACAAAACTGTTAAAATAATAGGCCTAGTACTTTAGTTTGTGAATAAATTAAAAAGATTTGGCCTAACAAAAGTTTTATTATTGTTGACACACATAATTATATATTCAGGTCAACGGATGGCCCCCCTTTGGTAAACACAACATACAAATTTCATAATTTAAATTTTTTGCAAAAGTTTCACAAAGCTATATGTAAACGAAGACGTGCTTAAAAGCCTAGTTTAAATTTTAGGGTAGCACAATTACATAGCCCGATGGTAAAATGGTGTTGGGCCTATCCACATATTGCAAATTAATTTTAAGTGTGTTCTAGCTTAAACCACTACTGTCGCACCATTCAATATTTTCAAATAATCTTGTCCATCCTTTTTCAGTAAGATTGATGTGTTGTTTGTATTTGATAACCTAGCTGCTGCCAAGAAAACCCTATTTTAATATTGGCTGATTTCACCTTCAATCAGCCTATGCTGGGAATTTTGGAAGCTCTCAAGCAGCTAATATAAAACTGTGCTACAGAGATAGCCATAGGACTTACAATGCATTGCATTGTTTTTTGTGGGCATGACTCTAACTTACTTATTCATCACTGTGCACAAGAGTTATTTATAGAATGACAGTTAGTGTTGGCGCAATAAGATTACTGGGCTATTTGATGTTAGTAGCTTACCTATGTACATAAGTTACAAGTATAGCCTTAGAACAGGCATAGCCATAGGAACTTAACAGGTCTCAATGCTGAATGGAGGTCATAATAGCCAATATTCAAATGAGTTTATCTTGGCTGCCACTAGGTTTACAAAGACAAACAGCACATCAATCTTACTGAAATAAGATGACCAGTATTCTTTGCAAATATTGAATGGTGAGACAGTAGTGGTTTAAATTCAAATAAAGAAATTACAGCTTATACCACACGTGCAGAGTGTAAAAAAAATAATAGTTGGTACCTTTCGGACTGCCAGACATTTTTTTTAACTTTTTATCGTTGGCACTGATATAGCTGAGCTCCGTCTCTGAGGAGGCCCCTGTACTAGTGGCACTCAGGCTATTGGCACTCAGGTTAGACTGGGAGGATGAAGTCATCTGCTTACCAAACAGCTTACGTCTCGCACCGGCTAGCGGGCTCTTATTAGAAGTCATGTCTAACGATTTAGATCTCTCCTGCTTTCTATTCGGCACTTCCAGAAAACTCGACTACACAGAAATAAAATAGCATTCGTTAATATAGCAGCACTTTGCGTCTAATGTCACATAAATATTAGAATACAAACCAATATTTTACTCTGGTATTAATATTATTGATCCATCTCTTCAATATTATAGGACAGGACACTGTACCATTGTAACACTATATTACTATTCAACACCATTGAATGAGATACACTTGTCACTATAACAGCATTATATGACCAGTTTATTTATAATAGTAATAATAATAGTATATTTCATCTCATCAGGTTATTGGTACCAATGAAAGTAGTTGAAATAATGAATAGTGTGGGCAGTACTTGAAATACAGCTTCATAACATAAACAGTGGATCATGGATGATGAATTGTGGAAGAAAGCCAACTGGAGTTTGGTGCTCTTGCATTTATTGCTTATAATATCATCATATAGAAAACCATCTAGAGCAGCCGTGGCCTAGTGGTTAGGGCTCTGAACTTTCATATGGGAGATTCCCATAGAGGTCCATTGGTGGTGTTAGAAAGGGCATCCAACCTTATAATGCCCCTATGCTACTTTTCCTCCTGCTCTACCCCAAATTAAGAAAAATGCTGATCTCTTCAGATCCTAGCTTTCTTATCTGATAAGGTTAAGGTAAAAATAACGATCCGGATTCATGTACTGATAAATCAGATTCCTATATTGTGATTCGAAAATATTTCTTGCAATCGCCAGTATTTTGCTATAATAGCGAATTCCTACAGATTACCCTTACTAATTACTATAGTATAAGATAATTAGGTGAACATATGTGATGGAGTGACACCATTGGCTCATTTACATTTCACTATTAAGTCGAGAAAAGTTCGCATGAGTCGGTGAGCCAACGTCAACCAGACAGCTTGACACAAACAAACTCTTCTCTTGTCACACCTTGGGTCAGCGAACAGTGGTCATTGATTGCCACTGGCAACGGAGGAGAATTGACATTCAAGAAACTTTAGTACAGAATCGCCGATCAGCAAAACTTTATGGAAATGGACAGTTTAAATCGACCCGAGAATATGGTTTGGGGTAGAAAAGCTGCACAATTTTATTAAACTAATACTTCATATTAAAATAATTTGTGCCTACCTCATGTTTTTTAAATGGGAGTATAAGGTTATCATATTTTAAACCTAGCTACAACACCATGACAGATCATTTACGCCATTTGTATATCCTCACAATTATAACACAATGAGCTGAAAATAACATTGATTTTGGAATTAAAATTAGATTTCGAAGTAAGCCTAGCCTATCGATTCCTCGATTGGCACGCAACATCGCTACTTGCCCCCAATATTGTAATAAATCTATTCAACACCTATAACTAAATCACCCATAAGTCGAACATTGCGTTACATCAAGATGTATACCATAGTGATCTCCTATACGGAATGTTTAGTTTCATATAGAACTACACGGTACTATATTAACAAAATTGTAGAGTTGCCTCCCTTTTCAAAATTATAAAATAATTGTATTTTCAAGAATAGTAAACGAGTCACGGCATTACTAGTTGGATTAGCCATAGTAATTAAAAGGACCTTCACAGCAGGTCGCATTAAAGCTCGACTCAAAATTTGCACAATAAAATGTCAATGAGCTGGAAGGCATTTGCCTACTATTGGCTAGTCATAGGCCTACAATGCTACCCATAACTCCACACGTGTATGCATATTCATCGTTCAGGAGTTAGGTGTAGCGTTTACAAAATACACACCTAGATATTTACTCAGTGGAGTTCAATTATTTAAGGTGCCACATTCAGTAGATCTAAGGCTAAGTGACAAGTGGAATTGTTCTAATTGCATTTGAACCAATCGGCTTACACCTGAAACACACTAAGCAGTGGGTCCTTCATACCTAATATGGTTTTGGGAGCGAAACATAGTGTGTGAATACCTACATTTTCATGAAACTAGAATTGCCAACACGCTAAATGCTGGTAACAGATGTTCAAACTTAGTTGAATCTTACCTGGCTTACCATTTCTGACTATCTTAACTCTCACACCAGACGTTTTTAGCTAGATTCAAAAATCAGTAAAAAAGCTACAGAAAAGCTACAAAAAGTCGGAGTGAATGTATCAAAAAGCTACGAAAAAAGTTACTATGAATAAAATTTGTCTACTAGTTGTTCAGAGCATGTGCAAAAATCACCAGTAAACTCCCACCTAAGGTGATGTGAATATCAACATAAGGGCTCTACAGTTTTGCGACGCTGGTGTAACCTCACTCACCCCTTTGTTAGAGGAGATATTCATGTCACTCTGTAAGCTGGGACACTTCTCTATGGTCGGCATGCTGGGTGACCTTGACCTGGTGAGTCTGCTGAAAAGAGGCATGCTTAGTGTAGTCGTGGTTGTGGCCTTCTCATTATCTGTGAAAGTAATTCATAAATGTTACATTATATTATTCAGGGCTGGATGTTTTCCGTAAGGTACAGCATTGGAGCAAATGTGAGTCTTTCTTTAGGATTGAGCGATGGATCTGTGGGGGGGGGGGGGGGGGGGTTCTTCAAGAATAAATAGAGATGACAACATCCAGCATAAACAGCATAAACTAAGGCTCATAGTCAAATTACTTCATGTCTGCACTTGCATGTACAAAGTGTATATAGTGAAATATTAAATGTATGTTTAATCGATAGGTAACATATAATGGAATATATACACCTAATACATAATATGTTATAAAGACATGCCATTAGTTTTTAATACCGCAAATGGAAACTGTAATGAAAATCTAGAACTGCTGAACATAACATTATAATGGAATATTACACAGGTGTATGAGTGCACAACTCCTAACATCATATTATAGCATGTGTACCACTATATAACATTCTCATCATTAAATAATAGAATCAATAGGCCAATGTATCAGTAAGGATTTTGCAAAAGTGGAATCCTACTAATTCTGTCTACAGTCCAACTATTGTATTGACTACTAATGATAGTAAATTAAAGTTCTACCTTCTCAGGTAGAACTGGTTTATAATGTGAAAGGAGTGACGAGGTATATCATGAAGGCGTACATACTATGTACATGTAGGTACAGAGTACGTGGGTACATGTGGGTAGACAATTGCTATGCAGAGGCAGGGCCTTTAGGCCTTCTACCAAAATTAGACGAATGGTAACATTTCGCTAGGCACAGGTGAACTTTTGATAACCGTATTGGACTATTTTTAGACTATTGCTGGTTTTTTGATGCAAATTAAAATTATTGCTATCCACAAACCTTCAGTTATCATATTTTTGGCTATATTGGGTTTATAATAATTTCATTGCAACATGCATGCTTAGTCCTTAAAACTCGGCTAATAAATATACTACACAGGAAATTCCCAAATGTACCCTGTGGTGTAAATTATGACATTTAGTCCAGATTGTGTTAAACTACAATATCTATACTGTTATCGGCTAAAAAATATTATATTAGGGAAAGAAAAACTATCCAATCATAGTGTAGGTTGTCTACGCCTCCATAATCGGCTGAAAACTGGGCGTTCAGCTTTAATTATATCATACCAAACAAGAGGGAACGAGTCAAAAATTTACCCGTCTCAGTTCTACAGCAGTTGGTCATGTCTGTGATTGGAGAGTTGTAAATTAGTTCAGTAAATCATAAAGGATGTTACACATGGCTATGGAGTTGTCCTCCCTCATAATGTTATGATTATAACTATGCATTATGTAGCTTCCTATATGGATGTTGGTAAGGCTGCTCGTTGTTATAGAGTATTGTTCAATCTCAGGTGAGCTGCATCAATTTGTATTGGAATATATGGTGCAATGTTACCAAATACCTCCAGAAAGTAATACAATGAACTCTACTAGATATTGTATAAGGAAATTAAATGCTACATTTGATCTCTACAAACTGGAGGCTAGTAAATTAGCTCTAGGCTAATATAAACAAGTATATATAGTATTGATAAACATTTATATCTGTTAAATCCCAAGAATCATCTATAAATAACTGATAGGTAGGCTGAAGTACTGCAATACCAACTAAAGCCTTTCGTTATAATAAACATACTTGTATAATATTATATGCCATGCATATTCCTTCCATTTAAATTATAAAAATAATTATCTAGTAACTCGAGCTACACTGTACAGCTTTGATTACATGAAGTACTTATCTCTAATGTAAAGATGGGTTATTATGAACTAAATGTATATTCAAGAATATAAGTTTATGAACACCACATTTAAAATTAATGGACATCCACATCTACACTTATATATGACATAATAGCCCACACACATGTACCAGATTTAGAGGTAAGTGAGTAAGGCTTAAGAAACATGGTTTAAGAAGCACCAGAACTGTAATCATAGTTATTAATTAGCACACATTCTACTCAGCAGATGGTATACTTAGTTAACCAGCAACAAGGAAACGCAAAGTATATGGAAGGTAGACCACGAGGTCTGGGTCTGATTGTATTGCTGACAAACAAACAAATATACACCTTATCATATTATCATATAATTAGTCTTACTATTGTTACTTTAGATTTTCCTCTTATGGTAACTATGAAAGAGAAACTAAATGAGATAAGTGTCTATTTGGAGTTGTGTCACCTTTACTGCTACTAAGTATGATGAAACAACTCCATATCTAATATTTGAACAATGATTGCTTGCTGTACCACCCATGTTTATTTGTGAATTTCAATTCCCATTGTTTGTATGTAATAAAAACTAATGTATTATTTAATATATCAATTCTTGACCTTTTTTGAAAATCAATTTTGCGTAGCCTATATGACGAGTGAAATTTGTCATCACGAAATTCTGGAAAAAAAATTTTAATATGATTCAGCGAATCTGAAAGGAGTTTCACAGACTTTCAGGGCAATCTCTTTCAAGGACAGTTTTTCAAGCCAGGCACAGTAAATAGGGATGTCTCTCTCAAGCAATGGGTACGGTGAAGTGGCGCGGATAAAAGAGAAAACCTTCATGGTTTTAAAACTATCTCCAGTATACTGACATGTCCTCCTGAACGGAAAACTCCTTTAGAGTCCGGAAAGCACTATTGCGTAGAGCACGACATTTCCATCTAATCTAGAAAAACTATAATGTACAACAACATAGGTCTATTGAAATGTACTTTAGATTGTGATTGGAATTGTGATTGAGATTGTGTAAGTTCTCTCTTGTCAAAACGAAGGCAATAGTAGCACAATTACGGAATAAAAACTGTAAGCATTAATTTCTAAAGTTTATTGAATTTTTTTGCCTTTTGATATTGGTTTCTCAAACAAAACATTAGTCACATAATAACAGCAGCCATATTACACAATATTACATAATACATAAAACTACTTCTATTTTGAACTTGCACTATAGAGCTATCAACTAACCTATTGATGAAAATAACCAGTTTGGACTATATATTATACAGTACTCACCTATATGCCTCCAGCTAAAGTAGTCAAATGAAAACTATTTAATGCAGATATACCATTAGTGAAATCCACTTGCTATGCAACATGACAGCCAAATAATAATATTATTTCTCTTTAGAGCCAATCTGACAGCTAGAAAATATCGGGCTGCAAAGTGTACACAGGCAGCCAGAGGCTAAATATTATTGGACTACAAATCCTTATGTGTATACAATAACTAACTCTCTTCTGACCTTTTCGCTTACAAAACACTAGAAACTATATTTATCCTCAGCTTAGACTCCTATGTGGAAAGTATATACATGACAATGTCAGATCATCTTAAAGTAAACATCACAGCGCCTTTTCATTCAACCAAAATTGAAGAGTGTCAGAGGATAGCCTTAGTACTAGTGATTAGAAATACATACGTGTACATGTAGTAATCACTACATGACTGTAGTACATGTTGGCTCCACCTACTTTTATACTCTCATTCTACTGGTTAATACGATACCAAGCTGTTCTGACAACTAATAATACTGTTGTAGTTCCCTGGAAATTTCAATTGCAACTAAATACACCAGAATTCAAAATAAATTGAGTAAGAGCAGACGAATACTAGTACAATTAGTACTCCCTGATTCCAATATAAATATTTTGAAACACAGCAGTAGTGTGTTATTTGATAGGTGCTTATAAGAACTGTGCGTGCAAAAGCTGTGGCTGTTGAATTGATAACAAAATATGAGCTGAAATATATAAAATTGACTAAATTAAAACTACATGTACATGTAGTAGTGATTAGCACATGCCTACTTATTTGATACAGCAGGTATAGCTGTGAGTGAAATCATACGAGAAACCTCCAGAACAACAGACATGATTGTAGCCATGTTCCTAACATAGGCTAATCTAGAACTATAATAAAAAGTACTTTAAAAGTTGACCCCGTTTTTCCCATGGGAAATTAATAGCAACTCACTAAATGCTTGGGTACAGGTCGTGACATGACCTGCTGAGAGTAGAGATTGGCCCATCCAATGGTGGAGAGCACAACCATGGACTCCTAAGGAAGTGACTTAAAAGTTATTTTCACTTTACCGGTCACTGTGCTTAACGCAACTTTGACTTTATATTCCCACATTCAAAAACTAAGAACTGAGAGCGTAAACTAACATATTTTATAGAGATACATACAAGTGTATTATGTTTTCTACTCATGCACAATTCCCAGAAATATTTTTGTGTTTTTCTGTCATTTATTTGCCAAGCAATAATTGGTTGCATGTGACAAACTGTTTAAAACAGTAAACATTATTTTTAGTAAACACAGTGCATGTACTACTGTATATACATGTACATGTGCATGTGTATAATACTGGTACATGTACATGTATATACATCAAGGTTTAGAATGTAAGTCAATCTATTTATTCCTGATCTTTGCTAATAGAATAAACATTAAAAGGCAATAGACCCAGTCCCTAAGGAAAAGACTGCACTAAGTATATAATATTACTTACTACTCAATTTATGTTACTAGAAAAACATCTAATTTCAAATCATGCTAGTAGCAAATAATGGAATTGTATTGGAAATGAATTCAACATGGGTTGCCCAATATAATACAGTGGATTCTGGGAAATGACTTGGGCTATTAAATGTCACTGATATTCCTACTACAGCATCCACATAGTGCTTACCATACCGAATGTGAACAGATAATTCCAAAGAACTTTTAAAACCCAAGTAATAAAGAGCAACCACCAATAACACTCACCTAATCACTGGAGTAATACTTTTGATTCAACTAACTAAAACATGCAGGCATAGAATAACTTATTATGTGAATATTTTGGCAACTCAAACAGTGAAATACCAGCACAATACAACTATTAAATCATAACATGTTACCAATTCAAGAACTTCCAACTATGGCTAACGGATATAAAAGCTAGGCCTAAATTATTTTTGTATTATGTTTAAATCACTATTTTTACCTACGTTATATAATAACTAAAAATAGATTGATGATTGTGATATCTACTTAGCCAGAGTTCCAAGCTCTCTTTAACAATGGAAGGTTGTGTATATTGAAGCATTGAACTCTGTGTGTCGATGATTGACTTCAGAACTTGGGCTGATGATTCACATTTGATGACAATCAATATGTAATCAAGTCAGAGTTGCGAACCCCTTAATTTACTGCAAGTTGACAGGTAAGAAGCCATTAAGTTGATAATAGAGATGGCTATCAAGAGTGAATGACATTTATGGCAGCTGCTGTTGTTAAAAACTAATCAAGGATGACATAATACACTATTGGTGAACTTATTCTGTCAAGATGAAGGAAGGGGGCAATAACTCCAAATCAGTGCTCTTTCAGCTTCAGTAGAAATCTAGTCACTACAATTATATGCTCATCCATGACTTCAGAAAGCTTGGATTGGAACCCAGGCTAGTATACAATGTCAACGATTATATTATTGTGCAACTTTAATTTATCATTCGTTATGGTTTCCAATAGACAAAGTCATTTTTGGGATGGCAGGGAATATGTCCTCACCGCACTGGTAACATGGTCATATCTGAATAAGTGTATAAACTATATAAATGCAAGAAAATCAAGATTCTAGCCTTGGACCTCTTAAAAACCCTGTGGTCGAAACTGTAGCTGACCAACGATAAAACATGTACAAAATACAATTTAGCAGTTTTCCATAACGACAACAGTAGGCCCTACCATTGGGGTCTTTGGTCTAACAGACACCACAAATAACTGATAGTATATGTTGAACTAACTGATAGTATACCCTGAGCTAACTGATAGTATACCTTGAAATAACTGATAGTATATATCGATCTCTCTACCTGAACCTACCCAACCAAAGAATGAGTACTTCATTAGCTAATAAAAAACTTACCAATTTTTACTTCCCGCTATTAATCCCAGGTAAGAAAGCAAAGATTTAAAGTCGACATAATTATTGGTATAAAGACAACAACTAATCACTTCATAGTCTATGTGTATGAGTATGTTGGCAGGTCTGGAGTGTATGAGTATGTTGACAGGTCTGAAGAAAGTAGATTGGAAGACTAGCTGTAACCAGGAATAAAAATATTGACAAAGAAACTTCTCCCATGCCCTGCGATAGTCTGGAACAACAAGGGCAAGAGAAGACGACTGCAACAAGTAGAAACCAACACAACTGATGAACACAAGCCTACCTATGTACATGTATATGCCTGTAGGATGAATGTTATACTATGTCTATGGGAGTTTGAATTTGACCCAAGCATTCAATTAAATACTATTATTCAGATACTACCTGGTACGTACTACATGTACATATGATAATTATTATCATTGCATACATGAATATTATACAAATCATATAGCGTAATTGTCTCGCAAGGTATTGCCAAGTAGGCCGACATCGAATGTGAACATGCTAACTGGTGCAAGAACTGAGAGATGCAACTGCCAAATAAGTATTGTTAATAATGACTAAACTAAAAGAAACAAAATATTTAAATCATTCAAATATATAAACATGTATCGGTTCAATGGTGACCTCTCAACCTAACCTAACCTAACAAAGAAAGCAAAACATAGTTCTGTGGGGTAAAACAAACCTATAAAACAGCATGATAACAAATAGACCAGCGATTGAGAATACGTAGGTTGCAGTGGGTGGGAGAACTATGAATAGAACTGCTACTACAAAGGTACACACTGACACTCACCCATATAGTCGCTAGTGCTCTTCCCGGTAACACACAGGTTAAACATGGCGCTCGCAGACGTTATGATTTTACTGACATCAACCAGGAAACTAACGGCAAATAAATTGGGTTGATGATAGTTAGTTGATTAAAAACAGCTGATATACCCTGAAGCCATCAGCTCAGTGCTGACTGGATTAGACAGCACATCCCCCAGTGGACAGCAGCAAACTAGATCTAATATCTCGTACAAACATGCTTAGTACATGTATCACGCTATAAGCATTAACTCTTCAAATAATACAAGAACAAACTATATTAGAAAAACCTGTCTATGATAAAAGAACGAAATAACTCTTTACAATCCAGGCTGATTCTATATACGCCTACTACCCACATAGCACTTGATATACTAATGTTATAATACAACTACATTATTAATATTAATAATGTGTTGTATGTTAAGCAAGCTAACAGCATGGGGAGTTATATAGAGTAATGGCAATATGGATGAATGACAGAAAACGTAACTACAGGAGATTACAATTCCTTAGAGAATGCTATTACATGTATGTCTACTTTGATATATAATGGAGTCTAGATCCCACAGACAGCAAGCTTGCTGACTTACTAATAGTTCGACTACCTTTGCTGCCCATCAGGAGGTGGGGGGTATGCCAAGGTAAAAACAATGCACATTGTTTTATGTTTAGTGTGATTATAAATGCATGGGCATTAATTAACTAGTTCATTAAATAGAGTTAAGGATTCTAGCAAGCACTGTAGGTGCAGTAGCTAATGGGCCCATCTACATCTATATGCTTGACCTGAGGTTTTGATGTCAGAATTTTAACATCGAAATCATCTGGTCAGTTATTGTAACTAGTGTACACTGATACTATGTATTTGTAGCTTCTCCTGTCCAACAGGTTTAGGGTTTAGTCACACTATATCACTTTATTCTGTAGTTGTCTGAAAGACTTAGAAGCTGTGCCACAATTCAAAATCAGAGCGAGGCTTGTAAATCTTGTCTCACCTTAAGGCTGTGAGATCAGTTAAGCAGAATATGAGATGAAAAAACACAGTTAAGTATAGAGTATTATAGAGTACTTACTGCTTTGTCGAGAAGTTATTCTCTCTTTGTATGTATACCACAACAGAACTTAGAACCAGATGTTACTACCATCTCATCTAGACATCTAAAGCAATAATAGAATCCCAACTGAGATAAACAGTGACTATCCAAAATAAATTTGATAAAAATAACATTAAACTCATTGAAGTTTATAAATATATGATGTAGCATTGTAAGAGAAGGCATTTAAAAATAGAACTTGAATTAAAATAGAATACACGCTTGACATGATTGGCGGCTTATCGGCGTTGTGACGCTAAAAGACTGAGGGAGTAAGAAGTAACATACAGTGTATATAAATGTACAATGTATATAGCAATTCAGAATCATAATAATAGTATTATGTATATAACATTATAATAAACACATTGTGCCAAAAGTGTTCTTTGTACATGTATATATAACAAAGTATTATATAAATGTTCATTGTCAGATTATGTATTATAAATTCCAAATACAAATGTGAATAACACACTCCTCAAAATACATGTACAATCACACATGCAAATTTATAAAATACTTGTCCAGTAAACCTACATTAATATTCATGTACATAAAATCAAAATATTTATGATAATGAGCGCAGTAGTAGGTTGCATTTGATAGCTAGCGTTGTCGGGAGCCAAACTATATGGTGCTGCTAAATTTAGATGTTCCATTAGCGTATTATATAACAGTGGGCAGAATATTTACAACAAATATTTAGTTTGAACTTTATAAAAGAGACATCATGCAGTCATTTGTTATGCAGTTTAAATAGGAAAAATAGTTGCAGCTATTTTTGTATTGGCATCTACAACTGGCATTCATGCAACCCAGCATTATAAAATATTGGGTGATCACAAAAATAAATCAAAGTACGATAACTCCAAATTGGTGCAGATGCATCCTGGCTACAAGACATACTACACTTATACTTGGACTGATGAAATACCTATTGAAACAAACCTACTCCACTTTATAGGAAAAGAGAGGTTTGAGGTTGCAATCTGACAGAATCTGCCTCACCAATCACTACTACTAATAAATGGTTCATTTGTAAAATCTTCTATATCATTATAAAACAATATTATCAATATTTCTTTAACAACTTAATGAGTTGGAAATGCCTGAAGCAGCACACTATTATCCTGTATAAATATATAATACGCTGTCCAATTCTGTGACCTATTTCATATGACAATGTATGCAGCTTTTAATAAAATATACAATTGTGTAGAGTAATTATAGACCAACAACTAAATATATGTACATTTAAAGTAAGGAAGTTGCAGCTAAAAATTATTATATTAAAAAATTATTATTAATAATATAAATCAATCAGTATAATAGCTAGCTCAATCAGGCTTAACTTCAGTGCAATCATACATAATACGTGCATGTATGTTTGTTTAAGTGGGTTGGCCATACTTTTTATTGCAAGGAGTTATTTCAAGGTCCCACATCTGTGAAAATAGCCCATCCTCGACTGGGGATTGAACTTGAGGCCTCTATGGCACCTAATCGCCTAGCAGAGTGGACAGAACACATCACCACTACACCAGCTGAGGAGCCAGTCAGGGGTTGGTATTTCATGGATGTGAAACAAGTCTCTGACTGCTCAATAGATATGAATTATATAAATGTCTTGCTCACCTTTTAGAGTTGATAATGATAAGCACCTGCCAGAACTTCCACAGAGAGATCACACCTGAACCATCTCCTCTGCAAGACAAACAGTGTGAGATAGAGTAACTCTACCGAGCTGTTAAATATCATGTGATGTGTATAATATTACCTTTTATATATTGATCACAGTATCTACATTAAAATATATAATCTATATTGAATATGCTAATTGTATTTGAACCTATCCAGCTACCAGTTCAAGCAGGAACCATTATTAACTGAACAAACTTACTGCATACGCTATGGCTGCTATGGCTACTAACAAATATTGGTATGTTTAATTTCTATAATATACTTACTTTACTGGACGAGGGAGCTTGGCATAAATCAATGACTGTGCTTTGAAATCTAAATGATTTGTCTTGATGTCTGTTCATATCTATAATAGTTGATAATTAACGTGGAATCACTGTAATATAAAGGTAACTAACCCATGCAACTAAGCTATCGTGTCACATAAAACCATAACTGTAACATAAAATACAACTACATGATCATCCACAGCAGGAGTTAGCCTACAACGTGTGGAATATAGTTTTGCTGACGGCAACAATGTAAATAACAAATTGGAATTAAAATAAAGAATATAAATTAAATGAAAACTCATCAATACTACTAAACACCTGCTTACAAGGGATTAATAACCCAAACTTTAATTGAAACCCAGTTTCTGCATAATTGTTGCAAAAACAAATTTGGGTAGAGTTAGTCTGTTTTTGGTGTCTCAGTTTGAACTGAAATTTTAGTTCTGATGGGACTTTAGTTTTATAATCAATCGCGTATTCGGAATATATAAATTAGAAAATTCCATCTTTTAACAGTAATTTGATGTTCACTTTATCGCTCATCACTAGCAGCTAGCGAACAAACTGCAAGCTAACCACAATTTAGTCAGATAGAATGGCGCATTGCTGTACCTTATTATTGCGATTAGCTTGTAGCTTGGTCGCTGGTAACTTGCGATGAACTGCGACCTGAACAGCAAATTACTCTAACTAGAATATTAAGATACTGTATGCTTGCTTTGCACAGCTTCTCATGTTGGAATTATCCAAGAAGACTTGAGTGAAGCAAGCAGTGTGGGTGTTATGATCAATTTATCTAGAAACCAGCATGGGGTGCCAGATGATATACAGCGTACTATTACATGGAAATACCCACAACCTATTTTATTTTGTTACATAATATTATAATAAACTTATTATTTTAATACCATTTCTACAGGGTTCTACTGCACTATAAAGAAAGATTTTGTCAAGTGAAATGGTTTGTTACTTGTCTTCTCTTAACGCCATTAATACAGTATTGGGGAGTTGTCTTATCTCCATGCTGTGGATAATATTATTATAAACGACAAGCTGGCTTCTTGCACAGTTCAATGTAAACATTTATTCTAATTAGGTTAGAAAAGGATGTGGTCTGAAAACTCTCGTATCAGACTGAGTATGCAATTGCATCTACCATCTCTAAAATTGGCAAACAGGAAACCAGAAGTTAAGTTGCCTGGCTACTGATATATTATAGGGTAGGCCTAAAACCTGTCAGATTTCCATCAGTAGTGAGAAGAAAACTCCCAATATATTGCCAATAATAATTCTATAAAATTATCTTTTCTTGATGTAGGCCTAAAGCACAAGAACAAGAGAGGATAACTTTGCAGAATCAGTGTCATCAATATATTGGGGGTTGTCACCTTTTCTCTGTACATGACTTGAAATAATATTAATTAATTATATTGCCATCACATACCTGTGTTGGCTTGGGCACCAGACAGTCCTAGGTGGTCCTTCTCATGCAGTGTAATAGAATAGTGTACCCACAGCACCCACATGATGGCTCCTCAATACTTCCTTAGATTGTTCCATTATGCATTACCTGATAAGGCCAGCTGGTCATATGCCGACCCCAGACAGGTCATGTGACATTCAGACAGTTCATGTGGCTTCCCAGAAAGTTCAAGAATATAGGCCTACTTACACACAGCACAAAAGGCTTTCTTCAGTCATAACTTATACCAGACACTATCCACATCGTTCGATCCACACCGTTCGATCCACACCGTTCGATCCACACCGTTCGATCCACACCGTTCGATCCACACCGTTCGATCCACACCGTCCAATCCACCCATTACACATACCACAGTAGGGTACACATATATCACATACATACTTGTCTTCTGCGCACAGGCATACCCCAATCATGATACATGAATGGAGCATACCGACCTAAATATAACAATTCAATCAAGCAGTGGAGAACACATCAAGCATAACACTACCTTCAAGTCATTTGAATCTGAAGACATGAACGACATCACAATGAGGTGTTGCTCGTTGCCATCTCCTTCAAAACTAGATACACGACTCACCGCAAACATTTGAGCGGTTGGACTAAGAAGAATTCTCAATCGCAATAACAGCACGTAGTCCAAGTAGAGTATATAAGTTGCAAGTCATCGGAGAAGCATAACAAGACTAAGGTGTAAAAATCCAATTTTCTAACAAAAATTTTGAAACAGAAATGCATAACTCCTGTACTATTAGGCTATCTCTTCACAAGATATAGAGTAATTAGACTAGACAGTACAACATCTGAAGGATTGTAACTGTTTTAACCTGCTACCACACAACATCACCAAACTATAACAAGATACAAGGAGTTGTCTACTCATACCAAAACATTGACATGGACAGACAACTACAAACACTTTGTACACAAACAATATTATGAAAGACTATGACAAGGCTACGTCATACTATGAAACACTGAAATGTAAATGTCCAGATACAAAGATTGTTCACATAGGAACCAATAAGAACAAAGTGGCGATACAGATAGAACGTTGTTTAGTAGGTAGGCTATAGGCAACTCATACTGACTACGTCACATGACTAACTACACCAGTAGGTCCGATATCAATACTACTAGTGATATACAATATATATGTATGTTCTACTATGACAATGGATATACATTACCTTCGGTGAAATCTATTTACAAGAAATTAAATTAGAAACATACGCATGAGTTGTTTAGCCTTGAAGTGCAGAAGGCCAAAACAAGCACATGATACCGACAAGTGACACAGGTGATTGCAGGTAATCTAATAGATCATATTTTATGCCCTAGTTCAACATATTCCTAGAACATACACGCATACACTATTTCATAACTATCAGGTATATAACATGAGAGAATAATAGTTAGCCATTAATTCAAATTAGGAGCAGCGCCTGTACAGCCCGCAATTGCAAGCTCTATAATATCAGGCCTGAGGCTAGAATAGCAGCATTGGAAGGTCATCTTCATGCTATGATGTCATAGGAATAGCCTAATATTAGACAGTAGAGTGTATAATAAGTAAAACTTACCTATATGAATTATGCTTGAGCGAATGAAATACTTCTAATTCTGGAATAGAATCGCACTCTGAACCGCGCGAATCTCTCTTAGAGACCGAATTGTTGTTATCTATCTCCGTCAGTGAATCTAAAATCGAATATTAAATAGCCGTGGAGTTATCAGTACATGAAATAAATATAAATAATTAATGAAAATATCACCAGATAAAAACTCTGATTGTTGCATGGTATATAATTAAGTAAAGAGTTGTGCATACTTAGCCTTAAACTTGAGCAAAATACTGGCTTACTGAGTGTGGGAACTAATTACTCCTTTTTAATAGACTGGGTTCCATGCCCTCAAAAACAAGTGATAGGCAGGCTACTGATTGAATGACTAGGCTGTAGAATTTAATAATGGTTGTAGCTTGGGCTACATTCACAAATGTTATTGGTGAGATACAAACTTGGCCGCTTACAAAAATGCAGTTGCTAGGTTTTTAACAGTGAAGGCTACAACAAGTCTACTTGCATAGTAAAATGCAGGCATGGTTTCGTTTCGCATATTATAATAAGCCCTGTAGCTCATATACGGGCCACGCTAATGGTCGATTTATTCAGAATTATGCAGATGTGGTCAGCTGTGACTTAGCACATACTTTAGCATACTAACCATGTATTTGCATCAAATCAGCACACAGCCAATTGTGTATATAAAACTTCCTTCATTACAATAATGTTGGCAACTTTATGAATGGATTCCTTGAATTATGAATTTGAAATTCATGCATAATTTATCCACATCCTTCAGTGCATACATTACTGTGTTGTTTTATATGTGTTCACAGAAATACTATAGCCTATCAATAATTACATCAATATATTATTTATATAATGTAAATAAAGCATATAATATTTAGCATTTCACCCTGCTAAAAGTCGATTTCATCGTAGGTTTATAATTCACATATTTTATGTTGGAGTTGCCCCCTCCCTCAATTTCTAGCCTGCTAGTGCAGGGGTTATAACATATTACGTAAACACTAAAGGCAGTCAACATCATAAGAAGGCTGAAGTATGTACATAAATTATAAACATTGTAAACGCATGACCTGAATTTAGACCCTCTACGAAATGGTCATCTTGGACAGGTCACTCACAGACAAATGGGAGCACACTGTGGAAACGACATATAACTGCTTACACTTGGAATTACAACAAGTTTCAAACTGGTGAACAATGCGTCACTTCAGTGACACTAAATTTTCAAGATGGCGGCTTGTGTGCTTATTAAATGTATGAGCGGCTGTCATGCTGCTATCTCTCTGCCAACAAGCAGAATGTCGATATCTCCAGAGTATATATATACTTGTTTACAGAAACCCGAGTTTATACAACATGTAGATGTATATAATATGACACTCTATTGTATTCGTCATAAATCTAATCACATTTAATGTTTGTAGCACTAATGACAAAAAGCATTATGTTATCATATTGTCCGTTTATGGACGTCTTAGGTGTCACTGAACGGCTGAGTGATATTGAATCTAACTAATGCAATGAACTATCTGATAATCTTTACACACTGAAACTACTATCAGATCGCATACAGTGTGTATCCCATTTGTCATTCACTAAAATTATTATCAAGAGTTGTCCTCCCTCTATAAGCAAGAAAGCAATTTAAATTTTGGATTTTGAATAAATTGCTGCGAGGTTACGAGAGGGGCAACTGAAAGATCTGTCCAGTGCCCTAACATGTGCACCAAATTAGTCAGTTTTTAAATAGAAATGGCATCATAAAACTTTCTACTAGCTCAAGAATCCCTGTCTAGTTGCACAAGTTACTAACAAGGAAATTATAATGCTTTATATTCCAACCCAGGCAAATATTTGTAGCAAACATGAAATCAGGTACCATGCATTAGACAATATCACTGTGTTTGTGTGTTTGGTCTATTAAATCCTACATGCATGACGGTATGTTAGACTGTTTTTACATGTAGCTCCATAAACTAACGAACTTCCGTGAATCGGAATTGATCCAGGGTTTCAGATCTACGTTTTCCCGATTTTTAAAGCTAAACTATATTCTAAGAAGCACAAAGAACATTTGTGATGGCATGTCATAGCCAATATTCTACACCAATGATCAGCTAATATACGGGTAAACATGAGATGCCCTCACCTCTAGGCTCAGCTGAAATGCTACGGGCTATTTGAGGACGTCTGAGAATCACTTTCCTTTCCTCAGAACTACTTCTCATCCGATTAATTTTATCAGGACTTTTGGCTGACTGTTCCTCGGTGCTGGGCTTAGTTTGAGCAGTTTGTTCACCACCTGTACTACTAGTACGAGTTAGACTGAGACTGAGGCTAACAATCTGCTTCATGCCCTCACTAACCGTGTTACTGGAGATTCTCTCAAGCTAACATGAAACATAAAAATAAATAAAATAAATGAAATAAAGTAATATTAAACCAACACTAGATGCAGTGGCATGTATATGTAAGCCAATTGCTCTACCAAAGGGGATGTGGTGGCTATTCTATACGGGACAATTATGTTTTTAGCCGTTATTGAGACAATGAGGTCTATAAGCCCTTTTACATAAATACACCTAGTTTTCTGAAAGAGATAAGATTACACAACATAATTAAGTAATGTACAGATTACATCAGTAGATGGCAACATTGCAATCCGGTACAACATATCACAATGTATACTGCATTATATCAATGTTTCACAATGTACTATTTCTACAAATTGCGTTAGTCGCAAATGATTCAAAGAGTTGTCTTCTTTCTTAAATCTTGTGACTGGATTTATATTAGGCATAAATAATGCTATTCTGCTTGTGATTCTTGGAAGCCTCTAGAATTTCTGCTAACTATTTACCAGCATTTATGGTGCAAGCACTCAGATACAACATCACACAGGAACTTGGGGATGCTATAAAATTCTAGCGAGCCCACCAGGAAATAATGAATTTAATATCATTTTGACACCAACCATAGCAAAACCTATAACTAGCTGTAACATAAACAAACTGCGGCATCAACAGCCTAGGATAAACTCAAGTATTCATGAGAAGCTATGAGATGTTGGTTTCCAATCATTGGAGTTGAAGCACACACAATTTCGAAAGATTGATCATTTTATTTCTATATTTAATCTGGCATCAATGGGATTTATAGTTTCCTTAGCAATACTCTAACAGTCCCTAGCAGGTAAACCATACTAGCCTGTAATTGTACATGCAGTCTATAATATTAGGTGTATTTCCTATTGGAGTAAGAAAATTATGATACTAACCTTCTTTTTCCTGAAGCACCCCTCTGATTGATCATGAACTGGAGAATCGCCCATTTCAGTCTGCTGATTCGGTGGATAGTAAAATATATTAATAAAATAATATACCAGCAACAATCTAAATTATCGGTAGACCAGTTGTCTTGTAGCCTTGTCGACAGTCGTTAGCACCAATAACATTGAGCAGCGTAGTTCCTCAATCAACTTATCAAATCATTATATCGGTCTTTCAACTCTGCAACAAATAATTACACAGAAATAATATATACAATGAACATAAATTGTGCAACACTGACTGGTTATGCAACTAGTGTTGTAAAAGTACATGAGTACTGCATTCTATTTAGCATCTCATATGAATTATTAGAGTACTACATATGCCTATACATTATATACATATATATGTATGCTGTATACATACATATACATGAAGATATAGGCATACAGTACGTTTATCTAAGGCTGAGGAAAGCGAGTAAACATAATTATTATATGTTATAAAATTATTATGTTAGACAAATGGACTATATCAACATGTATTGCTGTTGCTATGGACACGTGTGATATTTCTCCTCCATGTTCTCATTCATTCAACTTCAACTAGTACTTTTATTGGGTGAAAGTTTTCAATAAAATGCCTGCTTTGAATAGGATGGATGGATGGATGGATAGATTGGATGAATGGATTGGGGCTAGCAGAAGTAAGACACTTCAAAATAATATATAAAAGTATACCTCTGTATTGGGAGCCGGGGAAAGGCCTTGTTAATCAACTGGTGTGGCACTAATAAAGATTAAAATTATAATGTATTATAATAGTTCTTTGGCGGTTGAGGTTTTCCTACAACTACATGTAATATTTATCTGCAAAAATAAAAAAATATTATTAGTATAAATAATATTGAGAGAATGTTCAATATAGCCTCCAGCACGTACATATACATACATATAAGAAGCACATATTTTTGGTCATGCAATAGTGTTAGAAGTGCAGGTAAACACTAAAATGGAAAATCACACTATTCCGTAATCATAACGTTTATCCAGATTGTGAGACAACAATTTGTCTTTTCCTACACTGCTTTCTTCTTGCAGAAACCCCTCCAAGTCTGACTCAGCAATGAAGATATGATATATAGGTGTACATGTACTATCTAATCAAAGAAAATTTCAAAATCATTAATTATGCTGGTGAGGTATTAGGTATGAAATAGTAATTACATGTACATAGACAAACAAACATGAAACAGGTTTTTATCCTACATCTCAGATGCAGCATAATTAAAAGTAAATAAATAATAATTATGAGGTAATAATTGATATTGTTAGCTGGTACTCACTCACTTTGCACACACCCACTATAGTAACAGTGAATATACAAGACAGCAGTAAATCTGTGAAAGTCAACCAGTGATCTGTGGATATCACAGGATCTCCCAAACTGGCAACAGAAAATCAAATCACTGCTCCATATTTACCCTTTGAAGATACAGCCAATTGCCAATTATAGTGAATAGCTTGCGCTTGTAAATACAAAAGGTCACGGGGATATTCTATTTTCTAGCAATTAAAGTATCCACACCATTCATAAGGAGACAGTGGCAGAGAGAATCGATCCTTGCAAAAATCAACAAAGTTACATAGATAGGTAACCTAAAGAACAATAAGCATACTTAGCACAGTGACTGTATTGTAAATAAATACAAAAAATAATGATATGGCTATAAAGAAACTTAATTTAATTATCTTACAAGGCTTGAGACAGTTTTATTCTGCACCAATATCTGCTCTCTACTATCATTGTAACTGTCTGGACCCAAATACATGACGATCAACAAAATATGTCGATACTATTTAGTTTTTTTCTTGACATGTATAATATTATTACACAAATCAATAATACAATACAGCATTTAAAAGAGTAGGCCTATTCAGACGTTATCACTGTAGCTATCAAAATCACTTGTCTGGCCAAGGTTGAACTCTAGAGAATTCTAATTACTGTCATATTATTGCATCCTGGGACTGTATGTCAATAGCTCACAGATAACTTAAGACGGCACGCGAACTTGTATTAAATAAAATTCAATTTAATTTATCGATATCTTAAGTTTTACAGTGCTTAACAGTGTTGATAACGGCGTTAATAGCATGATATATAATAGTCAAGTTGTTTTTAACATCCATAAAATTTCTAATAGTATAAATTAAAAGTGCAGCAGACAGGAGTTTTGTGAGCTGAGAGATAATCGTATCGTAGGGTGAGGGAGGGCTACATTTCACTTAACCAGCTTCATGTACTACTGGCAATCTTCAACTCACTACAGATCCTATTATACAATTCTACAAAATAGTTTAGACTAGGGTAATTTGAGCAGAGCAAATCTAAACAACAGAATATTGTATAAACTTAGATACACTCCCCTTGTATGCAGACATGGGCACTCGAGTCATTTTACTCGACTCAAGTTAACTCGAGCAACAGCTTTTCATTACTTTTAATTGACTTGTGCTTTTGTACTGTGTGAAAGCTGGGAATTGACTTTTACTTTTACTCTCCTACAAAGCATGATGCTTGACTCTTACTTTACTCTAATCTCTCAGCTATCAATGAAAATTCTATTGGTTTGGTGTAATTATGTAATAAGTCTTGTCTACCATAGAGAAGCTGAGAGGCTTATAGATAAACAGACCTACCATTACAATAAGTGCAAATTTGAAATAGCCTTTGTTCCTCAGAACTACTTTAACTGACAGAAAATTGGATCTAACACTAAGTATTACCTATTGTGTGTTGACACACTTGTATACATCAGAAATTTGTGTTCTACAAAATTCCCATTGGTATTCTCTTTGACATACCGCTGTACTTTTGACTCTACTCTGACTCTAGCATTTTGGCACTAGTTGCTTGACTCTTACTTTACTTTTCAAAATGGCTGTTTATTTACTCTTACTCTACTTTTGACTTGCTTCATCCGATGAGTTTACTCTAAATTACTTTTTATCAATTGGGAATGTATACTCTTACTTGACTCTTGACTTGAGTATTTGTCTGCTTGGCACATGTCTGCTTGTATGTAACACTACAGACACATAATGCATGTTTATGAATGCTTATCCACTGGGTGAGGGTCTATTACAGAGTAGTTACAAGTTCTCTAGGTAACACCTTTTATGTCTTATGCCTAATCCAAACAAACAGCGATTTGGCGACATTGAATCCGAGCCTAGGAGAACAAACTGAATTAGCCATCCATATAAACTGAAGCAAGTAGAGAAGCATTGCAAGGACACAGAAGTTCTACAGATGTACCAACTTAACGACACGAAAATACTCTTAGATCAAAACTTGTCGCAAAAACTCTGATTGGTTGATTTTCAGCCATTATACTGAAGAAACTCACTAAATGATCTCCGTCCAGAGCCTTAGAATCATCTAATGATTGAGTGTTTTACAAATAACTAAAATGTACATGTACATTTACTACCATCCCTGGTAGCTGCAGTCCCATGTTGCACAGGAAACAGTAATGGTCATCACATAGAATTGTTATCAATCGAACACGAATGGTCATTTGTAATCCCGATTTGACTCCTTATATTCCGCTATATACCAACTCAAATGTACCTTTGCATGTCTAACGGGCATCACTGTACAATACAATACGACCTGCAGGGTAAAGAGCTTTACGTTTAGAATCCAAACAGTTTAATAGTTACATTAGTTTGTTCAACAAACAGACAACAGAGCTGGCTGCTAGTCTGTAGTCAGCATTATGCATGTACAGTGTATATATAGTAGGTGTATTTTATAACATTAGTGTGGAGGAAGTTCATAGAAATACCTGGATATACTGTATGATTATATAAAATAGTAAGCATACCCTAGTGAGTGGGCACAAAAGTATACAAGTATAATCCACTAACTTAGCTGCTCAACAAAGTTTAAACTTAATCAGCTGCAAGTAAACCTACCATACTATATTATACTCAAGTGCTAAGGAGTATTAATTTCAATTGCACATACACAAAAATTGATTTATTATATTATCATATTGTATTATTTTATATAGCCTTTGTTCAACATGCCAATGAATTTAGCCTACATCCTCTTCTATACTTAATAATTATGACAACTAAATTCTCTGAAGCAAAGGTCAAATCAATATAACACTTTAACAAGTTGAAAATCAACAGTGGAAGGTATCCTATTATAAACAATGATAACCTCTGAGGGAATGCTTTATGTAGCTTACCTGTCACCTAAGGAATGGCAAGTCAAACTGGTATTGTCCCCCCTCCCCCTGAAAGTCATTACCTCCAAGTTAGAAGTCAAACAAGTCAATCTGCAGTAAATGAGATTACTGTATTGTAGTAGGACTACTCTATGCTAGGGTAATTATACCAGCCATTAGGGACCGGTCCACAGTTGCTATAACATGCCACTAACTCTCTTGGATTGAGTCCAAATTTCACGTCATAATATGGCTACATGTACGCAGGCCTACATTTATATATAGAATAATGTATGTAAATACATACAAAAAGGGTACAATTTGAACCAATAGCTAGTGACTACTATTTACTATACTCTGTACTATATAATATAGGCCTGCAATTCAATATTAGCACAGGATTCATTACTACGACTAATCAATCCCCTTCGGGTAGGAGAGGCGCCCTCACAATGTTGGCAACATGGTGAGGTAACTCAGGCTAGGATAGACTAAACTTGGAGAACTTGGAGATTTTAGTTCTCTCCGAAAATTAATCCAGAGAAGCTGACCACTCTTTAACAACATCACAAAGTGAGTATGTAGCACAAACCTGTGCTCTGACAACATGCCGGGGGTTTGGTCCATTAGGTACGGTCACTTTCCATTACATGTAATACAATGTCTGAAGGAAAAACTCCCGGTCTGTCAGCCAATCACGTGGCAGCGTCAAGATGACCATAGCAGCAAAATAATTATTTGGGCCATAAAAGTAGAGAAAAGGAAAACGTTTCAGAGCACGATGTAATCCAAGAAAAGCCTTGAGGATGGGACTATGATGAATGAGGGAAAGAGTACGGTGATCAAGACGTAATTATCTATCAAACTTTGATCAACTACTAGGCCTACTCCAGGGGCATATGTAATAGAGTGAACTTGTATGTGATAGAATCTGCTCAGGCGTAAGATTATAATAGCCTGCTATAGCTGGGGAGCTCGCAGAGTCAAGTCAACACAAAGATCAGTCACACCTGAGTTCTTCTGTGATGTTACTCGACAACTATGGACATTGCTTATTGTAGAGAGAGTGAAGCCTGAGATACAGAGCTAACTTCCAAAGAAGTATCTGCGTTAGTAGGCCTAGTCTAGTAGTAAGCCGAAATAGGTCTACAAATGAGCAATTTGTGAAAATTGTGAAAACTTCTTAGTGAATATGTCAAAAGTCTAAACCCAGTTCTCCAAATTCTGAATTAGTTTTAAAACACCTGATCACAAACCTTCATTTACGAAACAGCAATCTAAGTGTATTATAAATGAGGGCCAACATTCCAACAATGAGTTGCATACAAAATATGCCTCATGCTCGCAGTGTACTAAATATACCAAAGGTAATTCACAGATTAGAAGGTGTCACACTGCAGTACTACATGACCTAATACAAAGCAGGAAATATGGTCGATGTATTATGAATACAGGTTACGTATGGGCTGCACTGTATTGCACCACTGTACCAACTACACATCTAGTTGTGAAGTTTGACTGTACATTAGTTAGGCCCTACATATTGCCTACACAGACAAGTCACCAAAGTCATCACCTAGTAAACGTCCTTCAGAACCACTCCAAGCTTCTACCATGTAGGCCTATATCCTGATGAAATACAATGTCCTCGTACTAAGTGCAAGCACTCTCAGATAGTAGCCTAAATATCTACAGCAAAGTAATGTTTACAATCTAAAATAGACAGAAATAAAATAAGCAAAATACCTCTAGCTCTACGTGGTAAATGTACCTATGATGGAATATAGATCTCACAAGCCGTCAATGTTAGATGAAAACTGAACGAACAAAAAGTTCCAAGGTACACTATTAGGATAGGCTTAAGTCGATTTCTGATCGGGCCATTAGGTTGACACACACAAAACAAAAGAAACTTTCCGCATCGGATTTAGCAAAGAACCAAGGCTATATCTAATTTACTGTTCAGACCTACTCGCAGCTATACCTAAATAGAGTAAAACTATCATTATTGTAAAATAAAATATAAACCTCATGGACAATCAACATGTTTTTCCCAGCAAAGCTCAAATTTATGATAATATCACACAACTGTCCATCAACATCCAACAACTGTGAATCATCTCTGTGGCCAGAGCTATTGGTGATTAGATCATGCCTATGCAACACTATAGAATGTCAATCAAAGGCAACCATAATGGTGGAGGAAACAGATCCCCTGCCTTATCTCCTTCCAACTGGATAATAAGAATATTATACTACACAAATCCAATAATCAACACAAATTATGCTCATTCAGATTAGTATCTATAAACTACCTCCCCCATTTATCCCAGAGCTGCAATTTATCCACATCATAGAAGGCTAATGATCTGATGAACAAATTAGAGAACATGGCCACCATTATACAAACAACTATCCAGAAAGACTTAGTCACATGTGAAGTTGACTTACTTATCACTTATCAGTAACCAAGAAAAGAAGAAAATAAGGCAACACACTAATAAATAGGACTATATGAGATTGATACACTAGCACACTTTGTAGCTATCAATCAATTACTATTTAGCAATTAATCATTTTTTTCTAATAATTACAATATTATTAACCATCCAGGAATTCAAACTTGAAATTTACTAAG
The DNA here is from genome assembly GCA_935421135.1 of Bugulina stolonifera. Classification (NCBI taxonomy): domain Eukaryota; kingdom Metazoa; phylum Bryozoa; class Gymnolaemata; order Cheilostomatida; family Bugulidae; genus Bugulina; species Bugulina stolonifera. The sequence continues at coordinate 9,097,866 of OW285193.1, read as the reverse complement.
TTGGAAAGAGAAGCAAACTTATGTAGGCCTACATGTACTCATTGAATCCGAAATGCTCAGCATGAAATGCAGAGAACCAAACTTACTATAAGAATGACACCGAAAATAACACATAGGCTAGGTCTAGACATGAGAATAACCTAAATTGAACTGCAACCATTTTTAAAATACTCATATGCAAAGCACATGATTTCCATAGAGATTAGTGGTAGAATCATACCCACGTTCATAACCTGTACCATAATAAAAGAATAAACTGTCAGTCTCACTGTGAATGCTATCACTAATCAGATTGTGTCATAGTTACAACCAGCACTACATTATTTCTTAACTGTCGAGTCGCAGGGCACAAGAATGCACAATGTTACATGAGTTAGTCTAATTTTAGAACTAAAAATATCAATTATGCAAGTTGCCCTTGATTAATTATAGTAATAAAGAAGTTCCATTCCGCTATGTAGGCTACTAGCTGCTAGTAATATTTACAGGTTACTTAACAACATCTTCCCTTGAGATGACAATTACAATACCAGATTAATACAACAAGCCTATATCCATCTTACTCCAGAAGGATATTGCCATGAGTAGGTTACCAGGAAAAAGGGCAGCAATTTGTTTTAATCCTTACTTTAAGCAAAAGTGGCCAATAATTAAAATTAGTAACAATTTAAATTGAAAAATATCGCTTATTTAGTAATCGTATTAAGGATTTGAAACGACAACAGACGAACATTACAACTGCAGTTACATAATTTAAAGAATGAATTCCTTAGCTCACTGATTCATTGACTGGGTTATTTTTGTCGTTTTAAACCACTTCCATCAGTTCTGAGCTTGACTACGAAGTATAGGATCCTCATTTTAAACATCTTGCAAATAAGTTGGAACTTTTGCAGCTTAGGGCCATTAGATTTATACTATAACCTGAATAGATGGGAGGCCTCTATCAGTAAGATCCGAAAAGAGCATAACATTGAGTTACTAGAAGAGAGGTGCCAGTTTTCCCACATAAATCTATTTCACAACATACTCGGTAATGAACCTCTGTATCCTAATCTTGACAAATTGTGTATGGCATCTAATGATTTAAATGTTTCAGTGTGTTCCAATTTCTTTAACTCTTTGTGCTCTGGAACTAACATCTATCTGCAGAGTTTGTTTTCTGATTAGAACATCTTGAGAACTCAACGGAGAAAAAAGGCAGCAGAATGATGTAATAGGCCTATGCTAACAAACAGAAGATCTCAACTTTTCTCCAAATGGAGGTCTCGAGACTCAACAGACAGACGCACAGACGGACCAATCCCAGTATCCAAGTCAACAATAAGAATTTCAACATGAACCTCCGCCAAACTCTAAATTAAACTTGACTTTCCAAATATAAAACATGAGAACGAAGTTTGAATTCCTATCCCATTGAATATAAACATACATAGCCTACAAGTAACTCTAAGTCTATAGAGAGACAACAAGCAGAATAACATTATAGTGGGTAACACCTTACTGAGTTTCACTGTCTCAGTTTGAGCCACTCTGACTCAAGATGATTGACTATAGACTGTACCAGCTATCAGAGCTACTATCTTCATAGGGATACAAGGATATGAGTAAAGTGACCCATAAGTGAACTACACAACACTAAGTTTTAGTTGAGAAAATAAAATGGCACCGGCCCAGGATAAATGAGACCCAGTGAAATTAAAATTAAATGAAAGATTTAGTAGAGTAGCCTAAGAAAAACAATGTAATAAATAAGTGCAGGTATAGTTATTAGTATAACAAATAGTAACAGTCAGTAGTGACTAACTCAGACTGTGAGTCAGTGTGCGTGTGATCAATCAGTAGAGTCCATTCACTATGACTATTAGTAAACGACGGTTGTTTTAAGCAGAAATAAATACAAGAACAAATAAATAAATATAATTATAATGAAAGCTTATAGAAGAGGTACAATGTAATGTCGTTAATTTGTCATACCAACACAAAAAGTTTAGTTCGTCTATGATAATGTTCATGCTGGAAGCCAATATTATTCCATATTTCCAAAATATTGAACCTTAGCCCCGCCCATTAGCTCTCAATATATCATATAAACCAAAAGTGTGACCAACACGTAGATCAACATGCAAGTACTATCATTCCGGGGTTGCCACACGATAACAATCCCAGGCTATCACAAACTTCCTATTCAGTTTATGCGCATGGGTAGACAACTTCGTTTCATCCCATGTAAATATTATCGTGTCTGGCAGTCACACAATGACATTGTTACTTATTATACTAAGCGCAAGCAGTCTTTTCATTTGTAGTCTTGTCTTTACTCTTAGCCAAAAACTGAGAGCAGAGCTGTAAAGTGCAAATCTAATCAGATTCTGCCTCAAACATAAACATGGCAAAAGTAACATGTAGTGAACCATGCAAATGAATTAGAAACATTGTACATGGTCCAATTGTCAACACAGGCCCAGTTTGCTGAATTTGTTACGAAGAATTTTTAAGATGTCCAAAGCCTTGCAAATCTAAATCTGATATAATATTTGCCCTCGGCAATTTTAAAGTTATAAAAGTGACACCTTTTGCTGCATTAGTATTATATCATTTTTTATGGCATTTTATACCTACATGTATGTAATATTACAGAGTGTTTAAATACTTCTAAATCTAACTTGTATATTTGAACATGAAACTCCCAGTCATCTGGTACCATGACCATGACATACAGTGAAGTGGATACCAGAGTGTAACATATATGCATGTACATAATATTTATATTGTACATTCCGTTGCATTGTTCCCGGAGTTATCTGCTCATTGGGTTAAAAGAGAGGATAACTTCAGTAGATTGTGTTATGTTATAACTACGTGTAACTGTTCAGCAGACGCAGTTTGGTCTTCTTTTACCATTTTATTTTTGTACATGTATACATACCACATCATAGATCAAACAAAAATATAAAAAGCACCCAGTTGGATAGTGTAAATCTACAGTTAAGCATACATCTTGCAACTCTGGAAGACAATGTCATGAAGCAGCCATCCATAGAAAATAGTTGGTGAATTCAGAATTCCCCTAAATAAGTGATGGGTCCATGTGTCAGAAATAGCCCCTGCATCTCTCATGTAACGCCTACAACAGGGTACATAATACAGTGAAATATTAGCCCATTTAGCTCAACTACTAAAACAAGTATGCTATACAATAATAACGATTATGACGTTATTCTTTTCCTGGGGAAATCTCTAGAAGAAATGATAGCCACGAAAAGAAGATTAAAGTATTGTCTTTGGTAAAACAATAAAAAGCATTACACAATAATATGTGCTGGAGAACCACCCAGTCACATCTGTTTTACTAAATAAGCAAATACAATACTGAAACTTACAGTCATAATTTATGAATTAGAAAAGGGCTTTTAATTTTTGGTAAACCAGTGAATAACGGCATGTTAAAATTATATGAAATGAAATTATATTTCAGCAATCAGACCAGAGGCAACAGCAGAAAAAGCAAATATAAATGGACAACTTTTTTAATCCATTTCACAAATCTTGATAACAGTTATACGTATAGGAATAAGCCTTGACAGTTCGCAGAAGAATTGTGAACTCAACTTTTGAGAAAATCTAAATTTTATCAAGTGGTAGAAAACAGAACCACTAACCGTCCTTGTTCTCTCTTGTACAATTTCTTCGACAGCTAGTTCACCTTGAAGTACCCTCAGCTGAAAGAAAACAAGCATATCCTCTAAGTTTGGACATTAATCAAATAGTCCCTCAAAGTTTACAATGCAACAGAACAGAATGTGCTCAGTTAGCTCCAGTTAATCAGCATTAACAAAGGCAACATGGTTCACCGATAGTATTTACATGTAGATTAAAGGAGTTTAACTTATAATCACCTTCCGTTGAGCATTACCAAAGTCCTTATTTGCCTTTATAGTGTTGGATGATTCAGAATTTTCTTTGGCTTTTCTCAACCGTTCGGTGTTTTCAGCATGATAGGATATGCATTTCTTTATTGCTTCTTCGCGAGCTTTGTGTGACTTTTCCAACTGAAACCGCAAAAATGACCGATACAATTATCGTCTACTAACTTGGCATCCATCATTGCAAATGGAGATTGTCTTGTTCTTCCACTTATACCTTCATTAGTTGAAAAATCAACATAAAAAAGTAACTTCACAAGGCTTACATGCTCATTTGGCATGTACATGTATGTTACACACATCTACATGACTTGTGATCCTACTACACATGAACCTCATGTATAAATTAAAATAATATTGCGTAACTCTGTAAATATATGTACTTTAAATAGACACATCTACATAATATTGGTTTTATATGTTGGGACCCTACAGCACATAAATATGCAACAATGCAATAATATTAACTAAATATTTCATGTTCTCATTGTATAAATACTAATTAGCAGGCCTGCATAAATAAATGTGCACAATAGTCTGTTTACCAGCACCTAAAGTATATGTATTATTACTCACATCTGATTTGATCTCGTTACATTTCTGTTGTATATTGGTCTTCTTTCGTAATGACTCAATTGATGGAATGCTAGAGTTTATTAAATTTATGATAATGTCATCGTCTTTCCTCTGATTCTTGAGCAGATCCTGATAATTCAAAATCATATTGTAGCAGCACATACATGTATATGTATATGTAGGCCTATGGATAATAGGTAATATCTGTTAGACTACATCAATGCAAACTATAGCCTACATGGGAAACAAGAGTTGATCTGTAACTAGTTCAGAAATCGGCCAAACAAATCATTTGGCAAGCATTCGATGACGATGCCCAGCTGAGGGAATGAGTGCTGCTTCAAAACACAAGAGAGAGCCCAAGGCAGCCTTCTGCAAAGTTAGGAGATGGACAGATAATCACAAATACAGACCTCTCTGGTCTGGGAGCTTTCAAGCCCTTTCACAGGCACCCAAGGGGTGTTACAAAGACTCTAAGAGGTTAGACTTAGACATCTACTGTGACTAGCCGTTGCATTCCTCATCTTTTAGTACACTACATAGTTTACCAAAAGGAATTGAAACAGTTATGCTGAACCTTTAGTATCGTAAAGCACCTGATAGTATGAGAAATAACGATAAGAAATAGACTGCGAACTTACTCATATCTACAATGTATCAGGCAAGCTATGAGCAGCATACTGCGCACTTTTTCCTTACACAAGTACGAGAAAAAATACTTTTGAATGATCAACGCACCTTTGGCGCACTCTCAGGCAAGTGGGCACCTGATGTCTATTTGTACAAATAGTAAGTGATAACTCAACGGCATTCTACCCAGAACTATCAGAGATACACACAATCACAACACAATCATAATGAAGAAGAACATAAACTAGACATATACCAATTTATTGGAGACAAAATGATTGAACCTGCTGTGTTTCAAGCTTCAGCTCAATGATAACAAAAAGCTGGGAATTAATACACAGCTGGAAGAACCCAATTTATACTAATGGAGACCAGCGGTTTTTTAACCATCATCATTGAGTGTTACACAACACTGACTAGGCCAACAATAACTCCTACCACATTGCAATTCACAAGGCGAAGTGAAACCAATCAGATAGTGGAATGTGCCACGACTTTACTTTCTACTATTGGCAAGTAGAACACAACCGGGTGCTAAACAAGTAACAATTGTTAGACAATCATAATGTAGCTATTATATAATATTATAATTATATATCAGTTCTACCTTTTTTGACCAATGCAAATATCTTTCGACCTGAACTACCAGCCTGCCCAGTCTAATTATCGGCTTCGGGAAGACAGGACCGCTACTTTATAAATGCAGGTTCACAAGGGGATCATTGCAGTCTGTTATAACATATAGCAGAGCACATCTAATACTTAGCTGGAGTAATATGGCTAGTCTGTCTTCCTACCTACCACTAATCTGCAGGACTTAGGAGTCAACTTAGGCTATGCCGTACATGTGCTACTCAGGGACCACAGGTCTATTGGCTATTCCATGTAGTAGCTGCCCCTGTCCGGTATAAAACCAGAGATCCGGCTAGCATCACAACTATCATTTACTGCCAGTTAGATGCAGTCGCACTAGTGGAGAAATTGAGATAGCGATAGTTCCTTGTTTCTTGTTTGTGGTTTGGGGTAAGGGCGGTCAACCAGCAAAAAATAAAGAGAAGACAACTTCTCCTGCTTCAGTTTTGGCAAAGAACAAAGGCTATCTCAAATTGAAATTTCTCAACTTTTGTACCTAGCTCTGCAGAACAGTCGCACTAGTATTATAAATTCATCATCATGATGACCATTGATTATGATAACCAAACTGAAACTCGGTCAACTAGAACTAGTTCAGCTGAGTTTTCAGAGGAGCTTCAAGTTCCTGTTCTGTTCCTGTTCTTTGCTAGTACGTACTAAAGCCGGTGTGGCAAGCGGTACGCCTCTTGTTTTGAGAATAAGATTTTATTAAGTGGTTATCGTTCATGCTATGTTAGCATTTATTAAAGGGTTTTAGCTTTTAACTCTCTTATGGTTTTTGGCAGAAAACTATTGTGGTAAGCTGACGATCTGGCATAGATGGTTGGGGGTTCCCCTCTGGCAGTTGCTCTGGTAATGGCTTGGACATTGGTCTCTATATCCACCAATTCCTCATAAGACTCTAGGAGAGCAGGATGGTTGTCCTCTTTTGAGAGGACCCTCATAAGAAGGTTGTGTCGGCTCATTTTACGACGATCACCTAGAGTGCCAATGTTTAATTCACTCGCTGCATCCGATACACTTTCCCGACCTTTCAGGTCACTTATAAACCTAACAGCACAATTCTGCACCATGTCTAAGTCATGGATCATGTAGCCCAAGGCAGGATCCCATACACACGAAGCATACTCAAGATGTGGTCGACATAAACTTGTGTAAGCAAGAAGTTTGGCATCCCTAGGGGCACCCTGGAGAACCTTCTTAATCATGCCAAGCTGCCTTTTGGCTTTGGCAATCTTGGTCTGTATGTGAGTGTTGAACTTAAGATTACTTTGGATTATCACCCCTAGGTATCTTGATTCATTAACAACACTGAGTGTCGTGTTGGCCAGGGAATATTTAGGAGACGGTGAATCTTGCTTTTGATTAAAAGTCATAATTGCGCATTTGCCAACATTAAGAGACATTAGCCAAGTGTCAGCCCATTCCTCCATGGCATCGATGTTCAATTGAAATTTGAGGCTATCAGCAGGAGAGTTAACAGTCTGATAGACAAGAGTGTCATCGGCAAACAAGCTAAGGTGGCAGTTGATGCGACTTGGTAAATCATTAATATATATTAAAAATAGAGTGGGACCCAGCACAGACCCTTGAGGAACACCAGATGTCACTGGTAGCTCCCGTGATTTGTGCCTGGACACAACAACTCTTTGTTTACGGCCTCTTAGAAAGTCATGAATCCACATGAGGATTTTACAGTTTATGTTGGGTACCTTTGACAATTTTGACATTAATAGCTGATGTGGGACCTTGTCAAAAGCTTTAGCAAAGTCCATCACAACCGCATGTACAGTATCACCACTATCCACACATCGCGTGATATCATGGTAGGTTCCACACAACTGGGTTTCACAAGACAATCCCTTCCGAAAGCCATGTTGGCGATTGTGTAGGTAGTCATCTAGATATTCATTGAGGTGGTGAAGAACGATATGCTCCATGAGTTTGCAGGGTAGACTAGTTAAGGATATCGGGCGATAGTTATTTGTCTGGTCGGTAGCACCCCTCTTATGTAAAGGACTAACAAATGCAGTCTTCCATGCTGAAGGCAGCTTTGAGCTAGAAATAGAAGCATTGAATATGTGGGAAAGACATTTTGCTGCCAGTATTGGGTCAATCATCAAGTCTTCTTTGCGAATGCCATCAGGACCTGGTGATTTCCCATTCTTCATGCTTCGAATAAGCTTTACTACGCCCTCTGTACCAATACTGATATCATTGTTATTAGTTGTAACATAGTGTGCGTCATCTTCAATTTGGTGTTGTGAGCAAAATTGCAGACTGAAGAAGTTGTTGAGCAGATCCGCACATTCAAGCGGATCACTTGTGCAAATGCCATTGGGTGTAGTGAGCTTTAGCGGAGATCTAGCATAGTTCTGAACCCACTTGAGGTGGCGATAAAAGGGTGTTGTTACCCGATCCAAGAGGTTCGCATATTTTATTCTTAAGGTACGATTTTTTGATGAGCTTAAGTTCTCTTTTGCCAGCCCGTCTTTCCTCACAGTATCTTCTGAGGTAGAACGGATTCCCCGTTTTCTTGTATTGATTATATGTTTTTCGATACTTTTGGACAATTTTCCTAGCAGATCTGTCAAACCATAAGGGTTCATTTGGGGGCTTGGGTTTGCATCGCTTGATGGGAACAGATTCATTTATTGCATGACTTAGTCTTTGGACAAAGAAATTCCACATAGTTTCCACATCGCACATTTCAGCAAGCTCACATTGTGTGGGCCACATTATATCCTGGAACCTATCAATATCAGCATTTCGATAAAGTTTGAATGAGTAAGTGGAGTTGGCAACGAATGGCTTGCAGTGCCTGAGCTCAACCGAGATGATGTGGTGGTCGCTAACTCCAGGTGACATAACTCTAGCTGTTACATTCAAGGGGTGTGTAGAGCATAACAGATCAAGTGTATTGCCCTTAGCGTGAGTTGGTTCATCAATTATCTGAGTCAAATTGTTTTCACATAGAGTGGCTAGGAAATCTCGATGTAATGATTTATATTGGCAGTTTTGCTTGATAGTGCCATGTTCCCAAATGAAGCCAGGGAGATTCATGTCACCCACTAACAAGATATGGTCACTGGGAAATTTGTTTATTATATGAGACACCACAATTTTAAATTTATCTATAGGTTGGCCTTGATGTGGACGGTAATAACAGCCAACAACTATACAGTCGTTCACTCTAACAAATACTAGTTCCTCATCGTTAGCATAACCAGAGATGTCTATCGGACAAGGATGTAGGTGCTGACTTATGGCAATGAGAACTCCACCGCCATAGACATTGCGGTCTTTTCGGAAAAACAATAAGTCATCTCTGTCTATTATGGGACGCATGGCATGAGAAGAAACGCGATGCAATAAATAAAATTACAAAATAGTAAAAGATATTTGCAAATAAACTTTGAGAGGAGTTGAATGGAAGATCACCTGAAATTTCATAAAGTCTGCACACAAAATTGAACTTTCTTCCTCCATAGCTATGGGCGCTGACATTTTGAATTTCTGTAGAAGTAAACTGTGCATTTAAAATGCTATGGTTACTTCTACACAACAAAAATTTTAAATCAATAAATATTTTTATTGCAAATTTTTTTAAAAATATACTAAATTTTGTTTAACAACGTTTAGTTGTAAAAACAATTCTTGAGTTTTTAAAGAAGTTTATTCTTCTACTTACTGTGGTCAAGGATGAAATTATAGACTGAGTTTAACATTTGACTTGTGTCGTTCGGGTAGGGGATCTGTATGAATATAAAGTTTACAGCCCATACAGATTGTTAGCCAAAGTTTCTCCTTCTAATTTTTCAAAAGAATATTTTTTATTTGCTCGAGTGACAATACAAAAGAACATCACCATACTATTTCTATTGATTTTCCAGCAAAGAAAGGCACCATTACAGAGGACAATAAAAAAATGACATCAGGCGATTTTAATTTCACTGTTAAAGACCGGGAAACTATGTATAGGTTAATTATTAGGTAGGTAAATACCAGGGTGGCCAACCAAAATTTGCAAAAATTAAAATCAAATGAGGCGAAAAAATATAAAAATGAATCGAACATGTGTAAGGAAATTTTTCAAGATAATTGCTGAACAATGACTGTAAAAATGGCATGGTAAAAAATTTCCTGTACTAGACCTATCCTTATTTTATTCACTTCATTTCCTACTCTACTGGATCCACTGGCTTTTAAAATTGTCTATTTTTATTAGTAGTCTACTGTGTATTTTATCATTTTCTTTTTGCATCATTGTTCACTAGCCTATTTTAGTCTTGATTTTAAAATGATTTTTGTTGAACATAGTAATGTAGTTTACTGGATTCATTAATGTTTTAGCCAGCTGTTCTACGATGGTTATCAAAGCCTGGCTGTTAACTTAGCAACCACAGTTAAAGCCCATCCTGCCTGTTCACCCAGTGATAGACTCATGAAAATAGTACAACTTGGTTTAAGGGAAGAAGAAGGTACTCAATCTTACAAGCTCTCTACTATACATGGCACAAATGTATATAATAGGCATATTCGAATATTGCACTTGCAAGCTTTATAAATAGCAATCTGCAGCAATAACAATTTATTTTATTCAATAATATAACGCTAGCTATAACGCTAGGTTAGTGGTGCCTGGTAATAATATTTATTGCTAACAAGATCTAGCATTAGCCACGGCTGAACGCTTAAGCTACATGTATTCCCGGATATTAAAAGCAGTCTTATATGAACCAGTACAAGTTCCGAATACTCCTAATATCTGCAGGGACCTATAACAAATTTGGGTAACAAAGGAGTTAAAACTATGTTATTATTAACAGTTTCGGATAAAAGCATCCATATACATGTAGCCTATATAGGCCTACAATTCATGTAGGCCGATGTGCGTATTTTAATACGGTATTATACTCAGGTTTATTATTCCAGAAGCACATAGGCATGTGAAATAAATTATTCATGGCAGAATATGCATAGGACCATATGGTTAGAAGTAAGAAACGTACAGATTACACATTTTCAAGTTTTTTTTTTCTTTTTTGACCTTTCTTTACACATTTAGGCCTAATTGATAAATGGGAAACTTTGTCCAGCCCTGCCATTTCGTTGACCATATGGCTATGAATTGCTTTCTCACTTTGTTGTTATTCCTCTGCAGACTATGTTGATGTCCAGAAACAGAGTTCGTTATTACCTGGTACCGGTGTGGATCTCGAGTTTGAAACAGATGTCAAGTCTATATCCCCTGATGCTGCCCAGTATGAGACTCTGTATGTTACAGCACACAAGGGCCCTTGCAGATCGGGAGTATTCCACCCCAGAGGTACCACATTACCTTCCTTCTATGTAATATTATTACTGTTTCTATATAATGTTACTGTTTCAATTTTACAGGCTTGTATTATTTTATATTACTTTTATGATAGGGACTTGTTGACCTTGTAATCGTGCTCTTGCTGACGTACTCTGGTTTTCTATTACAGGTACTTTAGTAGCGACGGGTTCAGAGGACTCCTCCATAAAGATCATTGATGTGAATAGAATGTTGGCTAAGGCTGATGAGTCTGAAGAGAGTGAAGCCAGTAAAAGTATGAAGGAGCAACTGGAAACGCACCCTGTTATACGTACCTTATACGATCATACTGCTGTAAGTATATATACGTACATTATACGATCATACTTCTGTAAGTATATATACGTACCTTATACGATCATACTGCTGTAAGTATATATACGTACCTTATGCGATCATGCTGCTGTAGGTATATAATATACGTACCTTATATGATCATACTGCTGTAAGTATATTATATATACATGTATGTACCTTATACTATCATACCACTGTAAATATAAGCTGTACCTTATATGGTAGTACTGCTGCAAGTATATATTGTAGCTTATATGATCACACTGCTGTCATTAAGCCTATATAATATGTTATATTATCATACTGTCGTACATCGTACTGCTTTAGGTATACACTGTACCTTGTACGATTGTACTGTTGTAAGTATATAGCATACTACATGTACCTTTATAATCGTTCAATAGTTGTGAAATAACAATAATAACAAATGCTACCCTTGAGAATATATAGAACTGACTTGGAATAGCACGTGAATCATCGATGTGTTGGTTCTTGTTTGCAGGAGGTAACATGCCTCGACTTCCACTCCTACTCTTCCACTCTTGTATCTGGATCTCTCGACAGAACAGTTAAAATATTTGACTACTCGAAATCATCTACTAAAAAAGCACAGAAATGTATTCAGGTATGTCCTGTCTAATGTGTGCATGTGTAGTGTACATAGCAGTCGTCAGTATTTCCAAAAAGCATCGAAGGAAATCTACTCAAGATTACATAATATCCGAAAATATAGCCTCTGACATTGGTGAGTCATCGATTCTATGCGGTGACTATTACTCCCCCTCCCCATACTATTGGTTTACTATGCCCATGCTGTATATTTAGCCTTTCATATAAAATACCTTGAGAAATGTAATTATTATTTGGGTATTTGCTTGAAATACTTGCCTTGCTACCTAATCTACTTCACCTGAAATGTTTTAGTGAATATTTTGTATCCAAGTTCAGTTGGTTTTGTAACAATTAACCCATCACACATAGTAGAATATTATTATGATTGTGCTATCACAGACCTTTCATGGCTTTGGCAATTTTATTTCTCACATCACATGTTTGTTTATTTGTTATCAGGAAGCCTACCCAGTCAAATGCCTGCACCTACATCCGTCCTCTGATTGGTTACTTGTTGGGACAGAACATCCGACAGGTATGTATCTGTTTACTCTCTATCATTACTTTCTGCAGTTTGTAGTTAATAGACGGTGATTACCTCGGGGGGGGGGGATCCTTACAGCTATTTACTAGGCAATGTATAATAATAAAAAGATATTATTTATGCACTATTGTAGTAAGACTATATGACATGACAACACAGCAGTGCTTTGTTGGCAGCAATCCAGGTGATCAGCACACAGCACCCATCACTGGTGTAAGTATAGACAGTATACACCCTAATCTTCACTATTAAAGTGTAGATTCCATGATGGACTATAGGATTTTAGTTCTGTAACAGTCACTAATGAATATCATTGTAAACTGAGCTTTTAGCACTAGTCAGGAGCAGGACTTTGCTCCATTGAGTTGTCCTTCCTTGAATAAGAACCACCAACCATATTTACTTTCTATGGGAAATTCCAGTCAAGAAAGCGGATCATCTGTGATCTGAACTTATTTTGAGCCCCAGCGAAATGGAGATAAATAAGTTCTACTATGGTCTGAGATTAGCACGCTATAATTTCCCACAATGCAGTGTACTCTCTAAGTGCATGGTTAGTTAACTACCCACAATGCAGTGTACCCTTTACATGTATATCACAGTGTCGGTGGAGTCCTAATGCTAAGATATTTGCCACATGTTCTGCGGATGGTAACATAAAGCTGTGGGACGGAGTGAGTAACAAATGTTTCTGTACGTTTACCGGAGCACACAGCGGCAGCGAGATCGTGTCTGTAGCCTTCTCGAGAAATTCTAAGGTATGTAGCCCTCATTCTTTTTTATCTGATCTCTGGACCTTAGGCTATGCTTTGGGTGGTTATTACAGGTTAGCATGGGAACCTTAGTAACATCAATGTGATAGTTGGAATTCAGTTTCCATTGGAAAGTTTTGATGTTAATAAATTGTTTTCAAGCAGTTGAATTAAGGACATCATAGTAGGGTATGTTACTTCTTTATCTTAGACTGTGGACCAAGTAGTCATTATAGTACGAGGTGGGGCAGATAGGGGTGTCACCTTAGTAGAACTTCAGGAATCAAACTATTCCGACGAAGGCTTCTGTGTTATTAGTTATTTAACTGGAATATATTGTACCTTTACTATAATCAGCATTCAACTATTTACTAGCATTATTTTTCTGCCAATAGAACAATATTTTTCATGGAAAGTTCAAACTGTATGGTTGTACAATCTTAATTTCAGACATTCAAACTGTTTCTTGAATTTTCTCAATATATAACGAACCAACTTAAATTTTTAGTATCTGCTGTCGGCTGGAATGGACTCTATGGTTAAGCTATGGGAGTTGTCCACCTCCAGGTGTCTGATAGCATACACAGGAGCTGGGAGTACCGGCCCTATGACAATGAAGACTAATGCAGTGTTTAACCACACAGAGGATTATGGTGGGTATTGTTAAACATAATGTAACTTCTAGAACTAGAAAATCCAACTAGTTTTGCTTAGATGGTATATCATCAGCCCAGAGCCATTTTTTGGGAGAGTAGCGTCACTGGGGGAACATTATATGCCATGTTGGGCCCGTTAGAACCAATCAAAATGGCCAAAAGAAAAGTCTAACCAATGTAACCTTTTGTTGCTGGGCCCAATATGGCCTCTTGTTTACTTCCGGTGACACAACTCTCCCAATAAGCCTATACCACCACAGGCTATTAATATTTATATGTTTATTATTTAGTATTGTTTCCTGATGAGAAGACTACTAGTCTATGCTGTTGGGACTCGAGGAATGCAGAGAGACAGCCTCTATTAGCTCTAAGTAAGTCTCTCTCTACTCTTCCAATCACAGCTGCTAACACTGACCCATACCTTCTACCTATCAACCTATTGCACACAGTTTGATAAACAAAAGGAGGCTTGAATGAGAGATGCTGTAATTTAGCAAGGCTCTGAGGAAATCAGTTGTTTTAGAGGGATGTCTGTTCTCTTAGTACATTCTCTCCTTAGCTCCTCAACACCAATTGCAACTGCAGTAATGTGTGACTATTATATTTATTTAGGTCACCATTTACTCATATATTAAATATTTTTAGGTCACAATAAAGTTGTCACATCTATGCACCACTCTCCTGTGGCCGCCGGATTGATTACATGCAGTGATGACAACAGAATGAGATTCTGGTACAGTAGAAGTGCTGCTGAGAGTATTTGATGTACAATTAGTCAGCACCAAGTAGCCAAGGACATCTTCTTGTACTCATAGTTGTATATAAATCAGATTATCTATGTTACCTATATCGGTTAGTAGACATGTAGGCCTACATTGTATGTGTAAATGTAAATGATCAATACTATGTTATATGATATCAAATGCTAATAATATTATAAATAAATCTTATCCCAAATGAAGTTTGAATGTTGTGGATTAATTAGCCTACTGGTGGAGGTGGGGTAGATTGGCCTGCTTGGAAAATGGTCTAAAGAAAGGTTGAAATCAGACAACTCCTACCTATAAACCCGAGTTACGTATTGTAAGTGAGGAGATAATTCCATGTTATATCAATGGCCTATTTAGTGATTGCCTATGAAGACTGTTTTCCATGATTGTAAAAATCTATTGCATAATAAAATGGAGAACAACATGAACAAGAAAATAGACAAACTGCTTGGTGGTTGACATCTTGATGATAGCAGCCTCAGCTTTTGAACTGTTAGTTTGCAAAATTTGTGTTAGTAAGTACGGGGGAGTTATGCTCTTTTGGACGTTGTTTACTGATAAGTAAAGATGATATTGTATGGCCACACACTAGTAGTGTTAGCATTGTTTGCACACACTATATGTCAGTTACTTAACAACGGCTAAATAATAACCTCTCTACTTATCAGTCATTGTGCTCACTCGCCACACAGCTGCACAATACCCTTTTGTGAATAGATTTCCATGAATGCTCAATATATCAATTGAAGTGTAGTGCATTCTACTAGTATTTCTATTCTTGCAGCCTTACAGTGAGTGTTGGATGGTCCGTAGTTAAGTGCAAAGCATGGATTACACTTATTTAACTGGGAGGTATGACTACAGGTATCTCATGACAGACAATAATCATAAACAAGAAGAAGATGCTCTCCGTATTCAGCATAAGCAAATGTATGTATAGTTGTTAATCATAGACATGTCACATGGTGTGCAAGCCATGTCTAAATACGTAATTGACTTTGTGTCATATACACATACGCAATTGTCATGTACACAACACCCTCTTCACTAGGCAATGTAAATTTTGCCAAGAGGGCAGGTGTGTGTAATACTGAATGAGTTTGCACTGGGGTGTCTTGTACTTGCATGCAATGATCTAGTAGTAGACTATTTATTCTAAAAGACTTGTTACAATCGGTGAAGTCATCATCCCAAAAAAGCATAACTTCATTAATTCAGTTGAGGCTCAGTGAGGGGCAGTTTGTCACAAAACAGCGTGCTGTCAAGGTTTTACAAAGGTTTCCCAACTAAAAATCAAAAAGTCTTGAGCTCGGGATGGGCTTGATGCAGTAATTATTCCTGTCTATGTGCTATGACTGTATGTAGATTACTGAAAAACTGTAGCGATGTAAATAGTAAATTCTTTACAACCCACGCTCTCATGACTTTTATATTTCCATGCATGCTTTGTCATTACACTTGGACATAGGTATCACCAAGTAACAACTATTGGTTGTGTGTGGTCTGTGAATCAGCTGATCAATATGGGCATAGCATTGCATCTGGCAAATATTTGTAAAAATAAACCATCTACAATGTATATTATGTAATACACAATAGCACACACACTTGGACCATGTTTTAGCATGTAACCTGTGGAGTTATCTTACCTATCTAGATTAGCTGAAAGAGAATTCCTACTTTATGGAATACCAGATGCAGAAAAACTCAACATGACTTCTACACTCGATAAGAAGAGGTCATATACAGCTGCTCAAAGAAATAAAAAGCTTCTGGAAGACTTGAGAAAAACCAAAGCTAAAATGACCAGAAATACAAAGTTCCACGACAATAAAGCGGCACGCTTAAAGAACATATCGGTACGTCAGGAACGATCTGATTGATCACTCTAATATTGCTCATAATGGTAGCATATTGTTTGAACTTTTAAATTTTTACAGTCTCAAAGTTGGCCAATTTGGGAAACCATCCTAAACGACAGAGTTTGAACTCAATTACTGTAAACTGATCTCAGTATATGTTATTTATACAATGCATTCTACGGTTTTAGCAAAATTATTGGAGCATGGTTCGCCGACTGCAACCTCTCTGGGAGCAGACTTTCAAATCTTGATAATGGACTACAGGCTTTCAACTGTAAGTATTGATTGTTTCATTGAATTATACAGTTCAATACTTGTGCACATGGATACGTACAGATACTCATTTGGCTGATTTTTTGATATCAAATGCTGACTGATACCATGATATGATTATGATGTTATTGACCTAAATTATACTAAATCTGTGTTCTAAACCAGTTTGCATTATTAAATTGTTTCCAATGCTGTATGCTGTAAACACAGTTGAGTATACTCATGCTTGTACTCACACTCAGTGATGTACTATGTCCACTAGTGAAGTCTAAATCAAGATTTATGTCGTTTTCCGTGTATATATTATTTACCTGCAGGAGTATTACTGAGTGTAATAATGTATAATGAAGCGAACTTTTTAAAATTAGTAAGTTGCAGATTGCACCTCATAAGTAGAATTGTATAAGTGTATATGAACATTACATGTGTTACAATGTACCATTCTAATGGTGGCAGGCTGATAGGTTCCCACCTAGTTGCAATCTATAGCAAAAGAGAGGATTTAAAGTTTGAAATCAAATGGCACTGTTATCACATCAATGTTTAGTAATTGATTACTATAAATGCTTATCATTCACCATAATTATTACATTAGTTTACATGTAGTACAGACTGCTACATGTATATTGTACACAGTAGTGTACAATGTACATGTAAATAGATAGAGATACAACATGAGTAACTAGTTGCTATTCTAGAGTTATCCTCTCTTTCCTAACTCACTGTCGGAGAAGAGACAACTCCGTGATATAGCATTTATTTTGTGAGTGTTAGGTATTAGCTACTACTGCATGCACCATGCGATATTATCACCTTCAATATAGGCCTCGGTTTTTGATTGTTACAAACAATTTTGTTTGGATTTGGTGACAAATAAACCTGTAAGCTGATTGGCTACGCTACAAACTACTATAATACTCTGTTGCCTTTTATAGGTATGCTCTGTCTCTCTTCACTGGGTCATGCACAAGCTTCATACCTGGACCCTCAGACAAAGAAAGGAGCAATATGGTTGCATCACTCAGTACACTCAGTATAATAGCAATAACAATCATCTAGATACTATCTCTATACAATCAATGTCTATATAATTATATAGCTAGCATGTACTCCAAAATCAATCTGATCAAAATACTCCAAAATCACATTCCAGTCATATATTTATTCATGTAACTCTATTCAAACAGGAATTTTAGCTGCTCAAATGATGACTTTTTTCAATATCTAGCATTTCTGTGTATTTCTTCCAAACTGCTTATTGCATTTCTAATTACATTACATAGCCTAGCTATTTTTATACGCGTTGTTAATGAAATTTCGATTTTACTGATTTATTAAAATGATTTATGCTGTTTTATGCAGAATGGATATGTGTGAAAAGTGTTTTTTTGCTCAATACACAACATATACCTTAATACCTGAATGTTCATTAATAAAGTCAATTCATGCAAAGAGTCAGCAGAGAAACTAGCCTGAGTTCCAAGTCTGCTAAAGTAGTGAATGAGACTATAATATATCAATGGTCATAGAATCTAGCTAAAGAGAGCCCAAGTTCTGCAACCATGCCTACATGCCTACCCAACACTTTGGATCTTGAAACCTAGGCTAAAGAGCAATTTGTGAAAAGGGGGCACAACTCTTCATACATTAATCAGTCTCTATTGTTTTGTTTACCAAGTCATAGCATTTCCTTTACTATTGTTTCTAAACATTTTGTTGTAAAGGATAATATCCTGATTGTGAACATAAGCTACTAACTTTCTAATTTTCAATAACTCTAAATAATGTTTGATTGTTTGACAAACTAACCTTGCTAGGAAACATAATTATTGTGATGATCAATACAATGCGTGTTATCATCAGATTCTATGATAATATAGTGAGAAGTTATGATAGTCTATATTGTAATAGATGGAATGAACAAGCTTATAAACATATGAGTGTAAATGCTGTGATCATTAGGCAAACACTGTTGGTCAAACTTCATAACTAGATTAAAATTGTTCAGAAGACTTTCAATAAATGTGGGAGTCTTTTTGCAGCTTCTAGCAGACTACAGGTAAGGAACAGAATAAACACAGCAGCCTCCACATATCTATTTATTTTTCATTATTTTCATTTTTTCATCATTTGAAACATTTATCTGGTACAGTGTTTATCAGTCATCTTGACCACTTCTATTATTAGCAGCGTGCAGATAAAATCAAGAGTATGTAGGCCTATATCTATCTACATAAAGGTGCAATGTAATCTTCTAACCATTTGCATGCGTTGTACTTCACACAGAAATACATAAGAGGTTTTTATTATGTGTAAGATTTCTCACTACAGCAAATCATGCATTAGAATGCATCAACGACTGAATACATTTGTAGCTGCATAACAATTATTATAACCACAATAAACATCCACAACCACTTTTAAAAGATATATAATCCATCATGAGCAATATAAGAACGTATACATGTGTAATAATACATTATGTAAGATTTAAGTTTTGAAATAAATGTAACAAATCATAATAATATATTTCTTCATATTCTTTATATTCTCTTGATTGGATTTCTCTCAAAGTTTGTGGAGAAGCACTTCAGTCTTAATTAAAATACATGTATGTCTGTGTTATGTATATACATTTATTATGAGTATGTCATGTGTGTTATATGTACACGTACTATGTCTGTTGCTAACTGTTTGTTAGTCTAAGTATATTAACAATATAGCCTGTGTTCCTACAATGTTGCTGTCGAAGCAGTATTGTTAGCAGCAACTATTTAAATAATACATTAATCGTATATGAATAATTCAAGTAAGTGAAGCTAGATATTGCACTTGGGTGCCAATTTTCATTACTTTACCTATTGAAGGACAAATAATGATACATAATAAAATGTGATTCTGATACATGTATATACCTGCTGTTGTAGTCTACGGATATTCATTTGCATTTTGCGAGAGGAAGGCTAAGTAACAGAGATGTCACTAGATGCATCCAGCATGGAAGCTTTGACCAATGGTCTACTAGACTTTATGAAAAATACCCCATCGTGGACACCTAAGGTTTTACCTCAGGCCAGTCTATCAAGGTAACTTATCTGACTTGTTATACATTGTATATGACATTGGTTGTCTTCATTTTATATATCTTATTGCAAAAAAGAATGCTTAACATTCCTCTGACCTGTAATAGACATGTATATAAACATGTATCTCAGGGATAAATTGTTTGATTACAATATACTTTTCTGGGTAGCAATGTCTAATTTACAGTGATGAATGTTATTTAACAATTCCCATGTATAGCAAGTATATAATAATTATGTATCATAATGTATAAGCATGTTATCAACAAGAAAATACAGCATATAGAGTATTAGATAGTATAAGTTAGTAAAACTGTGGCGGTTGTGCTAGATTAGGAGACCGGGGTACCCGAGGTCTAGTGCTGGGGTTACTCAAATTTTTCTAAAATTTAATAAAAATTACGGTGAGTTCTGTAAAAGTTCAACATTTCTCTAAAATTCCTGTTTATGACTAGTTAAAGCATCTGGACCCAGGCTATTTAATCTATTAAATAAAAGGGATAAATGATAGGAACTAGCCAGATCCCTTAGTAGCCTAGAAACGCAACATATTTTGCACTCCACCTCAACCATTAATCCATTTGTGTGTCAGCAAACAAGAGAAGAAAGCTCATATGCTAAATCGAGTTCAACAAGCAAAGTATGAGAAAGAACTGACTAACATATCAATTGAGAGGAAGTTCTACCAGCTCTCGTCTGTATACGACAAGAAACTGATGGAATACAAGCATAAACTCATTGAGAAAAGTAAGGAAAGAGTGGCCAGAGAAAATATGCAACGAAGGAATCTTGAAGAGGTAAGATAGAAGCTATAGGTATAAGCTGTAGCACTATAAGCATTGAGATGATTATTACTATCTACATGGAAAAGTCTAGCATGCTCCAAACTTTCCATGTGCTCTCCTAAAATAATAGGTATTGGCAGTGTTCGAAGTGGAACTAAAATTGAGGTGGGTACACACCGTATACTCCCGTATAACCACACTTCGAACACTGGGTACTGGTAAGTTGATTACAGGTAGAGATTAGAGAGACTGCCCAACCTAGACCACTCATCTGATAAAATATGAAAATTGTTTGTTATGTCAATTAATAGCACTTTGTGTTGAGCGATCTAATTTGGTGCAATCAAGTTGTCGTCTCGATCCCGGTTCTTTGGGCTTTATCTTCCCGTTCACCTATATTAGATCATAGACTTGTTGTATACACATACATGTGAGTGGAGAGTGCATTTCCTGCTGTATTGTAGATACAGCAGATGGCAGAAAAGTTCTTTGCTGAGCAGCGAAGGAGGGACTCATTGGCCTACCACAGATCAGAAACCGCTAACTTCATCGAGTCAATGACACCGTCAAAACTAAACAAACTTCTGCAGACATCATTGCCGGAAGCCTTCATCGATAGAATGTTAGGTAAGGAAATCCATATAAACCCTTCATATTTAGAAGTCAATGCAAATAATGTATTTGAGCTAAAACAACAATGGGAGTAAACGCATAAATAGGCTGCCTGACTGTTAATGTTAATGTGCCATTTTAGAACATAAGCATAATTTTTGCAAAACCTGGGCTACCATTTTTACTGCTACATAAATCTAGATAGGCCTCTTTATTACAATAATATAGAAACATAGCAGATACATTTACATACACATGTATATACAGACATATAGCACCGAACTAAATTGCGTCATTGTGCCGGACACAATGTCTTATTTTGAAGATGTTCCATGTAGAATCATCATCACAATCAACATTATGGGTAGGTTGAAAATTTCCTACTTGGCTGTTTGTAAATGGTTGTAGAATGTCTAGCCACAAGTGAAACCCTAGAGCCTAATTTGTAAATGTGCTATGATGAAGTTTGATCAGTCTAGATCAACAAAATATTAATTTAGATTAATATAGATTAGCTTATCTATTTTAGGACAGGAAAAGGTAAGACAGCGGAAGCGAGATCAGCCGACCTCCTCCGCTAGCAGTCAGAAAGGAGGACAGAAGCCTCGAACACTGTTTGATCTGATTAGACTGCTGAAGGAACAAGGTCAAATAAAAAGACTTGAACTCAAACAAGACGAACAATCACAAGATTCAAAAGTTGCAAAAGTTAAGAAACAAAGGATATCTCTACAATGTAAGGTAGGCCTATAGTTAGAGACAAGTTTAACTTGAATTCAGGTTTAACAACATTTAAATACAGCTAATACTGTATATCATTCTAAATCTCCAGGACATTCATTCACTGACATACATTTATAATGTATGTATCAATATGGGTAAAATTATACAAATGTATATTTGAAGAGGTTTATATGTGGGTGAAAGGTTTTATGATGAAAAGTAGTACGAAGACTAAATGTATTTTCATTTGCCGTTTGTTATTGTGGTTGAAACAGCTGTGTAGTTATCATCAACAGATGATGATAACCGAGTATTTATTAAAATACACGTATAAGGATAACAATTACAGGACAAGAATATCTCTCGCCTCGTACATTTTTTATGCAAATGTATAATATATTTCTGTTACTACATGATGCTTTTTAGCAGTATAACTGCTTGAAAATGTAGCTGGTACAGTTGATAGTGGTATTAATTTCAAATCATATTATCAACACTATTGGTCATTTCACACCAAACAAATATTGCTTTATGGGAAAAATCAAACATAACTCATTTCGTCCACTCGAGAATCAGGTTATGTTTGTGTTTAATATATTGAATTATGTTATTAGATCTAGTTTTTAATGTGTGTATGCTTAGCTGTAAGCTGCAATATAGTTTAAAATCAAATATTTTACTTTAAAGCCATATTGGATCAATAGATTTTCGATATTAGAATGTAAACACATTCAACTATTCAAATAACCATAAAATTACAAATTTATTTTCTGAATTATGTGACACATCAAAATGACATGTGTCTAAAATTGGAGAGAATATCTAATTTAGTTCTTAACAATTCTTCAATTCTTATATTTTGAAATTCAATACTGAATATGGCATGAATGGAGTTGTTACAGCCTCCTTACTCAATGTAACTCATATCAGTCAACAATAGCCTTGGTTCCGGACACATGGGAATCAGTGGTAGAAATATTAGTAATTCTCATTTAAGTCCCACTTGCAGTAATCACCAACATACCTATTTGTCATACTGTGAAGATGTAGAACCTAGGCTATGCTTCTAGGCTGATACCATTGAGATAGTATACATGTGTCAGAAGAAATAGGTTGTGAATTTGAGAACTTGGCAGCTGTTGCTTCGCAAACAATGATCTGTATGTATAAGGAAAATTATCGCACCTTTTCTGATAAAATAAATTGTCAATAAATAACTTTAGATACATGTACATATGCATCTTACATGTACATGTACAATGTATATGATGCATCGCATTAGTGCCAAAACATAATTTTCAACAGCATTCCTATTTATTTTGCGTAGCTTCGTTGGAGAAGGGTTTTTGATCTCATGGTGAAGCAATACAGAGAAAAGAAGCAGCTAGAGTTAGACTCAGTTACACCTGATGACTCTGTATTTGACGGGGCGAGTGAGTCAGACACCCGAGTTACAAAAAGGCCGAGAGCTGCCACCTGCCATCATCTAAACAGAGGATTCCATGGCCTCAGTCTATCTAGAAACAGCACAGCTAGTCACCTCAGTAAGAGTCAAATGGAATATCATAGTTCATGTTGATAAAGGAGTTGTCCCCTCCATAAATGTCTCTGATGGAAATTTCATTGTATTTACCTGTACCTGTACCTGTACCTGTACCTGTACCTGTACCTGTACCTGTACCTGTACCTGTACCTGTACCCGTACCTGTACCCGTACCCGTACCTGTACCTGTACCTGTACCTGTACCTGTACCTGTACCTGTACCTGTACCTGTACCTGTACCTGTACCTGTACCTGTACCTGTACCTGTACCTGTACCTGTACCTGTACCTGTACCTGTACCTGTACCTGTACCTGTACCTGTACCTGTACCTGTACCTGTACCTGTACCTGTACCTGTACCTGTACCTGTACCTGTACCTGTACCTGTACCTGTACCTGTATTTACAAGTACACCTAACAACATGTTATACATGTATTAGTATATATGTAGGCTATATCATTCCATGATTATTTTACAACATTAATAAATGTGGTGAAATAAGATATCACATAATTATAGAAAAAAGAGGCTGGAACTCAGCAATGTCAAGGTTGAGTCTAAGATACTTGGATACTGACCCCAAGGTAAGAAGAGAACAGTTGTTAGCGCAAGAAGAGACTACACAATTGAAAATGAGGCTAAAACTAAATCGTTATTATCGTTCCTTGGAGAATGCAAATAAACTTGATGCTAAATTTGTATCCGTGACTTCATTTTGAAGTTTTCATTCTGCAATACTTTGTAGTAGTTTTAATATCACGTCAGGTACAACATAGCAATTTGCTTTACCAGTATTATAAGTATAGAGAATAGCAAAAACTACATGTAGGTAGCAAATAATGTTATTGTACCAAGCAAAGAATTTTTGTTGTATATTGCGTTTATTTTGCATGATATTTTAAATTACATGTACATTTACTATTTTGATCATACAGTCTGCATTTACTCATATTATATAGCGGTAATATAGCAGATTGCTTGCAATAGGCCAGAAAGCAAAAAGCTGTTTACAAATTCATATTGATTTGGATAGTAGAGATAAGATAACTCCATCAGCTATTCTCATTATTTCAATGATATCACTGAGCATCAAGTCAACAGTAACCATCAGAATAAGGTGGTGCAGTATTATAACTTTCTGAATATGATCTCTTTAGTTAGGACTATTAATAGTAGCCTATACCCCTGTGACTTCGTCTATTCACATCTACTATTATTACTGTGATGCTGCTACACTATAGAGTCTATAATAGGCAGCATATTTTAGTTCATTTACAGCACAAGTAACTATTGCTTTACATAATTGTGTTGTCATCTACATGGCTGTATATTATAAATTTTGACATAGTCAATTATTTTGACCAGCATAAATGTTCTATTGTATGATCTAATATTATTTATGTTTGCTATTTTGGGACTATGCACCGTATGTATAATGCATGCCTACGTGTTGGTGTAAATTTATTACCTACATAGTATAGTTATTATAGTTTGTGACTCATACATTATATTTAGTAGGTAACACAAATTTTAACTGACATAGATAATATTATATTGTAGTCCAAATGATAAAAAAATGGCACTCAGGCTAAACTAACAATGTTTCTAACATTTCATTTTAGAATAAAAATGGCTGCATAATTTTGGTACATTCTGCAATGCTAAAATGTTATATGCATAACTAACCGCTGAACAAACGTCATCAGACCTGTTGAAGTAAGTTCATTATTATTACTAAAGTCCATTGCACTAGTTTCCTTGTTGCTGCAAAGTGTAAAACAGAGAGAGGACAATTTCACAGCAAAAATCAATTATCCAGTGATGAGATCAACCTTACAAGGCCATGCCAGTTGCATGTCACATTCCTATGCCAAGAAGCTGCTAACTGGTATGGTATGGCTGGCTTGGTACCCAGGCTACATGATAGTCTGCATTCACAATAGTTATTGCTTCAGTGAAAGCTTTTGTGGAATAAGAATACAACATTGTAACTGCCTAATCTTAGCTTTGAACCAGTCATATATGGGAGGACAACTTCTAATTATTACCAACAGCCTATTAGTACTTATAAAATTAATACTACAGCACTGTATTATATGTGCTACTTGTTAGGCTAAGTAGTGTCTTAGTGAATTTAGCAGCGAGATGTTGTGATTGGTCAAACATGAATAAAGGGACACGTCAGTTTGTGAGTATTTAATCTAAGGCCCAGTGATTATCTAGCCTGAGGTCCAAATGTTAAGCATTTGAGTAACTACATAAACATTTCAAAAATGTTATTACCCTTGCAAGCAAGGATATGGCGTATTAGATGAAGCCTAAGCTACTCAGTTTAGAATACAGTAATGCTAATCTTCGGTCAGTGACCCCTAACACTGGCAGGAAATCTAGAACAATGGATAATGATTCATGAACAATATTAATAATAAAGGTAAGAGTCATAATGATAGGCTAAGACGTTATTAATCCATAAAGAGCTTAGAATGAGTGTGATGTCAGGTTAGAGCCATATTGGATGCAACCACACCAACACTATACTGTAGAACATTGGGTATTTACATGTTAATATATATATATAATATGTTATTGTACAGGCCAAGAAAGTTTCTTTGGAGTTGTTCTCTCCATTTATAAACTGCATATTTGCTCTACTACTTTATAGATTACTGTATTTATAAAGAGGGTCGTCGCTATTCGGATAGCACAGCAGGGAATTTATTACAGGTAGCTCATGTGCCCCATACATATCTTGTGGCAGGTAGCTCATGTGCCCCATACATATCTTGTGGCAGGTAGCTCATGTGCCCCATACATATCTTGTGGCAGACCAACGACGGATTGGATTGTCACATTATACTGAACTCATCATCATTGTTTTTCTTTTAAATAGAGAGAAGACAACTTCTTATTATGTTCAATATAATTATTATTGTATAATAATATTATTATGTATTAATATAGTTCAAATACCAAAGTTTGCATGTAAAACTTACATACATTACAAGTATATGTTTTATACCAGAATAGAAATACAATGTATAATACATGGTAAAATTAGTAAGAGTAAAAATAAGGAAATGCACTAAAACAACAAAAGCCAGTTTGGAGACAGACATATTCACTAGAGTTGTTTGTCTCTTCAATAGAATATTTCCTCGTCAAACATCAGTACATGTATTTTCCATGTACTGATAGATAGATATAATACATAAAAAGCTTACATAATATCTAAATATAATATTTGTATTTGATTGACAGATAGATGAACCATGTTTTAACAATGGCAGGAATTTTATATATTATAATTATATTAAGCAATATACATGTAATATGTTGGATGTACACATATATTGTGAAATGGCTGTAGACAGCATAGGGTAGATTATTTGGTATTATGGTACAGCTACAGGCAGTTGTATTATGAACCCCTGCAATATTGTCATAGTCATAGTCAATGTCATAGTATCAATAGCACCACCCCAAGGAACAAAAATAAACAAACAAGTGTGCTTTAACACTACAAACTGTTTCACTCAGCCATAATAAGAAATCAAAGCTTGCTTATCTACAACAAAACTCGCTGAAGCAAAAATATATACAATTGCAACTGAACAAAGCAATCTGTGTTTTTGTATTAATGTTTTGTTAGTCATTACACTTCTTAGTGTATGTTTTCATGGGAAACATGAGCATTTAAAAGTTTCTATTGTTATATTTCAAAATTAGTTCTATAGGTTGAGATTAAAGATAAGCTTGTTGTAAAGAGTGTAGCCCAGGTCACTGGAACCTTGAGTGTGAGTTCTAACTCAGTGTCAAGTATCTCATCTGAATAATCAAGGAGGAGGTCTAGGAATTGTGAGATGTACGACACTGCTTCTGCTGAAATATACATGACGTTTGTTCGACAACCTTGATAGAAATTAACTACTTCATTGGTAAGTCATACTTCTTTTAAATACACTCTATGGTAGTTCAGTAAATTCCCATTGGTCACATTTTGCTTTGGTGTAAAAAAGTTCGAACACGTTTCTTTTTAATCATAGGAGCATTTTCTTTCATTGAACTAGAAAGGACGATGGATTTGATTTTATACATCTTGGATATTTCAATACGGAAGAACTTCGCTTTATAGAATTATGTTTGTAGTTTACTAGGATTTTTAGGTGTGGAATACACCATGTGTAACATAGAGCCTATGAAGTCACATTTTTAATCTACATTTTACATGTACATGTAGCCTACATGCAAGGAAAACAAAAATCTGTTGAAGGGTAGGAGTTGTGAAACATTGTCGAAACCTCAAGTAGAGTTGTCTGTCCACTGGAATCTCTTTGCATAGTTTAGGTTTATTATGGCACCTTCTGTTGACTTTCTGGTGACATTTGTAATCCTAGTATTAGGGTATAGAAAGCTAAATATAGATATAATAATACGAGCTCCAGGACATAGTACCACATACATGACATGGCACAAAAATCCTGTAAAAGAGGTTTAAATATCCTGGTGCTTAAAAATATTGCATTGAGGATAATAGTAGGGAGGGGACGATACTAATATAAACAGAGAAGACTACTCTCCCCTTCAGTTTTGGTAAAGAACCATGGCAATCTCAAAATTTCTTACTTTCTGTACGTCCATACAGCAATTTGGTCAACTACATGCAGATAGATACAAGATTTTAGTTTCAGTGAAAGTTTTTCTTTTTCCTCAGTGATTCTCTATATGAGAGGAGAAGCAATAAGGGGTTCACCGGTCACGTAGGATGACAAATGTGTGTGTGACTCACACCCTAAATTGCATTTATTTGAAGATTTCGCCTCAGTCACAACTTTATTTTGCCGAACCAGATGTATTTAGGGATAAGTTGTAATTAAAGTGTCATGATAGCCAAAGTAACCAGATAGAAGGATTATAGGGATACAGTATTATATGACTCAGTGTAGGTTAGACCAGTATACATCATATACATGTACATGTACCTCCTCTGATACCTCCTCTGATACCTCCTCTGATACTCCGTCTGACACCTCCTCTGATACCTCCTCTGATACCTCCTCTGATACCTCCTCTGACACCTCCTCTGATACCTCCTCTGATACCTCCTCTGACACCTCCTCTGATACCTCCTCTGATACCTCCTCTGATACCTCCTCTAGATGTTGACACAATTACTGCCAAGTTCAGTGTGACTCTCTCACTAACTATGATCCTACTGGTAGAACTCGCTGCGAATATAAATGGTTGTGACTATTACACAGTTGGCCTAAATTTTAAATTATATAACATAATACACATAATTAGCCAATGTACTGCAGCTATATCTTAAGAAGGCATTTCCAATTTTGAGCAAAGTAACTGATTAAACTATAACTTTAAACTTGCTGTTCCTAATGTTTATGTTCTGTGAAGCAGTAAAGACAAAGTAACTGGCATGACACTGTCCTGACCTAGCTTTCTTATAGGTGCTGAACATTACCATATTATGTAGTGTATAAAGTGCTCCATGTATATATGTTTAAAAAGGACTTCACTGAAGTCCAGGTATCCAAAAATTCAACCTACAATGTACATGATTGTATTAAATATTACTTGTGAAATAGCCTTGTTACAACAGACTTGTTACTTTATAGTTACTATATACAATGTATATGCTATACTAAGGTAACCCTGGTATTAATAGTACATACATGTACCTGCAAATAGACATATATGCAGGTAAATGTACATGTAGGTAGACATACATGTACGTAGATATACCATTAGGTAGACATACAATTAGGTAGGCATACATGTAGGTAGTTATAATCTACATGTATATTGGTAGAGAATAATATCAAATTCTTGGTTTTGAAATTGGATTATATCAGATTATAATGATGTCAACATTTCCACCAGCTGTAGTGTTAGAAAATGCTTTGGAAAATATCCACCAATACATGGTAACCATGGTGACTTCCCAACCAACAAATGAGAGAACCCACAGTGCAGCCCAGCAATATCATATTATTATGCTTGCAAAATACGTACAATGCAATGCATAGCCTACAATCTAAACAATTTTAATGCTTCTTTATAAAAACTAGTCTGCATTTATGAGCAAATAAATAATATCACTGAATAATACCATATCTTCGTTAAACTGTCTAAATTTCCTTTCTTTAACATCTCTGGCCTTTGAATGCAATTTTTAGGTCCGACTATTTCGATGAGTCTCTCCTTTTGTTTTTAAAACAAATATATATTAAATAATTTCGGGATAGAAAGTTCAGAATTGAAACCAAGATTAGGGAACCCTCGATATAAGCTGTTATTAACTTCTTACAGAATTAACAACTTGTATTATGTAATTTATACTAATTGATAGCAATTCTAACTTGACAATATCAGGTAGCCTACTCTAACCTGACAATATCAGGTAGCCTAAGCAGGGATTTTTACCAGCTCACCAAATATCCATGCTTATATCTCTTTATACACATTTGTGTAAGCTATAATTTTATACATATCACCAGGATGGACTCTGAAAATTACAGTCATCAAAATTCAATAATGATTAGTTAGGAATGACGACTATATCTTTACTTGAATGGTAAATGAGAGTTACTAATGAGGCATAATAAAATCCAATTATCAGGAAGGTGCAAAGGTGTGGAATTGCCAGTATTGCAGAGTAGAGAGAGGAATTAATTTTTCCAACTACAGAGGAATAAAATGCTGCATAAAAATAAGTATTTATATTGGTTGACCAAACTAGAGGTAGGGAGCCAAGAGTCACAGCTCTTACTTTGATGGTGTCTAGGAACTCTGGCTATTGGCTGCACCCATTGACCTGGTTTCACAAATTATTTTCCATTTACTTAGAATTTTGTTTACAATACTTTTATGAGTCTGAATTGAAGAAGCTTAGAAAATAAGCTTTGAAGCCTTCTAACCACTGTAGCATTTTAGTTGCCATAGTGATGTACACTGTAAGTCTGTTTTCTCTAGTTATGTATCCTACCTTCACTCTCCTGCTTTTTCATATGTGCAATATGCAACATCGTACTGTACTGCTTGTACCACATGCAAATTGTATATTTTAAATATATTATTGCACTGTACCTCTACATACAAGACTTTATGTACATCATACTTCAAATGTAGGTATTATTATAAAAATTACCCTTCTGAACAATTATATGAAAATGGGAGGAAACATGATAAAAATCACTATAGCAAAGAAAGCATAAAAACACAGCGTAGGTGGTTATCTAATAACAGCCAGAACTATTATAATTATGGTATAATAACATATTAGCATGAGCTATTATAGCAACTCTTTGAAGTGCTTCTCTCACACTGCCTTCAGCTGGTGATGGTCACTGAATACTAAACCAACAGCATATTAGTTATAATCTGGACTTATGGACATAAAATTTTGCCAGGGGAATTAGAATTTCTCTTTAATTTACACTTCAAAGAGGAAAAACATGTAGATTAAATTATTTAAAGTACATAAACACCAGAATTACGTAGATTAAATATTAAGATTATGAGCATGTGTATCAATAGCACATATTTACACTGATAAGAACGTCTGTTGGTGAATGTTAGCAATTCTGACAATTACCTGCAGACTAGTAATGATACGCCAATTATATATATTGCGGCAAGAACGAGTATGGCTTTGACTTGATTACAGCTGCATCATATATATTCAATTATAATATTATGCATGATTATGTAATTATGTTATATTAATTTAATTCTCATGTAATATATGACTAGTAATTCCTAATAAAATAAGTAGATTAAATCAAATGTAGACCTTATATTAGGCCCATAATAAACTGTCCTGTAATCTCCTTAGTCTTGAAGTATTTTCTTGGGTTCACATAGTTTTAAACTAATGTATTTAATCCAAATCAGATTAAATGGATTTGTGAAAATTTGCCATCCTTTTACCGTTTTAAATCAAGATTTACTAATTCATGTAGTTACTTAATCACCTTGATGGTCAAAATAGAAGTTGTGTACCCCTTGGCATAATATTCGACTAGTACATGTATATTATTTATAGTTACATGTTGTATATATTACTTTATTAATTATATTATATAATAGTATGTTAGCTTCTTAGCTAACAATGTTGAAGCAAAGAATTTTATAAAAAACTAAAACCATGGTCGTTTCTCTGGAGCACCTCCTTTAACCGTCATCCACATCGTCACCTCTTCAGTGGCAAGGTGAGTACTTCCTGCTGTTCTACTTGGTCAACGACATTCTAAAAGTAGATTCAAATTGACTGTAACGTTCTAGAAATGCAACAGGAGTAGTAACTATTCCTAGTTACAGTTTGGACTCAATTTGATACCACCCTAAGATAACGGACTTGTGAATGCGTAAAACTCAGGCACTGAAGCTATTCATGCTTACAACTCTTGCGTGTCTAGTGAGAGTTGGAAGACAATATCAAGATAACAATCAGTTTATTTAATATTCTAAAATAACATGAAATAAATATAATTCTATTCTTAAGTTGGCGCATGACTTGCATGAATTATTAAACCGTGTTAAAGTGAAGTCTCTGCTTAAAGCTCAGGAGACACGAAACACACAATTGAAACTCTGTGTCAATTACTAGTAGATTATCTAACGTACAGTGATCTCTAAAGTGTCACTTACTCATGAATTAACACACAGACTATGATCTCTACAATGGTGTCAGTTACAAACTCATTATTATAACACTTCAGGGACTAATTTAATTGTATTGCTGATGTAGATTACATGTAGATTGGAGCTATAAGTTGTAAGACAGGAAAAGTTACTTACATTACATGTACTTAACTCGTACCCCTATAAACTAGTTTATTAATAGATGCATGCAAACATTAGACCATGAAATTTTATGTCGTACCTGTAATGAATTCCTCTGACACTATTCTAATATCAAAGTTTATATACAATTTATTAGCCATAAATGGCCTACTGAAGATGACAGCGAAAATAAATGACACATAAGCTAAATAAAGTGCTAATAAACTTTAATTCACTCAGTTTAATTATATCTTCATCTGAACACACACATAGATGGCTATTATTGACAATGATATTAATATATTATCTTATTGCTATTAGATATACGCTGAAGTAGAAAATGGGCCTATTTGAAATTGTAGAATGTAGCTGTTTTCTATTAAATAATGGGCTATAATACTTCACTTATATTACACGCTGGCTGCGTAGATATACTAATATTATTTAATCTGAATTTTAATTAAAAGAAAGTGTAGTTAAAATATAATTAAATTAACTTATCTTGCATGGCGATGAATTATATGCATGTATGGAGTTCTATGCTTACATTAATACAAATAATACATTAAATCAAATCCATCTCGGCATTCTAATCTATATAACTGGAGGAGGGTCTCAGACGTAGATTAATGTGTTGACCAACATTCTTTTTTGCTTTTTAAGTAAAACATCATCTTGAAATTTCCAAAACTACAGCTGGTAAAATGACAATACAACCACCGAACATAATATCTAATTATTTACTAATAAATAATACTTTACCTAACTGAATCACCACTATCACCATAATTATCATTCTGTAATATTGAACATTAACAAAATACAGTTTTAATCCAAACTAATAGTAAAATAATAACTATCATCATTTAGCTATTAGGTCTATCAGGATGTAAAATGTTGAAAGTGTACAAAATAATATAACATGGTATATTGTAATTATAATGGTAATAGAATAGTAACATAATATTATTAGATTAAAGAAATAAATCTTTCACAAGCTGACTCTGACTCTGTCAGCTATTTTATGCTCTTGGGAATGGTTTCTATAGATCATTATGACTTCATGCCATAGACACCATTTCATTGATTTTATTTGTCACATTCAGTTGTGTTAGGTCTACCTCTAGAGTATATTATATAGCTTGTAACACACACATATACACACAGACAAATAAATATATAATTATTGTACATGAGATGGTAGCTCAGTGTGCAAATTACATATAATCAAATACAAGTCTTTTAACAACCCAATAATTAGTGTGAAATGAGTTTGATGAACTAAATTTAATTATACAGTATATATTAAACTTTTGCAATTAACTTGAAGACTGCCAGTCAGAAAATGCTGCAAATAATGGTTGTGGATAGCCTGCATTCCTACTTAGAGTGAAGACTTGGCCTTTTTCACTAAAAATAATGTACATGTACTTTTATATCATAAATACTATTACTAACATCAACTATAAAAAGAGCATTTTCAAGGTATCAACAATTAATCATTTCGTTTGTCATGAAAAAAAAACTCCAGTAAAAACTTAATAATATTTTCTAATCAAGAATGTAAGAACATAATTATATTGTATTTATGTATTCTGTCACCAATGTTTTACTTCCACACCCTATTCCCTTGTACAGCCATCTTCCTGGGAGGTGCACATGAATATAGCCTAAGTTCTCTGAAATAATGTGACACCGATTTCCACACTATTTTTAAATAGCCTACAATCCTACATGGTTGTTTTCTGCAGCAAAACCTTCACTTGAGAATTGCATTCACATAGGCTGTGATAACTACATGGATGGTAACTTTATTAAGGGCGGGTACTTGGTACCCATCTTGGTATTATAATATATAGCTAAAGAGCTCAGGCTAAGATAAGCTGTAGTGTAGTTTATTAGTGCATGCCTATGATAATTATATGTATTAGTACCATAACTAATAACAAATGTGTAGTAGACTCAGTACTGCTGAGGACTTGAACAAGTAAGGTTGTGTAACTCTAAAGGGTCACATGGTACATACAGATACCTGCTGCCCAAAGGATATTAGGTAAGTCAGCAGCAAGATCAGAGTAACGTTAAAGGCTACATGTACATTAATTTAATAACTTGACTTTATTATTGTTGGGCTACACTTACCTTTTGAAAATGAACTTCAAGTACGTAGATCGAGGGCACAGATCAACTGCTAGTCTGCCCACGTACCCACCCGTTACTATTATAGCTACATGTAGGCTGGTATTTCTTGTAAAAGTTGGAATAAATAGTAAACTTTAGGTCTATTTTACAAGTAGGCCCTATATAAGGTGTAGGTCCAAGAATAGGCGAAAGAAAATTCAAGGGTATAAGAATATGTAACACATCTATTTGATTTGTTCAACATTATTTCCATCGTCTTCAATCCTACCATCTGTAATACAAATTAGGTTAATGTGGAGATTTATTATTATTATTATTACCTAATTGGAACCTGGCCAGAACTTTGCACTTTTCCAAGTAGATACTTCTCCTTTTCTGTTATTGTATGGTGGAGCATGCTTATCCTTTTACCTGCGTCAACCCACAAGGGCATTGCCCCTGCAAAAGTATACACTGTTTGAATTATGAGTAGTGTATATTATTAGTAGATTTATAAGTAACGGACAGTGTGTATTCACAGGCTATTTGAGTAGATGTACACTGTTCCTGGTGCTTCCCAGTGCTGAGAGATCGGTTGAAACCAAACTATGTCAGACGATAGACAGATATTTTAAGAATGTTCCAAAACAAAATTCTTAGGCTGTAAGCAAGTCAAACGCGACACAAATACATAACATTTTATTCTCCTTGTAATAAACTGTCAGGGATTTACACTGCTTACTGCAGTGTGGTAGCCATATGTTTAGAAAAAGACAAAATAAAAGCTGTAAACAAATACAGTGCAAGAATAATAGAGTTGAAATAGTTTACAGATGATATTGGAATATTAATGTAGGATTACTAGTGCTTAGAACATGCCATATTATGCTACTGTTGTTGGCATGTATAAGCTAAGTTATGTATATCACTAGGATGCATATTTGACATGTAAATCTATAATATATGTAATTCTAATGCATAATAATTAAAGGTATATTAGTGTATCCAAAAGGTTTAATGATTCTAAAGTAGATTTAAATTCTTCAGTGCGGTAGTTCTTTTAATTATTATTATTGACTGGATTGACTAAGTAATACAGGTTTTATTTTGACATGTTGTGTAGTACTATGCTACCATTTCACTCTGCTACGTGACTGTGGTGTTCCCTTCATAATGTGTTTATCCATAATTTTGTCTCCACCTTGTTAGACGTTACTTCAGTTTTGATTCCTCGCAGAAACAGAAACTTGGTATGTGTTGTACTGTCAAATGTCCCACTCCTGAAAAGTCAGCCTTGACATAAGCTAATACTTCAACCAATATACTCAAAGTCAATAGAATTTTGATGCTCTTTACCTTTACACATGAGCGTACTTTCCTTTACACATGGGCATAGGCGTACTTGTGCAGTATAGAGCTAATGGACATGCAGACTGATTTTTATAGTTAAAAGGCAACCAAAACCTATTTATCTGTACAGTCTACCTCCATGATACATCTGTGTTGTAATTATACCAAGTTATAAGATATTAGGTGGCAAGGTGAATCCCTAGTTAAATGTAGCTATTAATCACTTAGCAGGTTCAATTACCAATTATATGCCTATAAATGTCACAGATACAATTAATCTTTAAGTAACATATTTATTATGGATCAAAGCCCCAAGTGTCTTAACCATAGAGATCAAAGGGTTATTAACTGAAGCCTTAAGTGTACCATGATGTCTCCTTACATGTCTACAACATAATATTTATGGGTACATTATTCATAGACAAATAAATAAACTCAAACTGCTAATTGGGTCTAAAGAGATTCTTTTTTCAAAATAATGGTGCAAGTCTGCAAGTATTGTTCACTTGAAAGCATGGGCATATGTAATAGCCTAAGCAAGTTTTATGTATTCGTGTTTTTGTTTGTTTAGAAATAATATATTCCATGTTGGATTTAAAATATTCTACAATAACACTTTTATGCACATATTTTGTTCCTGAATGTGTGAGACTTTTGTGTTTGTTTGCATTCTGCTAGCCTTAGTTCTAATGCCTCCAAGATAATAGGATCATATATGTATGTAGGACTACTAAGATCCACCCGAATTGTTATAGCTGAATTGGTACCTAGGCTAACTTACTACTATCCTTACTATGTGACTGAATCTGGTGACTCAGAGGACCAGGTGCTCTTCTCAGTATCTGATAGATTCTTGTTCATCTGCCAAATCTAACCGAATCCAAGACATCACTCTAGTAACTTTCCTTTTACTAAATTCAGTAATATTTTATGCACATAGTATTAAAAATGCTTCGTTTTTTACTACTGCAAAAGCTTTGGCAAACGAATATACTGATTTACATGTATATGTATATAGAATTTGACGATTGCATACATAACAGAAAACTAAACTGAGTTGTTAGACTGCTAGTAGATGATAAGAGGTCTATAATTATTGGAAAGGAGTCATTTGAGAAGATATAATTTAAATATCTGATTTCAGTATTAATTAACTATTCATGCTATCTCAGATTAGAGATAGAAACTTGTCACCAATCGTCATACCAAAATCTTATAATGATACTTCTAGTGAGAAATGCATGAAATTAGATGCGGCTCTTTTGAAACAAGCGAAAAATTTATGAGGCTGAACCTGGTTGTGGTCATGATGGCTCTGAAGCAACTAACTCATGACTCCATCGATGGGGTCTGTTTCCTGTTTTTGTCTATAGTTTGAGTATTTTTACAAGTTGCATCTACATGTGTATTAGACGTTCATTTCCCTTGCTTTCAGTAACTACTACACAGTCATCATTATCAAGGGTTGGAATAATATTTTCATGCCTATCAAGCAAACACCACTTGGCATCCCCTTAGAGAGTTCTAGGCTACTCTTGTTAATGTGATCTTATCACTTGTCATAGCTCCTGTCTATTTAGTTGTTTGTAGCATGTAAAGATAATTTCTTATCTTTCTTTTGCTAGCCTCAGTTCCAGTAGCCATGTTAGAGTTGTAAACCTTCTTGCATTGGCAGTCGGACAAAGTTAGGAAAGGAGGCTAAAATCTTGCATCACCAGTCAGTCCGATATGTAGAGCATTATCTTTATTGTCATGTGAAGATAGACCTACCTATGTGCTATTTTAGAACTTCCAAAATAAAGGTCGTGTAGTAGGTAGGTTGCTGCAGAAGCTATGCAATTCTTTCTCAACTTATCTGAGCGAGTTGTGGACTTATTCTACTGTAGGCTAATTATTACGCACATATACAAGCCATGTAGGCCTACAAACCATGTAGGCCTACAAATGAACTGATGTGACCCCAGTATGGTGTTAGTGATAGGTTGCTGCCAGAAACCATAAACGACAGACCAGCGGAATGCCTGATCATAGAATTATGGCAATTCCTAGGTCAGACTCTGGCTGGACAATGGTCACCAGTGGTCAGTCTGTTCTGTTTGTTGTTTGTATACATAGTTGTAGTGTACATGATTGTACACATATCCTTCACATACTGGACTTTGAAGTTCACATTTTATTTGTGTTTACTATTACTATTAGCCCTATCAGGATGCCTGTCAAATCTACATTTAAATCAACATTTTTTGTATTTGAAGCATCGATTATTAGAAAATTGGCAAAAAATATGTTTCATAAGTCAAATTTCAGCACAGTTACAAGCGACTACGTGCTTCTATTTTACTACTGTCTAATTAATTATTACACATGATACAATGCTGTTTTTTCACTACAAAAAGTTGGGATTTTGTGTTTGCCTTGCCAGGATTTAGGTGCATCATCTGTTTAGGACAGCACAGATGATAATCAAATATTTTGAGTACAAACAGTGTGATATATAGCTCAAAACTAGTGAATATATTATTGTATAGTAATTGGTTGGTTGGCAATTAGCCCAAACATGTTATTTATCTTTCAGTCAAGTTCTTAGGTTATTTATGCAATGGTATAACCATTATCACATTCTCCCTAAAGTTGGCAGTGTAAAAAGGCTTGTGTTGGCATCAATTAGTGGCTAGATACATGGATATACGTCATTAGTTTCTGTACTACATTTGCATGTAGTAAATCATTTCATACCATCATAGGTCAGCTCGTAGTTGAGTCGATTTTACTCAAGTATTACATTGTACAAGCACATAGTAAAAGATGAGGAACGAGTTAAAACTGTTCACTTAGAATCTAGATTATCCTACGGCAAGGATTGCTGTAAGTTTTTCTGTTATTCTAATGTACAATAGTTGACATAAATTGCATATTTTATATAAAAGTTATGCTTGAGAGCTAAAGGACATACAGTAGCCTATAAGATTATATAACTGTAGCAGATAGCTGTTAGTACACCTAAGTTTTTTATTCTATCATATCATATGACTTTTGGCAATTGTATACTTTTCCTTTATATGAGAAGTATACACAATGTAATTATTTAGACCAACTCAGGGTCTCTTTGTAACGGCGAGCTATCAACCCTATTTTATACTAACCAATCCCAAGAAATGCAAATAGCATTTTCAGGTCTATCAGACAGCTTGCACTAGTGGGCACTCAGGCTATTGTTCCACCATCAAAACAGGTAGGGAGTGGTGACTGCTGGTACACAGTTTAGGATAAGATGAAACCCTGTACATTACTCTTCATGTTCACACTTTATAGCCCATTACTCTTATCTGATATCATATTCGCAGTGCTATTGTTTTATCATCATTCTGAGAGATCATAGCCCAAGATAACTTGTTTTATTGTAGCCGACTGGCACAGTTTAAAGACTTAGTTCAGCGTAATTAACAACAGCTTAGAGGCAATGAATCTTCATAGAGAATGCTTCCTCAGGCTAGCATGTGTTTCATATTTTAAAGCACCCATTATTTCATTGCTGGGTATGCTAAAGCCCAATGAAATGCTCATTTGATTTAGAAAATGGGTGGGGAAATTTTTATTTATTTCTATTTTCACCAGTGCTAGTTGGCCAGTAAGCATTCAGTATTTTTCTTTATCTTTTTGGAGCTTTTCTCAAACTTCTAGAGACTACTTACTGTTTGTATTACCCTGACACGTCGAAATTATTATTTGCTATCAAAAAGCAGGTGTTATTATTATATATTATGTCTGAGACACATCTGTGGGGATAAGAAAATTGTTGATATGTTTTTGTCATGTTGTCTGTCTTCATTCGACTCTAATCACATACTAATCAATGTTTCAACATCAAAACACTAATTATTTAATCTACACAAAAACTGTGAAGAGCCAATAGAATACAGCTTGAATGCAGATCTATATAAATTATTCCCCCAGATTGTTTGTGAAATGCTCGCAGGTGGTAATTTGAAAAGACTGGGAGCATGACCTGTGTTATCCGATGTGGAACTCGGTCTTAGTGTTTCCTTCAGTTGTGTAATACTTCAGCCATTATTGGTGTGTTTTTACATTTAGGTAATATTTAAACTCTTTGACGAACTTTAGTTAGTTGTTTGGTGGGAGATCACTGGAGGGTAGCGCAGTTTTCCATTCAAGGATAGCTAGAAGTAATTGACCTCTTCGGCTGGCAGACAGTGGTGATCACATCGATTTGATATCTAGCCTTCTATAATATCGGCATAAGGCATCCCTGTTATGGTGGTGTATACTGGTGTAAAGGAATAATGTATGTAATTTAAATTAACATGTTCATAGACCCACGATATCTCTCATGAAATCTCACATACATGTAGCTGAAGCCATGTCTTTGAGTAACAATGGGAGATGGCATCTGTCAAGTCTAGCCTATAAAAGTTCAATTTAATTTGGGCATTTCAGTTTTTGAATTCTGTGGTTTTAAAGTTCACTGGTATAAAACTTAATTATAAGGTTAAAGTTGAATATCAAGATGTGATAATCATAGTATTTTTCCACACACCAATCTCAGAAACTTTTTTAGCTATTTTGGAGCAGGAATTAGATAACAACCATTATTAATAGTGAAATAATTTCTATCATGCCATTGCATTGCTTTCATTCAGGGAAAGAAACATGCATTTGCACAGGCAATGGAATACAAATAATATTACATCCAATACTTAGAAGTGTGTATTTTAGATTCAAATAGGAAAAATTATTCATTTTTCCATAATAGTTATGATATACCCATATAGTATAAACAGTGCTCAAGTGTCAAATCTGATCTCTTTACAAGTATTAGTAGAAGTCAAAGTGCAAACAGAAGTATGACTTGTAATATCCTGTCTGTTTGTATCTAATTATAATGATGATCACCAACTTCATTCATGTTCTCACATCCACCAGACACATAAAAAAGTTGATGAAGGTAGAATTTGATTGATTTGAACTTTTTGCAGTTTAATTTCACTTCATTATTTTGTTGCATAGTAGCAAGCTAGACTAGCAAGTAATCCAGACAAAGCTGGTAGGCATATGCTTGTACTAACTACTGAAAACAGCAGTTTTTGATGTATGGCTTTGGCTATAAGGTTACTATTATTTTGTTCACTGCATGAAGTTACTATGGAATTCATATCATGTGTTGCCAAGCAGTGAGTCAATGAATCCGCCTCTCCCTCTAGCTATTGTTTATTATATTCTTGTAGATTAGAGGCTAAAGGTGACTGGTATGATGCCAGAGGAAGTGATTTGAGTACTAAACTATCATAGACATGAATATCAAACAAGACTCCATGTTCACACTTCTCACTCTGATTTCTATCTTCAAACTGCTTTTGGCTGCTAACACAAACAATGTAGAGGATGTGGTGCAGAAACAATCTTCCTCTCCCATCTTAATCAACACCAAGCATAGTTTTGCTGCCACAGACAGCAACTGGCCAGAGAGTGTCAGTCGGCTAACTGCTGTCAAGATTGAGACAGGATGTGGGAGAATGCAGAATAGACTTGTCACGTTTGATGATGGCACAAAAGCTTGCGCAAGATTTCGTGTAAACTCTAACCTAATGCAAGGTGAAATATATTCTTATTTTTTAGCCGAGCTACTGGGAATTGGAAATCTTCCACCCATCGCCCTTGCATTACCAGACATTAATAATAAACAGTGGGCCCGAGTAGCTCAGTCTATTATGGATGCTCATTGGCAATCCAATAAGCTTATTATACTCACTAAATATATCTCTGACACTCAAGAAGTTGTCTTACCACAGAAACTACGCGCCATGAAAGCAAACAGTCTTGTACCAGGAGACATAACTCCTGACAACATGGAGTTGTTAGCACAATGGTCTGATCTGATAATATTCGACTATATAATTGGGAATATGGATAGACTAATCAACAGTCTTCATAACAAACAATGGAATTCCGAAATCATGAACATGCCTGTACACAATCTAGCAGGGAAAGGCAACTCCTTAATATTCTATGACAATGAAGATGGGATGTTTCATGGGTATAAAATAATGGACAGATATTCACAGTACCACGAACAATCTCTACAAACGGTATGTGTATTTAGGAGGTCTACAGTGGAAGCAATAAGTAACCTTCTAGATTCAGACAATCTCGTAGACACAATTACGGACCTCGTACAAAGTAGAGAACCAAATGTACTCAAATATTTACCAAAAATCTCAAGCCGAACGGTAAAAATTCTATATCAGCGGCTGACAGACGTATTGGAACATATAAAAATGTGTGAAAAACGATATTCTGGGTAAATATTTCCGAGAAAAAACCACAATATTTGTACCTATATTTGAATCCAACTAATGGTATTAGTTTATTATTATACTCGTACATGCACGTGTATGCTATGTTATGCACGTATCAATTCCCATAATAGAACACAGGCTAATGTAGGCCTATTACTAGTTGTATTTAAAATTGTTACATGTGTACTACCTCTACTTGTATATGTATACCTACGTAGTTGAAGTAATATAATTTAACTGTCATATAGTATTTGTTAATGCAATATGCTAAATTAAATAACATCAGTTTGGAAAAGTCAACAGATTCCATACACATATCTGCATAGAGAATACTCAAACCATTGGACCTATAATATCAGTATACAGCTGTTATGGAGTAGGTAATAGCAGGTCACCATCTACATGTAAATCTTTGATGCAATAATTATTCTGTACATAACATAATTATTTATTTAGAAAAACACTCTGTAAGTGTAATAATATCTCTTGTTATTTTCTTTTATGTCCACAAACAATAAATATAAAATACACATGTAAAATCTATATAGTATACTGTTTATTCTAAACCAAGCAAACTTTTTATAATTTACTATTAGATTTATACTAATAGTGTGCAATATTGAAGTTAGTGCATGTAATATGGGTTTATGTGTCATGCAGATGTGTTTATTAACAAGACGTGTGTCTTGTAAGGTTACCGATAGTTTGAAGAAGAGAAGAGATCTATGAATATGATGTGTTAGTTTATGTAATAAGATTCCGGGGAGTGTTCATTCACATGAAGTGCCAAGCTAAACTTCTACTTATACTTTACTAATTGAAACAATATACAGAAGTTGTCTTTTCTCTTTGTATTATATCGAATGGACTTGAGAAAGAGAGAAGGCAACTTCTTGTATTATGACCATTCCTACCCTGTCTATAAACATGGTTAGTTATTGCTTGCTGTTGTTAAGAGCAATTTATGAGCAACCAGTTCGATACCTGCATAGACATCGAGAGGTGATTGTGATACACGTAGGACCTTATTACTATGACAACCATGTCTAATATTTGATTTGATTTACCCTGATATTTTGAGAATTGTCAATGGGGGTAACAATGATGTAGCAGGTGGATGCTTACAATTAACTACAAAAAAGAATGCTAAATAACTGAGATAAACGGTACCTACTCAGGGACACTCATAAGCTGTTGATCATAATTCGAAGTTGTCTTCTTCCTATTTGCCAACATATTAAGAGCAGACAACTCCAAAATATGAACAAAAGCTTATTGTGAGTGCATGCAGTTGCTGGCTTGACAAATGATGTTAGTTGGAACTACACCGCCCACACAACTAACAGCATGTGAAGAATAATAAACTATAACTTCTCCAAATAATTTATTAATAATATTGCATAACAATTACTTGTTACATATGAGTGCGTATGCATTGTATAATGGCAACATCGCATACCTTAAAGCATACAATTGTAAATAATACTTCTATCACCATTAATAATTATAATATATAATACAGAAAATAAAATATTTAGAGTAAAGCTGAAACCAATATAAAATTACTACAGAGAGACAACACACCAAGAGAGTTAATTCAGCAGTGATGATGCACATGTTGATCAATAAAGTTGATATTTGGTATAAGCAAAGCAGGCTGACTACAAGCAGAAAAACCTGAATAAAATAATT
This sequence comes from Bugulina stolonifera, assembly GCA_935421135.1. Classification (NCBI taxonomy): domain Eukaryota; kingdom Metazoa; phylum Bryozoa; class Gymnolaemata; order Cheilostomatida; family Bugulidae; genus Bugulina; species Bugulina stolonifera. The sequence continues at coordinate 9,053,953 of OW285193.1, read as the reverse complement.
TTGAGCACAGTGTTTGGAATATTTGGAATATACATGTGTGGCAATAATGACACAACTCCTAACTACAATATAATTGTCTATTGAATAATAGTATAATATTCTATGCTGTTATATAATAACTTCCTATTATTATATTAATAATAATTTAGAACAGCTAGGTCACACTAGCTATAATGGTCCCAGTAGACTAAATGCCTACGACAAATACAATAAATATGCAAGTGCAGTCATTGTAAGAGTAAGCAAATGCATGTACTTGTCAATGGTTTCTTGTTATATTTCTTCAGCTTCTGGTATGGGAAGGGTGGGGTTCTCTATGTCCCTCAATGATTGTATTATATGGAGCTCAAGCTGATCAACTCCTGGTTTATTACCTTCTCCTGCAGCTTCTGTAAGAAATGGAAATGCCACTGAGGAGTTGTTTACTCATCATTATACCAAACATTAGTGTACTATTGGTCATAGTATTAAATCAACCACCAATAACAATGAAGATAACAACTTTCAGCTATAGACTGAGATCATATCACAGTAATCTTGATGGTATTTGGTGCTTTTGGAATATTTATATAAGGTGAGAACAACTCCAAATTTTTGATGAGAATGAATAGCAATGGAGTTCACACGTCTACATCATTCCTCACCACTTAAAAAGCCTACTCTAAGAAATATATGCATATAAATGTGCAGCCTGAAATGTTTGAGGATGATTTACAGGCGAATGACTTGAAACACAGGCTAATTGAGATCAAAGGCAATAATTTACATAAACATGGGGTATTACCTTGAGCACCTTTCAACGTTCTTATCAGGACGTGCTGCATGGTGGAGATAACTTTACCACAAGCTTCCTATAATAGAATAACTGTTTTGCAATTGCCTAGTGTACATATTATGTTCCATGGCCTTAGAGAAAGGTAGATATTCCATATTATGAAGGTGTTTAGAATTTAACATGTCTAGTAAGTTAATGTACGCAATCTATGATTCTAAATCTAATTGATGATACTTTTACACAACAATCAGGGGTGACATACTGTGGGTGTCATGGCAAATAATGGCTACATCAAAATCAGTTTTCATATATCCAGAGATGGGTTTTGAAATTGAGTGGATCGTCACAAGATAGTTTAGGGACTAGTTGAACATATTAATTGAGGTATAGTCAAACTAACCTTAATATTGACTTTATCGAGCCAAGCAAGCAGAAGGGAAGCAAACAAATCTCCAGTACCAACAAATATGGCGTCTTGAGCCGGAATGTTCTGCTTAAATGTAATGAAACTTCCGTCGTCTGCAAAAAATGAAATGCACTGAGGACACAAGGAAAAGGAAAGAAACCCAAGTATTATGTTACCTGTATCAAAGATGCATTTATTTTTATACATTATAACAGGAGTTGTATATACTAAACCTAATACAGCTGCATATATTTGCTATAGTGAATACTAAAGCCTGTGAATCACTACCAGCATGCTAACAGAGTTTACTCTGTGAATATAAAAGGCCAGTAAGATATCAGAGTCGGATCACATGGTCTACATCCATATAGCTATACTCACCGTTTTTGTGAGAGCCAATCATAAGGAGTTTAGTAGAGTCTCCTAACTCTGTACTGGTAATTATTACGGTACGTGGACCTTTATCATGCACAACCTTTATGGCCTTAACAGCATCCTCCACTGAGGCTATCTTCATACCAGTTAGACATCTACAGGATAGCGAAAAGTGTGAGTGCTAAGGCTACAGCAGTTGACTTCTACCCACATGGAGCTAAGGCTACAGCAGTTGACTTCTACCCACATTTGGAGAGCAAACAAGTCATGCACAGTATAACACTTTGCTATTAGAGCTGGAAAATGTTGGCAGTTGAAGATTGATAGCAGAGGTACACGTAATTCATTCCATTCATCCACACCTGCTCTCATTGACAAACCCATCAATTATACTCACACCCAGCATCTTTGGTATACCTTTGTGAACACTTGACATGGTACTGTCCAGTAGTATGTGCAACAGTATGATAATGATAATCAAGTGTAGTGTAAGCTCTACTCACTCAATCTCAAACTGGTTTGGGACGACTACATCAGCCACAGACAAAACTTCATTCTGGTACACAGGCAACAGAGACTGGCTGGTGTACTGCAAGTAGATAAGCAGCGCATGATCATATTGTGCCTATATCACTAAACAGTAACATACATGTAGTTCATATATTACAATGATCTCTAAGTTGTTAAAGATCTACATAGATGGTCAGAATATGAGTGGAAATGATGAAGACGGACTTGTCCTGTATAATTAGTTATATTATAATAATGTAGAGGTAAAGGGTTCATATCTTGTCACTCCACTCTCACTATACCTAACCATGGTGGATAAGAACCAACTTAAAATAATGCAAAAATATTTTAAAGTTTGACTTCACTGGAAATCGGCCACGCAATGAAACATTAATTCTATTCTGGTTTGATATCGGATAAAATAATTAATTTATGCATATATAGCCTAGCTAAATAAGAACTGGATGCACGAAATAGTTTACTAGCCATTAATTTCCTAACTTAAAACAGTGACAAGTTACTAACACTTCAGTTATCAACTTGAAGAACTAGATAATAAAACAAAACATTCAATGTAGTAAAAAACAACTGGGGGCCTTTGAAGGAAATAATAGCCTAGTAGCCACTGCGGTATATTTAGAGTAGTGAAGCATAAATAATGCAAATATTAATGAACAAAAGGTTAGTAGGCTACTGTATTACTATGTAATGTATAACATGTACAGTGCAGGCTACACTGGTAGGTATCACTGCAAGTCAGCAATCTCCATTGCAAAGGGGCATAACTCCAAATATACAACTCCAGCAGCTGAATATGGCTTACTTTTCACAAACAGACACATTATCAGTTATGATCACAATCATGATCTGTTAAGCGAGTTGATTCAGAGCTGTTTATTCCAATAAGCTCTGAGTTGATTACTGGGACTTTGGTATATAAATTGTAATCATACATCTGATTTGGATATCCTAATAATAATAATTTAGTGTACAGTAAAGTAGCTCAAACTGACAGGACTAATGAAGTGCATGCATTGACTAATTAATCATAACTAGTAATTAGTATAAGTGTTATAGCTACTTACAAACTGGCCATGGTCTCCCATTACTGGATCACATACTAAAAGAGTCACATAATTGGTTAACTGACATTGTGGGGGTCAATGAGCAGAGAAAGAGCAAGTTAAAATTAAGGGCTACATGTATTTGGTATTTGATTGGATGAAGGAGACAGATGCTGTGGCAGGTGCTGACAAGTACCTATTAAAACTAATTATATAGAATTTAGTAGATTATAGTGTTTTTCCCATGAGGTAGATGGTATGGTACATGTATGGGTAATAGAACGTCTATGTTGGGAGTATCTTCACTCTCTGCCGTCTGCCCTCTTAATACAATCGGTGACACAAAAGGAGCGCTGAAATATCTCAACCGAAAAAATGCAATGAAAGAAGTTGGTAGCGATTAGATACATACATTATACATGTAAGCTGTATCCATGGTGATAAATCACCAAAAATTCGACCCAAATATTTCACGGCCATTAATTGATTAACCCTAAATGCTCACCATAAATAAGGTTAGGATTCTGAGCTTTCAGCTCTTTAACAACAGCAACAGTTTCCTGTAGAAAGGTAGGGTCCCCAATATAACCTGAAACAAACAGGAAAACAGTAACGATAATTACCCTAAACTGCAACACATCAGAGTCTGAGCCAAAATGAATACAGAAATATTTTTCTTTTTATATGTAACATGAAGAGTCAGTCATAAGATATTATAGCTTGTAGGCTATGCTATATGTGTTTCAACACACATAACAGCAGTCTAGGTGGTAGCAAGTTGAACATAGAAAGGATAAAAACGATGGAAATATATTAAACAAATTTACCTGTCAGTAAATGAGAGTATCGTGGTAAAAGGTCGTTACTCCGGAGACCATTGATAAGCTCTCGCAGCTCGTCACATTTGAGAATCTGACCGGTAAAGTGTGCATATCCTGTGTGATTTGAAAATTGAACTGAATTGATAGCATCTACTTCATAACCTAAGACCTGTATACAAGCATATACAATGTATAACTTTGCTAGGTGCAAACATTATCACATTATGTTGACAGAACAGAAATATGCCTACCATAGTCAAGGCTGTAATCGAATTCATAGCCACTGAAACGAATCTGTATGCTCTATCACATATGAGCAATGTTGAGTGATACAGACACATTTACATCAGGCTTACCAAGTCTCCCTGATCCCACACCACATGAGACTCCTTGATTTTCAACTCATACTTTGGCACCCCACCTAAATGCTGAATCTCCCTGACTTTTATCGAAGAAACTTGACATTGGCAAGCCTGCTTGCCATGAGCTCCAGTAAACAGAGAGCCAGATTCTATTGATTTTCACTAATTTTCTTTTTAATGCTATTATTACTTTACAATTACAATTACTAATTCTTACCTGCAGGGGAAATGTTGCACTTTTATTTCCAGCATATCCCCTAACTACATGACTTTGAATAGACAAAACTCGTTTAGACTGTGACATTTTACCCAGAAATCTTTGCTAACTAAAGCAAGAGTACGTGGTATGAACACTGAACTGATAGATCCAAGATTTGGTACTAATAAAGACTAAATGGGTGATCAGTTATCACAAAAGAAAATTCACTTTCTTTCTCAATGTCAAGCTAAGGTTGCGACTGAAAGAAAGGGGCGGGGCCAATTACTATATTGTGTTGCATGGTTACTCCAGAATAAGACCTTCGTTATTTAATTATATTAAAAATACATAATTTATAAGTTTTTAATCTATAATATTTTGCATTAACGTAATACTGACATTTTTTATTTAATAACTTTGACTTTATTTCTTGTAAATATATATGTTGCGAAACCACGTCTGTTTACACCGAGCGAGATATCCTAAGAAATGCCAAAAACAAATTAAAAATCCTTGCACGAAGTAACATCACATTAGGTTTCATTTTTCACATTGGTCTGGTTGAATAGTTGTGCAACTAAGATTGTTGCCTCTGTTTCTATTTCTATTTTAGACAATTTTTGTACTAAAGTCCCAGATGATATTAATGTCTTTAAAATTAAATTAACATTTTAGTCATTTGAATTATTTACATTAATTAATATTTTAATTAATATTTAATTAAATTTAGTTTTATTATTATTTAATATTTATATTAAATAATTATAATTCTGATCTATATGATGAATAATTTCAATACAATTTAGTAGTATGAGATTAAGGTCATAGTAAAATTTAATGATAATCATATATTTTTATTATATTAATATTAGGCCCCCTATTATTATTATTATAAATCTCAAAAAAATCTGGTTTATGTAATACTGTAATTATAATATAATTTATTATTATAATAGTCAATTGTTATTCATTGTAACAGAATTGATTATTTAACTTGATGCAATAACTGAATGGTGTTATTTAAATTAATTATGTGTAATAAATAATCTAATGAAATATTTAAATACTTATTTAATAGTTAATATAAATAGTTAATATAAATCTTTGACTATTATAAATTAATTAATTATAATAATATAATAGCAATAGTGATAGTAAAATTGTGATAATGCATAATAAGTACTAACTATTCTAACGTAAAATTGTTTAAAATCAAAATAGGTTATGAACACCACCTACTTTTGTGATGTTAGTTTATGCAAGGATTTTGAATTCGTCAATTGAGCAGTCAGGGACTTTATTTGATGCTTTCAGATCCATGGAAATATTCATCCCTAACTGGGGTTTGAACCTGAGGCCTTTGCAGCTGCAGCAAATAATTGCCTAGCACAGTTCTTTGTTTATATCCATAAGAAAGTAATTTATAATTAGACATTAATTTTTATGCTATATTTATACTAACTGTGTTAATTATAATTAGTATTATAATGATATTAAGTTGATAGGTCTAACAATGATTTACAAAATAGATGATTTTAATTTAGCTAGTCAGATGTATAAATTATATTTACATTGAGATAACATGGGCCTAATTCATTATTGTTAAACACATGTAGGCTTATTATATATCATAAATTGCGTTGTTATTAGGCTATTATAATGTAGCTTCATTTGATGCTAATAACAGACCAATCTCATCCGGTTAAATGTTATTGGCGATGGTGGTATACTTTGCATAGCCCACTATATGTGTTTTAGGCTAATACATGCATTGAAAGTGCTTTGTACCAATGATGGCTGGCTTAAACTATGGATCTCATCTGAACCACTAATGTTGATTGGTTAGCGGACATCATGCTGGAGAAGTTGGTAGCATGGATTCTCAACTCGTATCTGGGTGACTACCTAGAGTTAAACACTGACCAGTTGTCTGTTGGTATTCTTAGCGGTCAGGTTGAGCTGGAGAACATCCCACTAAAGGCATCAGCTTTTGATAGATATGACCTTCCATTACAGGTCAAATCTGGTGGGTGGCTAGTTACAGTTCTCTTACCATAAAACACATGCAACGCAATTGGAAGATCTTTTGTAATTAGATGTAATATGACCGCTATTTTTCTGTTTAATTTATTTTCTAGGTCTGGTAGGAAAGATTAATCTATCCATACCTGTGGGTGGCTTGAGCTCTCAAGCATGGGCACTAAACATCAGCAATGTTAACATTGTTGTCGAGCCTAAACCTCATTACCAGGTTTGTTCATTGTTACAGTGCCATTGTGCTTTGATGAAAATACTAGGTGATCATCTTCGGCGAAACTGCTGGTGACCTTTGGAATACCAACCAGTGATTGGCTGTTGGTGTTTTGTCTTTGACATAAATGTTTGTTTCTGGAAAATTCCAACTTTTCTCATGCCTTCGCCAGTGCATAACACCGGCATTTACAACGTTGAGCATTAGTCAACATGTCTTTGGATGGCTGTGTGGCTCATTGGCACACAACTCGCGCTTGCTAGTGTGGTCAAGTGACCGAGTATTTAGGCTAGCTCTATAGACAATACACAGTAGTGGTCACTATTATATTTCTGATCACACTGGTCAGCAGAGTAGTGGTCAGAAATACAATGAGAACAAATACTCTAGCAACTTCTATATAATGTTAGTCACTCTTACTGATACTGTAGCCTACACTACTGGCTGCCAACCAGTATTATATTGCTCTAGTTTCCTCACATTCTAACTGCACTAGCTGTAAAATGTCAACAAATTATTGTGCCAATCAATAACATGTGCTAGGAATTTCCATCCTGATAATATATAGTCCTGTGTTAGTGAAGTTTCATTATATCACTTGTAATTGCAGACAACACTATAAGTGTTTATACATGTATCTGGCTTATGTAACTGGAAGTTGTATATTATTGGCTATGCAACTTTAAGTTGTACTGAATGTACATGTACTAGTTGTTACGATATATAATGATATTGTGCTCTACATATTATATATACTGCTATAATTACAGTATGACGAAGATGCACAAAAGAAAACATATGCAGAAAATAAGAAGAGAATGCTGCAGGATTTGGAAGACAGCTGGAAGGTTGGTTGTGGTATTATTCAGTAATTTGCTTTGCATGTACCTCCAGCTATGGAAGATATATGTAGTTGTCTGCAATACTTTTATAATTATACTATTGTACCTTAATATTGTGGATTATATAGTTTTATAAAGTTTATTTGTTGTTATACATTTGTATCACTCAAGCCAAGCAGTCCATTGTAATAGTTAAGAACATTATCTTAATCAAAAGTAGTGGAATGTGTCGACAACGAATTATATTGTGTATATTGTATACATAATTTTATACTTTGTAGCTGGAAAGACAGCCTAAAGCTGCTTCATCTTCTTATGGTTCCTGGATGTCATATGGTGCTGGAATAGCCACTAACATCATGGAGAACTTACAGGTTTGTCTGTTTGTTTACATGGTGTCTGTCTGTGTGTCTATCTACGTAGAGTCTGTGCATGTGTCAGTAGTGTGTAGGTTAGGGTTGGGTAGCAGTAGCACCCATACTGTGTGTCTGTGTTTATTGATTGTAAACACTGTATGCTAAACTGATACAGATACAGTTGCTACTTGAGTTAATGGTATTGATCTACTAACTATGTTATTATTATAAACTAGCTGTCTTGACCTTAGTGGAATTATGTAATCTCACAGATTCACTTAGAACCTACAGAATTTCATTTTGAAATCATTCACTAAGCCTGGTGTAGGTGTAATAACCAGTGTGGTTTAAATCGATTTTGGAGTTGTTATTCCTTCGCTCTAAAGGGTGCACAACTCTACAAATGGTAATAAAGCAATGCAATGTCATAATAATTAAGCCAAGGAGTAAGAAGAGAAGGAGGCTCGTCCAAGAGGATTTTGTGTTCGATGTGCTCCTCGGTTTAAAAAGATTATCACATGAGTCGCTAGCATTAAGCGAGTAGACAACTCCGTTGAATCGTGATGCGATTCCTCATTGCTAAACAGCAATGTACATGTGCACATTTTGGCGCTTATGACGTCACAGTTATAGCTTCCAATGAAAACCATTTCTCTGCAGAGATAAACATAATCGTTCATTGAGATAGCCAATAGTTTGAGCACTATTTTCATTTAGTTTGGGCATCTTGTAGGGCCCACAAACTAGCCTAAGCACTGAACTGGTATCTGAACTATATGCCATAAAACAGACTAAGTATATGGAGTCCTGATGTACGAGAAACGTGTTGCACAAATTGACTCATTTCAACCGCGATTTAAGTGTTTGTACGTTTTATTTATTATGAAGGAGCAGAGTTTAAATTTGGAATTCAAGCTCACTCACTGTAGCAAACTTAAATCTATTAGTGTTATTTTTGCTTATTTTGTTGATCATGTTGGTATTTGCAAAAAGTGTCATTTTATATCGAGATACGCAATTTTCTTCAAAAATGGCGATTTTACTCGGCTATATCTTTCGTATCCCAGTGACATAAGTATTGTGTTTATAGTCAATGTGTTCACCAGGCTATTACCAATTAGTGACATTGATTATATTTTAATTTTAGTTAATGTGTGAATTTTACTTTTTTAAAAATATTCATCATCTTTTCTTCAGACTTTACCAAGTACCCGAGGCGCACATCGAACACAGGAAGCCCATTGTAACATATATACAGGTTTTCGTGGACGAGCCTCCTTCTCTTCTTACTCCTTGATTAAGCCAAGGATGATTGTGAATCTAAATAATTTAGTCTTTGGTTGTAACAAAGATGGAGATAAAAAAACAAAAACCTCTGGAGTATGGGCTGTAGGCAATGGAGCATAACTTCAAACCTGGTATTGAACCGACTGTACCTGTACAGTATTTAAACTATAGCATGTGGCTTTACAGTTATTAGCAAGTAAGTGAATATCTGTAATTATCTACATGTTTTAGCTGAATCTCTCCAACCTTCACATTAGATATGAAAGTGGGGAGACAAAGACTGGCTCCCATTTCTCATTTGGTATTGTGATAGAGAAGTTAGCGGCGCAGAGTACTGATGCACGCTGGGTAGGTTTGGTTTGTGACTACATGAATCTAGTCCTACATTCGGGCTAGGACATGTTATATAGCCGATGGTTGTTTTTTTGGTGTACACATGTATATGTAATATGTCTTTTATCTGATGATTGTTATATCTTTTATTCCAGTAATTTTAACTGAAACATTAGTTTATAGTAATAAAAGACATAAAACAGTGAGGTCTCATTAAGCATTAATTAGCTCTGTTATAAACATTGAGCACTTCAGCTGAGATTTAGCAGTGTACAAACACGTGCATTTCTCTATATATGTACTGTATATGAATATGCATATACTGTTACTGTAGATAGCTAAACTAGAGTAGTGTTCCTTGACAGAATAGTCTGCCCTTTTATGTAGAACAGTATTTCTCACCGTACCTGTTTTAGTCCTTGTGGGTAACGAGTGTAAGACAGTGTTATCTATATATGACTTAACACTGGAAACTATTTTAAAAGTTAGATAGTCAGGCTTCTTTCCTGTTTCCAAATTATTAATATTATTGCAATAAATAGAAACATGACTATCTCACACATCTGGGACATAGGTCTAATATATTTTAAATGTAGCTCGAAATGTATAGTGGCTACAGTTTATTTTGTGTATTCACATTTGTCTAGGTTCCACAGTATGTTAGTAGTAGTACTAGCCCAGTGGTCCACAAGCTGGTAGAGTTGGTGGGGATGGCTCTCTATTGGGACCACCACCCAACTGATGCATCTACATCTCCCAGTCTAAGGGAACAGCTGGGTGGTCAGACACACAACTACCTGCTGCAGCCTGTTAGTGGGAAAGCACTTGTGAAACATAACACCACCATTCAGCCACTGAGGTCACCGGTAAGTTGCTAACAATAGCCGTCAGCATGTAAAGTAGGCCTATTCATTATACAACTATTGAGCGAAGCTTATTGGACAATCGATCTATTATATGATTGGCCGCAACCAGGCTCTCGCTCTCTAAGGCTTATGCTCTCCTGATATACGTGATGTATGACTACGCCATATTGTAATAACAAAATAAACCAGACAATAAATTAATATTATTTTGCCTCTTGTTGTACCAAGATGTCATGTCATTTGAACGTTATCATAGAAGATTAGTTCATATTTTTCAGACAGAACCGAGGATAAACGTGGAGCTGCAGTTTGACAGCTTCATGCTGTCACTAGATGACCTTCAATACAGGGGAGTGGCTACTTTACTGAGAGAGTTTGACCTATATCAGAGGAGGAAGCCGTACAGACGTACTCGCCCCACTGACTCTGTGCATAACAAGTATGTTATCCTATTATATTCGCTCAGGTCTCAAGTCCTGAAATGTACAGGATGATATGCCAGTGATTTGCTGAATGGAGTGGCAATGCAATATTCTGAACATCGCGTGGCCAAAACTTCTGTCTTAGTATAGAATCGCATTGTCGAAGTTGGATAGTTTTTATTGACGATAGATTGCTTTATATATTAAAACTCGATTACATTTCGTAGAAAAGCATACATGTTGGAAATAATAGTTATAATGTGATAAGTTCAAGGTCGTGGGTTATTGAAGTATTAGATGATTGTAAAATACTACATGTAGGTTTCATGATGATGTGTTGCTTTACTATTATCTGTGTTGTAGTTGCAGGGAATGGTGGCGTCACGCCATACAGAGTCAGATCTCTAGCATAAGAGATAGGAATGAGAGGCGTAACAAAGAGTATATACTGAATAGATGCAGGGACTGTGTGAGCTATGTAAATATATACTATCAGGTGCTAACGGGAGAACGACTTGTCTTCCATCTAAATGTAAGTGAAGATATAAGCTGTAGTCATGATCCTTCATCTTATTATTAGTTGACAAGGGCTCTGTTGCTACCTACCCGTCTGCAACCTATGTCAGTTTGTAAACTGTGCGACAAATTTGACGGCCCAAGTTCAGCATTTGCACTTTGCAGTATTAGTGTTAGTTGATATTCACCTTAATGTATGTTCTGCAGTAGGATGTACTCTACAAATTAGGACATTCTGTCAGTTGCAGTCCTGTATGGATTAACAAGTCAGTAGCAGCGTGGTGCATATGCCTATAAACCACATATCTGTACTCACCATTGTTCACACTAACTACACCTGAGGAAACTACATTATGATATATGCTTTACCAATAGAAAAAAATGTATTGTCTCAATATTATATTGTATTTTATTGACAAATTTGTTACAGTGAAAACGTATGAAAACTACTTGTTATACGTGCTAGTTATAGTATTCACAATGGTACATATATATATACATGTACATATTCAATTCACAGTTGTAATATATCTAACATACAATTGTAATACATTGGTGCATGTACCTACATTATACCCAACACATGCTGGTACATGTACACACATGAAATTCAACTCACAGTTTTATGCGTTTGTTGTTGTTTGCAGAAAGAGAAAGAGAATATCGAAGAAGATTTTGACTTTGAAACTCTGAAGGTGCTCCGACAGTTATCCGTGGCCAGAGTAAAGAGTGATGGGTTATGGTTTCAGGTATATAATCTACTGCTACCTCTCATACAGTCTCTCTACACGCACCGACATTGAGTTTGCCATTTTTCTGTCTTTTAGTTTTATAGAGTTGTAGTTGGTATAGTATTTCTATGCTACAATACCGATGCCTTGATTTAGTCAGACTTGTAATTAGAATAGCTTGTTAGCTTTTTAGATTCAATTTCTTTCCCCCTCCCCCCTCCCGTACCGGACTTTAAATGAAAGCATATAGCTTTAGGGCTAATTATACTATTCTGAGCTACGTTTGTTTGCAGTCAAGATAGGACAGGTACATATAGAGTGAGATCTTATGTTTTTGTACAGGCTACAGTGTCTCCTCAAGCTAACACAGGGTATCTCAGTAGCTGGGTCACATGGTACTCCGGTAAACCGGCAGATGTATCTCCCTCGGCTGACAGATCTTCTCCAGTATCCATAGAGAGTGACCACTCGCCCACAACATCTGTAAGAGACTAAGGTGTTCTAGTGTATGACCCTTTCTAGTGTATGACCCTTTCTAGTGTATGACCCTTTCTATTGTATGACCCTTTCTAGTGTATGACCCTTTCTAGTGTATGACCCTTTCTAGTGTATGACCCTTTCTAGTGTATGACCCTTTCTACTGTATGACCCTTTCTACTGTATGACCCTTTCTAGTGTATGGCCCTTTCTAGTGTATGACCCTTTCTAGTGTATGACCCTTTCTACTGTATGACCCTTTCTACTGTATGACCCTTTCTAGTGTATGACCCTTTCTAGTGTATGACCCTTTCTAGTGTATGACCCTTTCTACTGTATGACCCTTTCTAGTGTATGACCCTTTCTAGTGTATGACCCTTTCTAGTGTATGACCCTTTCTAGTGTATGACCCTTTCTACTGTATGACCCTTTCTAGTGTATGACCCTTTCTATTGTATGAACCTTTCTAGTGTATGACCCTTTCTAGTGTATGACCCTTTCTAGTGTATGACCCTTTCTAGTGTATGACCCTTTCTATTGTATGACCCTTTCTATTGTATGACCCTTTCTAGTGTATGACCCTTTCTAGTGTATGACCCTTTCTATTGTATGACCCTTTCTAGTGTATGACCCTTTCTAGTGTATGACCCTTTCTAGTGTATGACCCTTTCTATTGTATGACCCTTTCTAATGTATGGCCCTTTCTAGTGTATGACCCTTTCTAGTGTATGACCCTTTCTATTGTATGACCCTTTCTATTGTATGACCCTTTCTAGTGTATGACCCTTTCTATTGTATGACCCTTTCTAGTGTATGACCCTTTCTATTGTATGACCCTTTCTAGTGTATGACCCTTTCTAGTGTATGACCCTTTCTATTGTATGACCCTTTCTAATGTATGGCCCTTTGTCACAATCTTCTGAACTGGATATATACATGTACATTGCTACAGCTTATTGTTTTTTTTTAGTATGCAGTTATATAAACAGTTGTACATGTACTATGTTGTTTATATATATTATATTATTATGTAGTGTTTTAGTACACATGTACTTGCGAAGACATGACTAAATTGTAATGAGTCATGTACGGTCTATTTATAACTAAGAGTCTGATTGGATGATGTTATTACGTAATGGTGGTGAAATACCGTTCTAGAATATTCTCTTTTGACCATATATGGTATTATGATTCATGTTAACTCCGGAATGTTCTAGAACATCTAAGCTTAACTATATAAGCAGGGGTTGAGAGAGAGCCCATCAGTTTTAGTTCAGTTCAGTTCAGTTCAGTTCAGTTCTGGTTGAGTTTTAGTCAGAGTTGTAATTCAGTTAAGTGGTAATAAAGATATATTCGCTGTAACAGACTTGGTATAGTATTGTTACACACACAGCATACTAGCTATACACACTACAAGGGACAGTCTCGTCAGCATAAGAATTAGCTGCAGAAAATATCTTGGCTAACAGAAGGCTTTTCGAACCTGTCGCACAATCAATCGTGTGACAATTGGGGGCTGCTCCGGGAAGCCTCAAGTTCAAGGTATAACAGTTCGCACTAATTCTTTTTGTGGACAGAAGTAGACAGTCAGTAGCACAATGGCTGGCATGCAAAGAGCTCTGGATATGGGCAAAGAACTAGGACTCAGTGGCAAAGAATTGCAAGACTTTGTCAAAGAAAATGAACAGAAGTTCACCTCAGAAATATTAGCTGCAGCAGAAAGGGAACGTGAAGAAAGACGAATAGAAAGAGAAGCGAAAGCTGAGGAAATTAGGCTAAGAGAGCTGGAGATACAGCAGCAGCAACAAAAAGATGCAGACGAAATGAGACTTAAAGAAGTCGAGTTGAAATTTCAACATGAGCTTGAAATGAAAAGGATTGACAGTCAACGACCAGGTACGCCTAACCATGATAGCTCTGCTATTGAGGCCGCATTGGCTAAACCGAAACCTAGGATCCCAGTCTTTGATGAACAGAGCGATGATATAGACAGCTACCTGGAAAGGTTCGAATGGATTGCTGAAAGTTACAACTGGGAGAAAGCTGATTGGCCATACCACCTAAGCCAGTATTTAAAGGGAAAGGCAACGGAGGCGTACACTAGATTGTCAAACGAGGATCGGAAAGACTACGACAAGGTAAAGGAGGCACTTCTAAGGCGATATAATTTAACAGAAGATGGATATCGGAGAAGATTTCGAGAAAACAAAGCAGGAGAGGATGAATCCCCACAACAATTTATGGTGAGACTGAGGAATTATTTAACCAAGTGGGTACAACTCTCTGAATGTAAAGACCTCTACGAAATAATACTGATTGAGCAGTTTATAGAGGCCTGCCCACCTGATGTGGCAGTTTATTTAAAGCAATCCAAGATAAGAGGGATTGAACAAGTGGCAGAAGATGCTGACCGATATTTGGCAGCTCATGGTAGAAAGCTCTTCATGGAGGAGAAAGCTACCGCACACAAGGATGAAGAAGAATCCCGTAGATGCTACATCTGCGATGAAGTAGGGCATACTGCAGTTGGATGCCCCAAGAGAACACAGAAACACTGTTCCAATTGTAGAGTTACTGGACACTCAACTATGGAATGTAAGAGGTCCAGACAAGGAAATATGAAACCAGGCAAGGTAGGAGCTATGAAAGCGATTGTAAAAGGAGGAGATGGCAGAGAGCCTCAGGAAATTGAGATTGATGGGAGAAGATATGTCACTATTGGTTGCTGCAAACAAATAGGGACGGATGAAAATAATATCGACATCAAAATGGGCTACGTGAATAACCAACCTGCGGAAGTCGTGAGAGACACAGGTTGCACAGCAGTCGTAGTTAAAGGAAAATTCGTTAAGCCAAACCAGTACACCGGAGTAAAGAGAGAAGTTAGGATGGTCGATAACACAGCCAAGCAGTATCCAGTGGCCAGCATACAAATCGGGACACCGTATTACTCAGGGATGGTACAGGCAATAGTAATGGACGATCCTATGTACGACCTGGTGATTGGAAATGTACCCGGTGTGAGGTCACCAGTGGATCCTGATCGAAACTTTGACAGAGGAGACAAATACAAGACAAGTAAACGAGTTGACAATGGATAAAGGAAGACGGACTAAGGCTTGTTCAGAAGATAGTAGGAATTATTGACTGAAATTAAATTAATTTCATCTGGAAAATGGGGTTGTCACAATCTTCTGAACTGGATATATACATGTACATTGCTACAGCTTATTGTTTTTTTTTAGTATGCAGTTATATAAACAGTTGTACATGTACTATGTTGTTTATATATATTATATTATTATGTAGTGTTTTAGTACACATGTACTTGCGAAGACATGACTAAATTGTAATGAGTCATGTACGGTCTATTTATAACTAAGAGTCTGATTGGATGATGTTATTACGTAATGGTGGTGAAATACCGTTCTAGAATATTCTCTTTTGACCATATATGGTATTATGATTCATGTTAACTCCGGAATGTTCTAGAACATCTAAGCTTAACTATATAAGCAGGGGTTGAGAGAGAGCCCATCAGTTTTAGTTCAGTTCAGTTCAGTTCAGTTCAGTTCTGGTTGAGTTTTAGTCAGAGTTGTAATTCAGTTAAGTGGTAATAAAGATATATTCGCTGTAACAGACTTGGTATAGTATTGTTACACACACAGCATACTAGCTATACACACTACAAGGGACAGTCTCGTCAGCATAAGAATTAGCTGCAGAAAATATCTTGGCTAACAGAAGGCTTTTCGAACCTGTCGCACAATCAATCGTGTGACACCCTTTCTAGTGTATGACCCTTTCTAGTGTATGACCCTTTCTAGTGTATGACCCTTTCTAGTGTATGACCCTTTCTAGTGTATGACCCTTTCTACTGTATGACCCTTTCTAGTGTATGACCCTTTCTACTGTATGACCCTTTCTAGTGTATGACCCTTTCTAGTGTATGACCCTTTCTAGTGTATGACCCTTTCTATTGTATGACCCTTTCTAGTGTATGACCCTTTCTAGTGTATGACCCTTTCTAGTGTATGACCCTTTCTATTGTATGACCCTTTCTAGTGTATGACCCTTTCTAGTGTATGACCCTTTCTAGTGTATGACCCTTTCTATTGTATGAACCTTTCTAGTGTATGACCCTTTCTAGTGTATGACCCTTTCTAGTGTATGACCCTTTCTATTGTATGACCCTTTCTAGTGTATGACCCTTTCTAGTGTATGACCCTTTCTAGTGTATGACCCTTTCTAGTGTATGACCCTTTCTACTGTATGATCCTTTCTAGTGTATGACCCTTTCTAGTGTATGACCCTTTCTACTGTATGACCCTTTCTAGTGTATGACCCTTTCTAGTGTATGACCCTTTCTACTGTATGACCCTTTTTAGTGTATGACCCTTTCTAACTGTATAACCTTTCTAGTGTATGACCCTTTCTAGTGTATGACCCTTTCTAGGACTGGGATTAATACCAATGCTTTGGTATATGATTGATACAATGCATGTTTTCACTCTTTTTGTCTTTTTTATTAGCATAATCTTATTTGCTGGGTTCTGGGTACAAATTGACCATCTAAGTAGCTTTGTAGGCATAGTGTGAATCTCCCAAATGTTGTACTTACTAAGAATTCAGCCTAATAGTTATGTCTACAGGGTAGGATGTATGATTGTATTTTCCGAGATAAGTAATGCACCATCTGCATATCGGTGCCTCAGTTCTATGCATGTTGGTGCCTGAGTTCTATGTTTATTTTGTAGATTTCCCAGAGTCCGGACTCTCCCTCAAGCCCTGGTCTTCAGTTGACTAGTACAGAAAGAGCCAAGTTAGGTTTGTATCTTAGTGCTATGATGTTTGAGTGGCAAGTTTGCTAATGATTAAATTGTTATGTTCTCTATATTTCTCAAGTGAACCAGTGTTTATATCTTCAGAATATTTATATAATTGTCACAGAGGAGGAGCTACGGGACTGGGTCGGAGAGAGTGAACCAGCGGAGTCTAGATCCACCCTAAATAAGGACAGCGTCTTCCTCAATATCAGCTTCGTACTCCGACAAGTCAATTTCAAGTTGGAGCAGCACAATCAAGGTACACTGCATATGGTCCCATCATAACCCAGTGTTGTCAGATAACTGTGGGATTTCCCTGCTAGTTCACGACCGTTGTGACTCAGAGCGATGAAGTCCTTAGTTGTGGATATTGGGAATGTTGAATGTGCCACATACAATTCACCTTTGTTTACATGTTGTCCATTCAGGAAATGATAATTACAAACAGGCGGGGCCAATTTTCTCCAGTCCAAAGTTAATACGATGTGAAGACGTCTACATGTATCTGCCTTACTGTGTGCTATCTATACCTTGTAGATAAACAGTCACAAGGCATAGTACAACTCGAGTGCCACAGTATAAAGAGCACAGCAGTGTTGAAGCCAAGAACTAGGTCAAGTAAACTGTCCATCAGTCTGGGCCAGTTATATGTCAAGGATCTCTATAACACCTCTACTACACACTTTCCTCTGCTCATTTCTCCGAGGCAGGCGGTAGGTAAACTAAGACAGCGAGATTTTGCTTGTGTGTGCATGTGAGATTGTGGGGAGCGTGGGCTGCAAGGGTCAAGTACTACTAATTTTCTTGTAGTAAGGTCAATGGCTCACCTAAGGCTGTCCATTTGATGACAGCAAGGCTGTTGTTAAAGAAAGTTGAAGCTGTCTTATTTTCAGTTAGGAAAAAATAATCAGCTGATGGCCAATAAACAAAGATATTTTATTGAAGGTCATTGATACTGTTGAAGTTGTATGTAGTACAATTTTTGCAGAATCTAGAGCAAGACAACTCCACATTGGTGACATATTTTGACTGACTATTTCATGGTTTTATCATCATGTTATGACTGGAGAAAGTGTCCACGCATTACTGAAAATTAGATGTAGAACATGCCCATCCACAGCTGTAGTGGATTGGTTTGTGTAGTGCCTAGTTATAGTAATGCATACAGATTATATAAGAGTTCTACTTATTGAGGAATTAATATGCTGTAGCTATGTTCAAATAAGATTTGTCTTCTCTTGCATTCCATAATATAACTCCCAACACAGAAGTCATATATGTATATAATATGTGTATGTGTACTGCTGTTATTAGCCTAAAACTCCTAGAATATTGGTAAGTGTTAGATTGGAATACTGAATGTGATATTAGTATATCATTTACAAACGTGATGCCATCTCCACAGTCAGTGTTGTGATGTGATTAGTTAGCCAGCACTTATCTGTTCTTTCTATGAGTCATGAGTTTGTACCTATACTAACTTTAGTCATTGAAATATAAGTCATTTTATAATACAAGGAAGAAGGGAAGTTTAGAATGAGTCAACTGGCACTGATATTTTTTCCATTGGCCATAATATTATACTATCAAAAGTGTAAATGGATTTAGTGAATGCTTGGTAGTGCCGTCTTGTCTAGAGTTGCTCGTTGTTAAGAATTCCTTGATTTAACATGGTTTTTCACAGGTTAGCTGTTTTATTATATAGGCTAAGTTTGATTGTGTGTAAATCCAAGTGTACTGGGGGATTTGGTTCTTTCAAAAGTAATACCAAGCTGTGCAGCATATTTACTGTTAGCCGTCCTTCCTCTCTAAAATAACTGAAAGCTAAGGGTCTGTTTCTATCTTAATGCGACTGCTCTCGAGCTATTATCCCATCCTTGCACAATGATGTTAACCAAATATTCCCAGATAATCAGAATGATAAAATGGCACTCTGCACCTTGTTTCTAACAAGTACTTGCAAGTGCATGTGCCTGCATAGAATTGTCTTTCATAAATTTTATCTCACTAGGAGTTGGCTAGCAGAACCCTTTCCAGTGCTATCAGTGCATTGTCTTCCCCTTCACAACAAACTCAGAAAGAGGTTTCGGAGTTGTTCTACATTGACATCGAGAAGAATCCAAGTCACAGTAGTAAGGTAGGCCAGTGGTCAGTGTGCTTTCTTGTGGTCAGCAGAAATTGGATGGATTCCTTTCAAAATAGCGTTTTTATTTTTTACATTACTTTGCTTCTCTAGATGCACTCTTTGGATGATGTTAACAATCTATCTGCAATGTGGTTTCATGTACACCCTCTATCTATTTTCATATACTGCTGCTCTAGGACATAAAGATACAAGTGAAGACCGAACCTTTGGATATAATCTACAATGAGGCTGTGGTTAAACAAGTCCACCAATTCTTTTCGCCCAGACGGAGAGCAGAGACTATGAACAAGGAGATGTCCGAGTTTCACCTTGCAGGTAAACTAACGCTAGTGGTAGGGATTTCCCTCTCCAAGTTTGCTAGGGATTTTCCTCACCAAGCTTGCTAGGGATTTTCCTCACCAAGCATGCCAGGGGTTCCTCACCAAGCTTGCTAGGGATTTCCCTTACCACATGCTTTCTAAAGGCTCCCGTACACGAGAGGCCGTAAGTTTCGGCGGAGCGACTTCGGTGCTCGTTAGTATGGTTCTATAAGCAATGCGTGGTACCAGGCCACTAATGGGCTTGATTAATATTCAGCCAATCACCAAAGCTTATTTTAAATAAATTATATAATAGGAGTTGTTGTATCTAATATTAACCAATCACAATAGCGCTCCTTGATGCCTTGGCCTGAGAAGACCAACATGTTGGTCTTTGCATAGCCGGACAAACGGTGCACCGATTTGCTCTAGAACGAGGCTCCGAAGGCCAAAAAAGAACAATCAGCCTCTCGAGTAGTCGAGCCTTAATGTTGTCTAAATCCAATAATCATAAGCATCTGTCTTGTATTTCATTTTGTGTACAATGATGTAAATTTCTCTCCGTTGACTTAGGTAATGGTGTCTGCTCATAAAATTCTGCAATGTATAGCATTTTTGTAACAAATGATGTTTACAGAACGAGCACGAAGGAGATACGAACAGTTAAAAAATAAAACTAAAATTGATATCAGAGACACGTGGGAGAATCTGCTCAGCGCATCTACTGTGGTATGTGTTGTTGTTATATACTGTGGTATGTATTGTTATGTACTGTGGTATGTATTGTTAGGCTATATGCTGTGGTATGTATTGTTATATACTGTGGTGTGTATTGTTATATACTGTGGTATGTATTGTTATGTACTGTGGTATGTATTGTTATATACTGTGGTATGTATTGTTATGTACTGTGGTATGTGTTGTTGTTATGTACTGTGGTATGTATTGTTATGTACTGTGGTATGTGTTGTTGTTATGTACTGTGGTATGTGTTGTTATATACTGTGGTATGTATTGTTATATACTGTGGTATGTATTGTTATGTACTGTGGTATGTATTGTTATATACTGTGGTATGTATTGTTATGTACTGTGGTATGTGTTGTTGTTATATACTGTGGTATGTATTGTTATGTACTGTGGTATGTGTTGTTGTTATGTACTGTGGTATGTGTTGTTATATACTGTGGTATGTATTGTTATATACTGTGGTATGTGTTGTTATGTACTGTGGTATGTGTTGTTATGTACTGTGGTATGTATTGTTATGTACTGTGGTATGTATTGTTATATACTGTGGTATGTATTGTTATGTACTGTGGTATGTATTGTTATGTACTGTGGTATGTGTTGTTATGTACTGTGGTATGTGTTGTTATATACTGTGGTATGTGTTGTTATATACTGTGGTATGTGTTGTTATATACTGTGGTATGTATTGTTATATACTGTGGTATGTGTTGTTATGTACTGTGGTATGTATTGTTATGTACTGTGGTATGTATTGTTATATACTGTGGTATGTATTGTTATGTACTGTGGTATGTATTGTTATGTACTGTGGTATGTGTTGTTATGTACTGTGGTATGTGTTGTTATATACTGTGGTATGTGTTGTTATATACATGTACTGTGGTATGTGTTGTTATGTACTGTGGTATGTGTTGTTGTTATGTACTGTGGTGTGTATTGTTATATGCCGTAGTGTGTGTTGTTATATACTGTGGTGTGTATTGTTATAATTATGTTATGGCATGTGTTGTTGTGTTCTATGGTGTATTGTTATATTCTGTGATATGTGTTGCTATATACTGAATATATTAGCAATTTGGTTATACACTATTATAGAAATCTTCCAAGAGAGTTGGTCTGAAGCTGGACATTTCTGCACCTCAGTTTATTGTACCTCGTGACTGGACCGACAGCAGGACTTATATGGTCGTCTTTGACCTTGGAAAGCTCAAGGTGACCAATCTACCAGATAGCAGCGAAAGTCTCGCTGATAAAAACGTGTGTGGTCATGCCTCACCTGGTGACGAGCCGCAGGATGATGCTGATGATGGTGAGTTAGTGGCTGAAATAGCAGTAAGCATAGTAGTAGTAGTAGTAGTAGCAGCAGTAGCGGCAGCAGTAGTAATAGTAGTAGTGGTAGTAGTAGCGGTGGTAGTAATAGCACTAGTGGTAACATAAGTAATGCAACTATGGCAGTAGCAGTAGTGGTAGTAGTAGTTATAGCAACAGTAGTAGTAGTAGCAGCTGCAGTAGTGTAATAGTAGTAGTTATAGCAACAGTAGTAGTAGTAGCAGCTGTAGTAGAACAGCAGCAGTATTAGTAGCAGACGTGACGTAGTTGTTACAGTAGGAGTATAATATAGTAGTACCACTTTTACTGTGTTACCATTATACTGACCATCAGCTATTCTGTAATGTGTGTAGAGGACTTTGTGACACCAATGTCTACACCACCGGAGTCCGACTCTGACATGACAAATAAATCTGGTGTCTCTGGAGTGCCAAGTATGAACCAAGTTGATGCAGAGCTAAACAATGACAACCTCTACACTCACATGTATGACAGGTTAGTGCAGGTGGCATATCAGTACTTCCATGACCATGCACTTGTTACCTAAATGCAGATACTACGGGTTTGGAGTCTGTATAGTTCTCAACATGCTTTAATTTTATTTGTTTATGTTAATTGAGTTTGTTCAGATATTTTCAGTTGACTACAATATGTTACAGATATGAGATCCATCTGGCAGATATCCAGGTGCTCACAGTAAACAGGAAAGATAACTGGAGGTTGGTTACATCTAAAGGATACAGTCACCTCCATATTGTGGACAAACTCAGCGTCAATGTGCTCTTTGAGAGGTAATACAGTCTACTAGTAGAATATACTTTATATGACTTCACTAGCACCTGTTGTTACAGTATATTATATAACAGTACTAGCACCTGCTATATTACAGTATATTATATAACAGTACTAGCACCTGCTATATTACAGTATATTATATAACAGTACTAGCACCTGCTATATTACAGTATATTATATAACAGTACTAGCACCTGCTATTACAGTATGTTATATAGCATAACTAGTGCCTGCAGCTGTTACACATGTACTAGCATGTTTATGTTCTCATTGCCAATTATTGTTCATAGACCGCCATGGAAACTGCTTTTTCGCGCTGCATATTACCAACCTGAAAAAGGCATTTTTAACCCGAGAAAAACTAGTAAACTGTTATATTATGTTATAGGCGTCTGCTGCTAACAGCTGATCCACAATGGCCTGCTATCAAGATATCTGCACTTATGGAGAGCTTATCAGTTCATGTATCTGAGTTGAAATTGGCCCAACTCAACTATTGCCTACAGAAATTGTCAAAAGGAGGTACTGATATACCTACCCCAAGCACCGCAGCAACAACATCTCCTCCCAAGTCACATGACCAGCATGAGTCGACTCCTTATTTGGCACACTCTAGCAGCAGGTGGGATGATGTGCTAGTGTAGCAAATATGGTTCAATTTCAGATGTCTTCCTTGAATAGAACCTGGGAATGCTTGCATATTATTCAGTATTTTATTTTTATTGAAATGGCTTACTACATGTATGTTAATCTACAAAAGTTACTTATAAAACACAGAAGATCGTGATCTTTGTTTATGCAAGGATTTTTGAATATGTCTATAGAGTAGTCAGCAACTTGATTTAACATCCATGAAATTGTCCGTCCCCAACTGGGGTTTGAACCCAAGGTCTCTACAGCACCTAATCCCCTAGCACAGTGGACAGAACATATTACCACTACACCAGCTCAGCATCCTTTGAAAGGAGGGAAACAAAGGAAACATTTAAATGCGACACTAACAATTAATTATAGTTCAATTGTTAATTTGGTGATTTTGGAATTGACTATTGCATAAAAATATTACTCACAAGTACGATTATGCTGCTGTGATATAGAGTAAGGTGTTCCACCAATCAGTAGCATATCCAGTATACCGATGGTATTTCCTAGGGTATGTTGTTAGTAATGATTTACTAACTGTGGTGTATATGTTGAATTCTCTGCAGATTCTTCGCCCCTCCAGAAACACTGACAGTGTTAGACAACTCCAAAGTGGTAGCCATTGGCCTTGACATTAATCAGATGTCGCTAGATATCAACAATAAAGGTGAGACCCTTTGTTCTACCTTCAACCATAGTAGAAGGTGTTTTAATATTTGAACAAAGTAACTTTTGCTTTTATGTGTTATTGGGAGAAGATACTGCATCATTGAAGCAGATTGGACGCCAATATTATACACTCGGTGCGAAAAATTGTGCCAGCAGACTTCTTTACAAATGCCATGCTAGCCGTCTCTGAAACTCTAGGCAGAGAATGTTTAATATCTTTACATCTTTATGCGAACTCGGTATCAGAATGTTAGCCGACCTGTTACCGTCTTGTGGAAATTTACCACTTTCGTTTTGTTTGCTGCTTCCACCATAACATTGTACTACTTCAGAGAGATGCCTAGTAGAGCTCCAAGTGGCAGGGGTTAAGGCTGACTTCAGACAGCTCCCCTCTCAATCTGACCTCTCTCTTACGGTGCACAGTCTAATAGTAGCTGATGCTTTACAGTCATATGGTCCTGATTTTGAACTTCTAATTGCTTCCCACAGAAATGTCGGGTAAGATTGGATGACTGTGTACAAACTGAACAAGTGTAGACTGGTGTTTGTTTACTTAGATAGTCGCACAACGACTGTGAGGTATCAATGGTTGTGCAGTCAGTAATACTCTTCTGATATAACTGCTAGGGATTAGTAACAATGTACACTGTGGTCTCACAGATTCATGTGGAATAAACCTGTAAATACTTACATGTAGGGCTATGTTGTTTCTATGTTTTTATGTTCCATTATCGTGACTATGTTAGAAAGTATGAACGATTCTACAGAACAGTTGCGGTATGTGAGCCATTATTGATACTTAGTTGATCTACTCTACTAGAAAATCATTTATGAAGCTATTTTTTAGAAATCGTGCAAGTTAAAAGTGTTCTTGTATTCTTCTGTTGTACTATCCACGGTTCAGTTTTTATGATCATATCGTATTTACAGACTGGACAGTAAGAGTGGTAGTATGTGCAGCTCCACCATCACATCTCCTACCAGCCCCAAGTCCCCGCAGAGTCCTTCCTCCCCTCCAATGTCACCTGACCCTTACCGCAGACAGACTAGTTACAGCAGCTTCCAGACGGCTGTTTTATCTGGGATACAGAAATTACTTCCTGTGGCCACAGGTGAGTGGAAATATTCATATGATTATAATTCAGCCCTAGTATGTCAGTGGCCTTATATGGATATCATGCAATCCATTGGTTTATAAGTGATAACTATAATCTGTATATTTGGATAATCATACAGTATTCTGACTGAAGGGGTATGCCTAGTAAAGTAAATTCAATGGCCGAGCTCACTATAAATGTACATTATATATTTAATGATTTTTCTCAGATATGTTATAAATATATTCATAACTCTTTCTACAGCCACTCCGATGGCTGACCATACAGCTCAAAGCCTCAGGCCTCCATCTCTCTCTGCCTCAGATCATAGACCCGTCTCACCAGTGTTTCACGGTGAACCACTAATAAAAGTGAACTATGTGCAAACCAGTCCAGCAAGCTATGGAGACCCTGGATCCCAGTCTGTGGATATTGTGTTCAACACCTTAGATCTTGTTGGTAAGTAGATATATTGGTCAAGAAAATTCAACTGAGTGCGTTACTGGTAATAGTGCGAAACTAAAATTACCACACTTACATGCATGTAATAGAATAATATTACATGTATTTCACAAGGTCTATTTGGAAATAATTTGAAATTATGGAGTATGTTTCCCTTCCCCAACCTTTGGTTCAAGGCCTGTTGACATGGCTGCAGGAAATTATCAAGAATTATGAAATTTCGATTACTTTTTTAAGTAATCATTCAGTCGGTTGGCTAGTCAGTTGGCCAGTCGGTCAGTTGGCCAGTCGGTCAGTTGGCCAGTCAGCCAGTCGGTCAGTTGGCCAGTCAGCCAGTCGGCCGGACAGTCATCAATCAATCTGGGTTGTATGCAGGATAAGCTTGAATACGTTTAACTCAACATTCTCCATTTATTCGTAGCCAACCAGCAGACTATGGTGGAACTTCTTTCTTTCTTTAATGAGGTGATGACATCATCAGCTACTAAGCCGTCTGCTAAGTCCACTACTACATCTCCTGTCCAAACTGACAACCAATCAGTTACTAGAACGGAGGAAAGCACAGACCAGGTAGGTCCTATCTCCCTGTGTGCAATCTTACTTTTTGTACAATGCATATACTCTTCCCTTAGGAACGTTGGTGCAAATGGTGCAGTATTGTGCACCAACATGGTTACCCCATGTGCTCTACATTATACACGTATTTGTTGTTGCGTCGTGATTAGGTTTTACCCTCGATGAATAAGAGGAGATCAAGCAACATAAAAATATGAGACAGTGAATTCATCCATTTCTCCAACGTTTTTCAACAAAACCTCTGTCAGGGTTGGAGTATGAGCTACTACATGTACATCAGCAGAGTGCCACAAACGTGGAAAATTCGCTGTGTTCACACGCTGCGTTGTTAGTAAACACTGTACTTTTCTATGACCTTCAGGTAGCAAACGCTACTCTCGTGGTACAAGCAGAGTTCAGGAAGCTGAATATACTCTTACACTGTCCCCAGCCTCCTAAATCTACAACCCTGAGGTCTATAGATGCAACTCCACACGTGTCTGTGAGTAAGGTAGCCATGGTCAGTATGACGGGGGCTAGGATAGAGGCAGCTATCGGTAAGAATTGTACTTTGTCTGTCATTGGTTGAAAATGGCTTTTAAATTCCTTACCTAAGCAAGTGTCAGAACAATCATTGCATGTGGTTCATGTACGCTCCTCACACATATTATGTAAGAGTACATTTGAACTTTGTAGTGACCAAATCAAGAGTGCTCATGTTCAACATTTCTGCATAAAGTACAAAATGGATGTTACAGGTGCTCATATATTTACTGACTGATTCTGTAACAACATTCTATAAACTTGTAGGCAGTGATACAGCCACCACTGTGGAAGCGGAGCTTGGAGGTTTACAGGTCACAGATCTCTCTTCTGATTCTGTACACGTGCATGTCTTTGCTTTCGGTAACATGTGTGAGGAGAGGATTAGCATGGAGCAGACAATTCCTGCTCACATGTATCAGGTAAGATGGACCATGTGATCAGTAATGTGGTTATCGCGATGTCTCACGGCCCATACGTCATCGGTTGGATTCAAACACCAATGACACTTTCAACTACTTATTGTTCGATAAGTTGCAGAGTTGTTAATTTCATTAAGACAGTCTGAGACAGGGCATGTTATTCTGCACTCAATGCATTGCACTAGATTGAATAACCTACTATTATAATTGCAATGTACATTTCACACTGTATGCCCATCCATCTTGTTTTACTTTCTCATAATTGGCCAATCAAGAGCAATATTTTTATGGTATTTGTTTGGCTATATAATGTATCAAATCATGTGCTGTTTATCTCACCATTCTTTCCGTTTCGTATCGCAGACGTGTGTTGGAGACTTGACCTCCATGATGGAGAAGAAGGCGTTCCACATGACCTACACTCAGGCTGATGACATCACTTCCTCTGATAAGATTACTCTGCAGATCGGCTCCATACAGTACATACATGTACCCAAGTTCCTCAATGACCTCGGCAAATCCGTCAACCTCTTTCAAGGTTATATAAGACATGTCTCTAGCTAATAGTCAGGTCTGCTCTATGCTCTACACGGGGATATTACTTACTTAGTACCTTTTGTTGTTATATTAGAAAGGACTTGATTGAGATATCTTTATGTAGATGTACAAGTATTTCCTTTAGATGTTGAGGTGGGGGAGGGGGACAGAACCTAAGCGAGCTTACTCTATAAAAAGTGTAACTCATAGATTCCTCTAGTATTTATTTAAGAATAACATACAACCACTACTGCTCTGACACTTAGACCAACCGGAAAGCGTCTGTCCCGAGTATATCATGTGATGGACCGAGTATATCTTGTGACTGACCGAGTATATCATGTGACTGACCGAGTATATCATATGACTGACTGAGTATATCATGTGACTGACCGAGTATATCATGTGACTGACCAAGTATATCATGTGACTGACCGAGTGTATCATGTGACTGACCGTATTGGTTATAGAGTACATTGAGAGAGCTAAACAGAGGCTGAAACATGCTGCCAGTGAAGTTGCCGAGTCATTCGTCTACCAGAAAACAGCACAACATAAACCTAGTAAGAAAACATGAATTTCCCCTACAAAGTCGTACATGTATAGTATATCCCTCTTGTTATTATATGCTTGTACTGTTTTGAGTACGATATTTGTATTATTGGGATTTATTAGTTTAATAGTAAATATTATGTTATTATGATTGCATACCGTGCTCTCTCATAGTGTTGGTATTGTCTATCACATTTGTTGTGTTTTTTTGTAGCCCTGCTGTTTGATCTTGACATAGAGGTGACTCTTGACGCTCCTCTACTTGTGTTGCCATGCAGTACCGTCAGCACAGAGGTGTTAGTGGCAGAACTTGGTAAGATGACTATAGCCAATCAAAGACAGGTAGAGGAGTCTCCACCCACTGCCTCTGACATCATCACTATTCAGATCAGGTAAACTTGTTATAGCTTGGGTAGGCTAGTCGCAGTTGACAAATTTTTGAGTGATTATATTTAATCTACATTAGCCTCATCAAGTGGAGATATTTTTTTACAAATCGTTCCCTTGTCTTATGGAATTACTTATAAAAGTAGCTAAGGTAAGTCTTGGAACTTTATAGTTTGTGACGTGCTAACTTAGTTATCTGTGAGTTCAATATATTATCATTGTTATTAATGAAATAATTTATGTTTTGTTTATTGAACAGAGACATGAAATTGGTTACAAAGGAAGTTGACCCACAGAAGACGGTCTCATTCGGACAGGAAGTGATACTGGATGAGGCTGGTGTGAATCTAGTGGTAGTCCATAAACAGGCAAGCACCTCTCTCTAACCCATCAAGTCATTCTTCTGCATGGTAGTGTGATGCAAAAATGGTTTCGGCAATACTATTATGTGTGGTAAACCAATTTTTTTTGTCAAATTAATTTCAGAAAATTATTTCAAATGTACAGTTTGAACTGGGCATGCTCAAACTACATTGTATGTGTCGGTGTTCATCATTAAACTTATAAGTTTCCCATTCATATTCATGTATGTCTGACAGGGAACTCCGTCGTATATTGTGTGCAGGTGGTAGCTATGTTTACACCGTTTATGACCTCAGCCTATTATATCAGGTCAGCCAATCACAGGAAGGCAACCTCGGGGTTGGCGAGTTTCATCTGGAATTCGACCCACAAGACTCAAGCACAGATGTCCTTGACATTAGACGGTCACTTAGTCTATCAGCTGATGTACCTCATGCTCTACAGGTTTGTCACTATAGCGTCTGGTAATGACATCATGTACAGCATCACACATACTACTCCACATTCTCTAATTACAAACTGTAAAACGTTTTTATACTATTGATCTTGTCTTATTCTTACCCAGCTACAGAAGTGTACTGATGTTGATTGCTTGGCTAGCCTTTTAAACATTGCACTATGTGTTACGTAGTCTTATTTTAGATGCATGTATTATGATATGAACACTGTTCCGTGGCACTGTGTTATGTTATAATTAAATTGCATTATGTTACACGTGATGTTACAGCTATCACTGAGCAGGCAGGCATATGATTTGATACAGCAAGCACTGCAGACTGCTAGTATAGAGCTGGAACCTGCTCCACCTGTCTCAACACCACCCTCTAATGAAGATGTCACTGTGTTACCACCACACTCCAGTAATCTGCAGAGTAAAGACACTTCACTGCAGATTACAGCTGAAATCGCAATTCCAGCAGTATCTGTCTGCATCAAAGATCAGCTCGGTATGCTGTGCGCTAAGTATAACTGTGGTTTACCTCATATACTAGCTGAACACTTTAGTCAGTCACATCTGGGGGACTAGTTTGACATAACAGTGGGATATTCTAAAAAATAATCAACTCGAGACAGTAATATCAACATAATGATATTTGTTCGAGTGACCATTAAATCAATTGTCTGACATTGAACTTGACATTGTTGGTACTGCATTTGAGAGTTGTTGTACCTTGACGCTGTGTATACATGTATGCTATCCCAACATACTGCTGCATATGTTTTGAGATGATACAAATTTTATCCCTCATTCTTATAAAGTTAGGGTGTGTTTTGAGGGCCTAGTCAATTTTTCCTGGCCTCGTCAAACAGACCAGAGTTTGTGATAACTCGCAATTCATGATTGCAGCTATTATCTTATATATTGTGTGTATAACAGGTGATGCTGAGGCTCATGGTATAGTGGAGCTAGCCTTACAGGAACTATCTGTTAGTTATGAGAGCATAACTCCATATGTATCCACCATGAAGCTACAACTAACCTCTCTCAGCGCTCTCGATCTGTTACAGGTTGGTTCGCACTTGAGGTTTACAATAAGATTCCGATTCAAACGTACTAATTTGACTGTAACTGGCCATTTCTGAATAGTTTCTGGATTTGATGAACCTCTGCAATAACGTCTGTGACCTCATACTCAGATTAGTCTAATACTTTGTCTGAATATCTGTCATATTATTTTCTGGTTGCTGATGGCACTGTGTTTGAACAATAGAATAATTTACTATATAATTCTGTAGAAAGAGGATTCAAAGCACAGGTATCTGGTCCTGTCGTTGGACAAGTCTGTAAGTAGGGACAGTTTACCCAAGTTCATATCCACGTCCCTACCTAACACACTTACTAGAGGTAGGAAACGTAAGCTAGATCCTGAGGAGTTCAATTTCTCACTGCCAACATCAATCACAGATGATAACTTGAAGTAAGCAAATTTTTAATATAATTACGCAAGGTTTATACTACTATAATACATATAGATACATGTATATATGCAGTTAGTTATAAATATGTCTTCAATCGCCAAAGATGTTAATTTATTTCCTATGGGTTAGATGGAATCAACTGGCCATCATCAGAACGTATCCGATTTTTCAGAACTAAAATAAAAGTAAAGGGTGAAACTAGATTACTGTTTTATTCAGACTAGATAGAAGATGCATGTTTTGATTGCAGGCAGAGAAAGACTGCTGGGGCACAGAGTTTGTTCACTCGGGTCCACTCTGTACCCCTCAACAGATCTGGAGAGAGTAAACCAGATGTAAAGAATCTAGTGACTGTCACTATCACCATGATCGATAAGAATATCCCGGACTTCACTACACTTCACAACAGTGTGAGTACTTCATAATGGTAGTGAGATTATATTCCACAGTACACCCTTACCTATGTCACGTAGTCTCACTCACACTCTATGCTTGTGCTTTTAGTTTACTGTTTTTACCTACATGTAACTCTTGCTTCTACAGTATGCATCACCCTTTTTTAACTCATACGGTTACTTACACTAGTACTCCTACTCTAACTCATACTGTTACTTACACTAGTACTCCTACTCTAACTCATACTGTTACTTATCCCAGTACTCCTACTCTAACTCATACTGTTACTTACACTAGTACTCCTACTCTAACTCTTACTGTCACTGATATCTCTTCCTTTTACTCTGAACTGTTAAACTCTGTGGATATTTGGATGAGAACATGCTAGAGGAAATGCGTACTTACATTGACATCTTTCTATCTTTAGACGCTTTTAAACCAGTTACCATACATAGTCATCTAAACAGTTGAGGATCTTATTATTTTTCATAGTATCTGTAACTATTAATCTCGTTGTTACAGATAAATACTGCTGTGGACATAGATTTCAACAGTTTAGAGATCGTTGTAAATCAGGAGACCTGGGTTATGGTGCTCGACTTCTTCGGACTTGGTGCTAAAGTATTCACACAGGAGCAGCAGCACGAGGTCAACACTGTGCTCAAGTCTCAACAACCCAGTATGTATCACACCTACTCATAGTATTAGCTTATGAACTACTTCAATTGATTGACACTTTGATGTTTATCAGTCATATTTGTTGCTTATGTTTGATTGGCTTTGTGGTAGTCCTTGTTTTCTCTATCAAGCAATGAAGAAAATTTCTTAGAAGTCCACATCAGTTCAGACTAGCTCTGTTTTTGATTACTGTCGTGCATTTAGCCAACATATTGAACTGAACTCAAAAAGCCCAAGGTTATGTGCTACAGTAGCTAGGCTCTGAGTGGAAGAGCTTACCGTCCACTCCTAGCCTGGGGCCCTAAATTCTACAAGTTAAGAAGTTAACCAGTACACCATCTTGGCACCCTCATTGAACAGATACCACCTTAACTCCGTCACAGTGATATTTATTGTTTATTTTTAATGAGGAAGATCTTTTATTCACACAAGTACTTGATAGTAGTCTAAATTCCGATTAGTAGTAGTTTATTTTATTTGTTGCACTAATCCGTAACTTAATGATTTTAGCGGAAGGTGTTCGAGCAAACCTCTCGATTAACAGCCTCTCTTTGGTACTGGTAAAGAGGTCATACGACCTGGCTAAAGCTAATGTAAACGACGTTCGAGTAGAAGTGATAAAGCAGCAGAAGACGACCAAATTATCTGGTAAGTTATATCAAACCCCATGCGTGACCTGACACTAATGTAGTACACATTGACTCTGCGTGAGACACTTACGATTCATGTATTTTCATATGATATGCAGGCGTGCTAGGTTCCCTATGTCTGGATGATTTATCTCCCCATGGAGTACTACATAGCTGTAAGTTCACCACTCTCTCGGACACCACAGATGTTTCTCCGGATGGCAGAAAGTCAGCCTTGAACTTCCAGGTTCTCAAGTGCGTACTGCCTCAAGTATTTGGTATCACCAGTCTTTGTTCAGCAATAGTCACGTACTTGTGTCTGTGATGTGTACCTTGCTTAGCAAAGTAGACCACAGTAGACTTATTTGACATCCTATAATTCCTCTTTAAAGCACGGTATCTGCTATGACTACTGTATTAAGGTTATGTAACAGTCAAGTTCAAGTCAGTTCAAGTCTTACTCACAGAGACTGTTGGTGTATCCTCTAAGTTCCATTCATTTCTTACATATTGAAACTGTAGTCATATTTGTTAGTTATTAAAATGCTGAATTCACACCTAAAGGTCCAACGTTCGAAAGTCATTAGGACCAGGTTAACCCGTCTAAATAGCCCAGTTGGTTTGTGATATTAGTATATTTGGGATATCTACTCTTCCCCTAAATAGAACTTAGCATATAGAGAATGAAATTAGAAAATCTTTTTTATGGCTGACACACATTTTATAATCACACTTGTCGTTTGTAGATATGACGTACCCGATGAGATGCTGGAGAGAGAGTTTGATCTGTCTGTTGACCTTAACATGGCCTCAGTTATCTACACTCACACCAAGAGGTTTCCTATTGAGATTATCAACTTCGTACAGGATTTCCTTGAACATCACGATAATATAGGTCATATGAGAGCGGCCTCTATTGGCCAACAGGTACCAAACTTTTGTAAATCGACATCATTTGTTAATAGTTGGTATCATCAACGTTTTTCTTGTGGAATTATAATAGAAAATTCTCAGATTGGTGTTTAGTTTAGTTAGTTAGTGGTGGCCTCGTAAATTTCAACTACTGTGTTGTGGTCTTCATAAGTCTCTTGGTACTAATAGTCTATGAGAGGGCACATCGTCATCTTAAATTCGACCAATTAGATTGCATAATTATCAATTTATTTAATTTTGTTTGTCAAATACAAGTCAATGTCATCAGTCATTGGGACTGTACTGAAATGAGTTGACTGCTACCACTAGTATTGGTCTACATGTCCAGTGAATTTTCTGTTATACATCTTCTCTGGTAATATACATGTACATGTACATTGTAGATTCATTTTTATTACGCAGTGATTGATCAGCTGCTAGTAATTTTTCTATATTGGTGTAGCTTTGTAAGTGAGCAATACTAAGCTAAATTAGTGCCAATACAATATACATTGTTATTTTACAAAGAATGTCAGTGCAGTGTAGCTATGTAGGTTGTAGCCTTGTGTCCATGTGGATTATATTACAGGTACCTGTCGGACCTGGCCACGCCCCCAGGATAAAGCTGAATATCTTAGCTGGTACTCCGATTATCATACTTCCTGGCAGCAGTTTGTCTACAGAGGTACGTCTTATCACAAACTACTAAATAAATTTATTATGTTCGTGTGAGATAGTGAAACTTGGTTGATAAGTAATAGTGATAGTGATAGTGATAGTGATAGTGATAGTGATAGTGAATTAACATCAACTTATGGACATGCTTGCGGAGTTTTAGGTTATAGTGATGCACCTGGGAAACCTATCAGTGAGTAACAAGTTCTTATTTGCTGGTGATGAGGGTACTTTAGCCTATCAGAAGCAGCTATCTGATCACATGACCATGGCAGACAGCATCAATGAAGGTTATGGTAAGATTATAAGCCCACTTGTCATTGGCTGATTGTTATAACTATTCTGATTGGGTGTTTAGTAAATACTGAAATAGACATATGAAGGTGGAGGATCATATTAGAACTGAGTCACATGATTGGCCCAGAAGTTCACTGATAACACGGGAGTTTTGTTCTTGTATTCATAGATTCAATGACATCGAGTATTTACTGCAGTCCTGATGATACCTTAGAAACCGCATTAGAGCAAAGTAAAGCTGACCATAGTCAGTCTTGTCTGCTGGACGTCATGTCTGTTAGACTGACCGAGATGGATCTCTACTCTGCTAAGATAATAATGAACAGGGAGTCTGTATCAACCACCCTCAGTAACAACAGAGATATTCAGCTCAAAGGCTATCACTACAAAATGGATGAAAATCAGCCACTGAAAGAACGGTTAGTTATATTTTACTTTGTGTCATGACCTACAACTTGCAATAAAGAAAACTTACCAGTTTTACTTCCCACTATCAATCCCAGGAGACAGCTATAATCTATTGAGATCTGCATTTTTCTACTTTTAATGAATGGTAATGTCTGTCATTTTCATGGGAGAATTTTTGCGTTCGCTGTGTATAAAGTAGTTTCTATTTGATATCTGGTCATATAGGTGTGTACTAGACCTGGTGGTGGAGAGGAACTTAGACAATGACCTTAGTCACTCCAGCCCCGAGATTGCTGTACGAGGTGCTTTGTCCTCGGTCTACTGTCACCTGGATGTGGAACAGTATAAACTAGTTAGAGCAGTATTGGACCAGAATCTAGGAGAAGAGCTCAATGATCTACTGCGGGTGGCTAAACAACTACCCCATATACAGACAATTCTCTCGGGCAATGTAAATACTTTGTATTATTTTAACTGTAGTACTAGTGTCTCCGATACTTCAAATCATGAAATCATTTTTGGTGATGAAGACCAGTTGATCTTTCCTGGCTGAAAGCTAATTGATTGTAGTGAGACAAACTCATATTTCAGACCGACTCTACTTTATTCTACTCTTCTTTATTCTCCAAAATGAATATTATTTGTTGTTTGTGTTATAAACTTTATGGCATTTCTATTGGTGCATTACATTGTGCATTTCCTTTTGATTGATATCTGTTATATTGGTGTTCACATGGGAGTGGTGTTCGTCAGCAGACCGCTGGGTTGGGTACCCCCGACAACTCCAAGACGTTCATATACTATCAGCGGCTCTCCCTAGTCTAGTTTCTTCCCATGTCTCTCTTCTAGGTTTGGACAGTTTTGGATATGTCCATAGATCTGCATAACGTCACTATAGAGCTACTCTATGAACACCAGACCCTTTCTGCTCCATCCGTCTCTATGGCCAGATTAGACTTCATAACATCCAATTTAGCCTTTGTATCCTACTCTAACCAGAGTAAGGACATCGACCTGGTGTCCCAAGAGATTAGAGTAACAGATACTAGGGAATCAGAACTATCTGTCTTCAAACACATACTTCAGGTATACACAGGAAATATTTCCCAGTTCTTGTCACATTCTCATGGCTCATTCCTATCAACACCTCAAATGCAGTTTAGAAAGTTTTTAACTTATCTTTTTAACTAAAGCACCACTGAATACTGACATCGTCCCCTGATATTTTATTTAAGGTTGTTTCAATAACGTAATAATTAGCACAGATGGGTGATAAAATACTGGTAATAAACCCTAGTTCTTTCGTTGTAGCCAACAGCGAGAGAGGCTGATGACCCATCCACCCTACACATGGAGGTGCACATGAGATGTAACAAGGCTAAGAATTGTGTTTCTATTCTGTTCAACAACATGAGGATATTTGGTGTTGTGGACTGGTTGGTGGCTCTCAAACAGTACCTAGCCAATAATCCTGAGAAGCAACTGGTGAAGGAGACGTCAAGGTGTGTGCCTACCTAGAAAGAAAGTACTGTGTGCTTGCCAAAAATTTGGAATAGAATGGAGGAGTAATTTATGTCCTCAATATTGTATGGAGTCGAGATACATGTACAGTGCTTTGTTTGGGTTTCCTGTGGGAGCAGGACTTTAGTACAGTGGGAGCAGGGCTTTAGTACAGTGGGAGCAGGGCTTTAGTACAGTGGGAGCAGGGCTTTAGTCCAGTGTTATTTGATCTTAATTACATGCACTTAGCAGCTCTTCACGTACAAGTTAGGTGTGAGCAATTTTTTCATGATATAAAGTTTCATGTTAAAATTTTACCGACAATGTATTTAGCTTTAAGCTTATTAATATTTCTTGCATTACTTAATTTATAATAATTCTAATTTATTTGTTGAAAATTCACTTGACACTCTCATTGTTTATATATATACATTGCATGTATACTATATTTCTATGAATCGTCCAATGGTATTACAGGATTAGTCTTGCTGTGGTTCCTAACTTGGTCTCACCCATCTCTGAAGAGCCGAAAGAAGAGGCCAAGCTGGAACTCAAGCTAAACTTCACCGATACCGAGCTGGTATTGGTTGAAGATCTGTCATCACACAGTAGCAATGCTATCATTCTCAAAACCACAGCGGTTTGCCACTACCAGCCTCATAACCAATCACGACCTGCCATATGTAATCTACAGGTAGGTTTACAGTCCCGTTCTAAGCTAGTAGCATCTACTGCGTAAATCTAATGTTCAAATAATTTGTAATTTTATTTTTTGTAGAAAATGGAGATGTTTTCTTGCTGTCTAAGTTCAGAGGTCAACACAGCGCTGTCTATAATAGACCCATTTGATGTGACAGTAGAGTTAAATGGAAATTCTTACATTTCTCAAGGACAAACTAAGGTCGTACACAGACTAGAGGTTGGTCTTTCAGATTTGTGTGTTAGATTTTCCTACAATGACCTCTTGCTCTTCCAGAGGATTCTAAACTCTCTTCCTCAGCAATTGAACCTTGCCGTCGGCAGCAGCAGTAAATCTGACCATCCACCAAAGGGAGCAGGTGAGAGATCAGCATAATATCGTATTTTGTAACTAATAAATGCGTATATTTATACTTATAATACATGTTATGTAGTTTTAAATAGTGTTACATAACTAAGTGAACTAGCAATTAGGTCACCAGTGTCGACAGAATTTGTCTTTTCTCGCTTATCGAGACAACTTCTTGGAGATGAGCATATACGAGCATCAGCCAACTGAATTACAAATACATGTAGTAAATAGTACAGTTTATATAAATAATTAAACTGATCTAGTAGTAATTACGGAGGCAGAGCACATCATAATATATATACAATGTATACTTATTCGTGAGTTACTAGTGTGTGTCAATTGTATCTCCAATAGTGGTGTCGGAACCCGATACGTCAAGTATGCTCACCATACAGGATATCGAGGTGAGCAGTGATAGACTTTCTCTCTGTCTAATTAACGATTGTGCTGACATGGATGTACCTCTGCTAGAACTCCATCTTAAAGGTAGGCAGGTCTGGTAACTCCATCTTAAAGTAGGCAGGTCTGGCAACTCAATTTTAAAAGTAGACGTAGTCAACCTATTTTAGAAGTGGTCAGGGATATATCTCAATATCAAATTTACTAATTCCCCATACCACAGTTAGTGGAGTATGCGCCCTGTGATGTAACTTGTGTATGGCAAGGTATGCATACTGTTTTGGCTAAATTTACGTATATGTCCGTCTGCAACATTAAATTCATTCAACCATTATGATTTGTGCATCTTCTGATTTAATTTTTTTTAGATTTCATATTTAATCAAAAGGTTGCGCATGGTTCTCAATCGGATGAAGCCATTGGTCAAGTGAATTTCCAGGATCCAATAGCAGGAGGTCTTTCATTCAACTTCAGCTTAGACTACTACAACAGACTACTGAGTGGTTGGGAACCCATGATAGAGCCGTGGTCTGTTAAAGTAAACTGGTCTGGCAACCCACTCACTGATGAAGCTGTAGAAGTCAAAGTTAGATGTTAGTATTCCACACATTGTCTTATATTTGAGTTAAAAATAAAAATAATATACTTAAAAGGGGTTTGTGTTTGGAGTATGCCTACTTTCCTTTGATATAGTATTTGTTGTCTGTGCTTGTTTGTAGTGATAGACAGGTATTTGATTGCTTTGCTAAAGATATCCCCGAATCTTAATTGAAATATTATGCCATGTCTCTGAAATGGCTTACAAGCATTTTTCCCATAATGCTGTTGCAGCGTTGTATTTCTGTTATTCTTTAGGGTTCAAACTCTGCATAAAGTCTGATATTTATTTCTAATATTTCTAGCTACTGATGTTGTCAACTTGAATATTACGAGTGCAATGTTAGAGATGATGCAGCAGACAAATGACATTATGTCTTCTTTGACGTGCTCTACCGAAGATGGTTCAGCAATGCAACCAATCACAAGGTAGTATTTCTCTCTGTCAACCAATCATGAGTTTTTTAATGACTACTTTGAGATATTATGCAGGTTTAGCCAGCTATTACAGTCATACGATAACAACTTTCCTCCAATCACATGTAGTATTGTTATGTTCATCCAATCACAACGTCCTTCCCAATACTTATATAGTATGTGCTATCATTACAGTCGAGAGTCGTTTGTTCCTTACTCACTACACAACCTGACAGGCAGAACTCTTCACTTTGCTGTTGTTACCAAGACGGACGGGAATGTCTCGCTGCCCA
Organism: Bugulina stolonifera; assembly: GCA_935421135.1. NCBI lineage: Eukaryota > Metazoa > Bryozoa > Gymnolaemata > Cheilostomatida > Bugulidae > Bugulina > Bugulina stolonifera. The sequence goes on along the minus strand of OW285193.1, from coordinate 9,014,811 downwards.
CTTCCTGGATAGAAGTGTCCCATGATCAGGTCAAACCTTTCTCCTGTATCCCTTCACAGAACAAACAACGACATCAGGTCAGTTATACTAAGTAGTGAACATGGCTCCGCAGTTTATGAATCGTTTATATTTGTTAACATTTCATGGTTATACGTTGACCCAACTTTTTTAACAACTAAATGTGGTCACGTGTTAAGGAGACACTCACAGTTATATTTTGCTGAATTTGAAGCAGATTTTTCTTGTTTACTCACAGTCACATAAGCTTTGGTGAGTCTAAACTGAACTTATTTGACTACACCAGATGAAAATTAGCAATTTCACCAAATTATACTTGATTAACACCCAAATGATACCCAAAAGTGCTCAAATTGACTAACTTAGACCTAATTTAGTCATATAAATTAAGGCTAAATTCACCGAAGTTTATGTAATTTTGAATGGGAATAAAAATTTTATTCAGATTGTACAAAAAACTGGCGTTAGTACCGTTTTAGTTACTATCATTTATCAATTATAAACAGAGAATTTGTAATTTACTTAGTTTTTAATACAATAATTGCTCAAAAAATTGTGAGAAACTTTTTTTAATATTCAAAGAATTGAGCAGAATGAAGTGTACCTTCCTTTCTGCCAGATACTGTCAGTCTCTTGAGCTAATCTAACTAGAAATGGTACTGTATGGTAACACTGTATATTGCAGGATACACATGAATCTACCAACTACAGACTAGTGGTGATGGTAGAGGGCTGGCAGCAGACGACTCCCTCAGTCAGTATAGATAAAGTTGGACAGTTCTTCCGGACTGTATTCACTGACCAGCATAGTCAGTGTAAACCACCTGTAAGTATTCATAGTAGTAGAAATAACTCGGCAAATACAGGTTTGCTCTGGAATGTCGATTTTCAAATTTTATCTCTTTTACAAGAGTAACTTGTTGATGTTCGGGGCATGCATAACTAATGTCGGGCATACCTAGAAGTTTCCATCTGGAGCATCAACAAGGGATTGAGGACTAGATATACATATCTCACCTTTGAGGCATTCCTTCTGACCGACACATCTGACACAGACAGAGAGTTGTTAGTGGAGCTTTTGTGTTGCTATTATTCTAGTAGTGAGAACAGGTGTATTAGATGTTTAGAGAGATGCCGACATATTGTCCCATTCTTCTTTATGATGATCTTCTATAATACATTTCATGATGCTGTGCAACATGTCGTGTAGCACCTCTATGTAACACATCCATGTAACACTTTCATGTAACACTTCCATGTAACACATCCATGTGCTTTTAGGTGGTGGCTAGTAGACTGTTGTTTCACATCACTTGTATGGAGAATGCTTCTAAGTGTATAGCAGTCAAATCACCAGTTTCTCTGGAGAACAAAACCTCTCAGGACATAGAAGCTCGTGTGGAGTCTGTCGTTGATAAAGGTTGGTGTTAGAAGTCATTGTGCCTTACACACTCATAAATTGCGTTATATAATACAGCAACCTAAAGTTTACTGGGTGGAGTCTGTCGTTGATAAAGGTTGGTGTTAGAAGTCATTGTGCCTTACACACTCATAAATTGTGTTATATAATACAGCAACCTAAAGTTTACTGGGTGTACGAACGCATTGTGATGTATATAATAGTAAAATACTTAGAGTTAGTGCAAATGTAAAGTAAACCAAAGTCTGCCATTGATTATGAATTTCAAGTGTTTCTCTTGATCAACCTAATATTTTAGTGACTCCATAGTTACCACTACCACTCCTTAGTTACCACTATCACTCCATAAGGTGTCTTCGCGACCTCTTGGACGGACCCGGGTCGCAAATAAAAATCACAAGATGGCCGTCCGACCAAGGCCAGAAGGGCTATTGGCCTAGGATTTTGCTTGGCCGGACGAAACCATCCCTAGCTCACCGGCACAACTGATTTCTTCGCGCGGAAACGAGTATTTTGCTTTTGGCCCAGGCCGGTGTGTTCGCGACCCTGTGACGGATGTGTGCCGGAAAATATTTTTGTAAATCGGCCTGGGTCTGAAGTTCAGGTCGCGAAGACACCTATAGTCACCCCTACCACTCCTTAGTTACCACTACCACTCCATAGTTACCACTACCACTCCATAGTTACCACTACCACTCCATGGTTACCGCTCTATAGTTACCGCTATCACTCCATAGTTACCACTACCACTCCATAGTTACCACTATCACTCCATAGTTACCACTACCACTCCATGGTTATCACTACCACTCCATAGCTACCACTAATAATCTATTGGTGATGTACAATATTCCTCATATGGATTTCTAGGTGCTTCTCATCTGATGGTGCTACCTCCAAACTCCGCCCACCCGCTGCCTCTTGCCTTCCTGTTTAGTCAGTTGTGGTTTAGACCCGCTGGCAATGAGATGATGACTTACTCAGATAACCCTATTTCTTGTCAAAGTAAAAAGCTCAAAAAAGGGGAGTCCAAGGCTACGCCCCTAGTGTGTAACTCGGTGTTGGATAGCTCTCAGTCATTCAGGTAATCATTGTTTGAAACTGCCCCCATCAGCTTGGTAATACTAGGTTGGTAAATTGTGTACTATTATGTGCTAAAGTCGGAGGAGGCAACTCTCTAACTTCTATTTACACCAAATAATTGGGTGGTGTTGGATTCAAAATACTAATGGCTAACATTGAGTTATCATTTTGCAGTTTAACTGACTAATGAGAATCCGGAACACTCTGTTGTTTTATTAGTGTGTTTGTACATCAAGCATCACTACTTGTAGTCAATTATAAGATCTAAAGACATCATGATGATTTCATAGTAACTGCATACTTGTTTGGCTTATATAGTCTGTACATACGCGTACATATAGTTTATTTACTGCTCTGGTGATACATTCCTACATGTAGAACTCAAGCACACGTACTTGCTACCTTTAATTCATTATACCATATTAACCTGTGTCATTATGTATTGGTATGTTCACTTGCTATACACTCTGTAACCGTCATGTGACCTTGATGCCACCAGGTTGTCAGCCGTACTGAGGAGAGACCACTATCCTGAAGAGGCTGTGATAGAAACCCTCGGTTCTGACACTCTTTATCAGCCGGGCCATACGGTGACCTTGCTACCTCCCCTTACTATTGTAAATCTATTACCTGTGGACTTGGGCTTTCTGGTTAGCTCCAGTATTCACTCTGGTAAACTGAAACCTGGCCAAGAAGTAGCCCTCCATGAAGTAAGCATACATGTCAATTCTATGTCTTACCTCGAGTGTAATACATGGATGGATTGCTGTGATTCACTGCTGAAGTAGCAATGAATATTTGTGGTAGAAAGGCGGTGGGAGCAGTTCCTGAGAGGTTTATCTATCTTGTAGATCACTTGCTATACAGTGTCACCTTCACTTGATACATGCCAGTATCTACATGCCATCCCATAATATAATAGTTTTGTTATACTCGTATATATGACGTAATGTTATATCATGTTATGTGGCACGTCTTGGCAGGTGAATGTTTCGTCTAACCTAAAGATAGAACTAGCAGCCGATGGCTACCATAAGGGAAGTGCCCTCTACGTTAACCCGGCCACCAGCGACCACCTGATCAACATCCGGGTGTATGATAACTCTGACCGATTACTCTTACTAGAGGCACAGGTCACCAGGCAGGCAGTGGGGTCTGTCAAGGTAACATCATCTACAATGTACAGTATACCATATTCCTACATTCACCCTGCTGTCAACATGATAGAAGTATACAGTATAGCCTAAGGATCTTCCTCAGATGGATGCCCTTCTTAACACTTCAGGAGGCCCCATGGGATTCAGTCGCTGCCGTTGACAGCATGACTATTCACTTTAGATGTTGTTAGGAAATTTGGCTCTTACAAACTCTTACAAACAGCAGTTCTCCAGACTTTAGGTCAATGATATGCTACGTGTATGTAGTATGATAGTAAATAGTTTCATGTAAACCTGACATCTTTCTGCAGGTTACCATCTCTGTGAGGTACTGGATGATAAACCATACAGGGTTACCTCTGGTCTTCAAACAAGTCGGTACAAAGATGTCTTCAGCTGGACAGTTTGAGGAAAATGAGATCGCTAGAAGCGTTGCTCCTCTTATGTTCTCCTTCTCTGAGAATGAACAACCCGACCTGTAAGTATCGTGTTATACATGTACACTGTAAGTATCGTGTTATACATGTACACTGTAAGTATCGTGTTATGCATGTACACTGTAAGTGTCGTGTTATACATGTACACTGTAAGTATCGTGTTATCCATGTATGTCATAAGTCATCGTGTTATCCATGTATGTCATAAGTCATCGTATATGTACACATGTACATAAATAACAGTCTGCTAGTAAGTAGATAAGGAAATGCATGCACATGGTTATATAGACTAGTACCAATGAAGCAGTGATTCCTACACACATAGTAAATAAATAAAGGGTGCATAATTGTGTGACTGTATTCAATCTCAATGGCAATACTGTAAATGAATATTGCTACATGTGTACCTGTTGTTATATTTATATTATTCGGTTATTAAACAGATGTGTTATGAGGCTGGGGACAGCTGTACATCCAGCAAGCAAGCCTTCTTGGTGCCACAGATTCAGTCTAGACAATGGTAACCATGTGAGGCGGCTTAGAGTAGCGCCCAGTGATGGACGTCCTGAGTGGTAGGTACCTAGGCTACACAAAACACATGGCACTTTGGTTAAGGTGGAGACAGTTCAATGGCGTGGACACTCATTCAATGTCCACTTTGCTAAATTCTTTGGGATTGAGGAAAGGTTTGTTGCGATTAACAGAATAGCTATCTCCCCTGCAGGGTCTATAACATTGGTGTGGAAGTGAAGAAAGGCGTGGGGCGATACGAAGAGACCAACATGATAACTCTTGTACCTTATAACAAGATCATCAACAAGTCATCTCACAGAATAGCCTTCACACAGAAACATTTCACACAAACAGTAGGTTTGGTTACATTCATATATATCACCATGGGAGATAACTCTACACACCTACCATGTATTCGATGGCTGGTAATAAGTCTCGTGCATATTGTCTTTGGGTTTGCATTTGCTCCAGTAAATATGAAATACACACTTTTTGTATAACAGGATCAGAGTAATAAATATCAGGCGTCTCTACCTGGAGCGAGTCAGGCCTATCATTGGCCGAGACATGACCTTGACCAGCTGCTGTGTATAAAGATATTAGACATTCGCTCATCTCTCTGGTCAGGTGGCTTTCGAATAGACCAGCTAAACTCTATAGTCATCAACATCAGGTATTGATAGTAGTATGCTGGTACTACTCTAGTATAATACTAATAGCCCTGATCAACCTGTTGACACGACTTACATGAGAAATCTCGAGGAAATACTATTTGAACCTAGTTTCTACTCTTTATATATTCAAAAAACTTTTGGTAATATTTTAATTAGATGTTATAAAACTTAAATCATTAACCTGATTAGCTAGTGTGTATAACAAACAAACGGTTCTATGCATAAACCATAGATACTATACGAGTACATACTATATTATCAAGTATCCGAGTTCTGAATTGCATCTTTAGAAACTCTGAGAACGGATACTGTACACTTATGAAAGTAGAGACTGTGCTCCAAGGCTCCACATTCACTACTATCATTGCTGATGCTTCTGATATTCCACCCCCAATGAGAATAGAAAACTATACAACTCTAAATCTAAAGTATTGGCAGACAAACATCGGTGATGAAGCTTTCAAAACCCTGGTTAAACCTCGATCCAGCGGTAAGATAGTTATAATTATGTACCAACCAATGTTGGTACATGTACATCTCGGTGTGGTTAATCATGTGCTCATGTACGAGTCGGACCTCCAAAAAGAAATCTTTTCTCTTCAAATGCTCACACGGTTCAAAGATTAAAAGGCGCTACTATTATTTTTATTAATTAGAATAAGTGAATCTTAAATTTAAACAGAATAGCGAGCTTCACACAATAGGCGTGCTAGTTGGTCATATGACCAAGTGTTACCAATTACAACTTATTTGTGGTTGATTAGTTGGCATTGCGTAATATTATGGTTTATGCTTTTGTATCACTGTATTAAATGTGTATAGATGCACATGTTGCACATTTTAGTGGCGTATGCTTGGGATGAGTCAACCCTACCTTCCACCATCACCTGCTCCATACACTGCGATATGGGCTCTTCTGAGAATGTCTACGACATGAACGTGATTGGTCAAACTGAGAACCTCGAGTATGAGAACTATTTCTACATCACACTCACCGATTCTCCCAACTCTCTTGTGCTCGACGTGGTCGGTGGAAATGGTATCGTATTTGCTTATCGAGAGCCAGGGCGACGTTCACAACTGTGGAGTCATAACGTCGAAGGAAGACTCATACACGAAGGAAGTCTTGCTAGTAAACAAGTGCACAAGAGTCAATCAGATAAATATTGTCTCGACATCGCAGAGTTGGCTGTCATAGCCCAGGGCTGTTCATGTTTATCTTTACGTAAGGTTGACAGTCGTAGACAGACAACTCAGATATGGAAGTTCCAAGAAGATGGCAGATTAACATGTGGAATCCAAGGCCAGTGTGTTCAGTCGGCACCAGCATTTGGTGGTATGATGGCTGGGGCAAGGGTAGCCCTGGGTCCATGCAGTACTAACCACAAAATAGGGGTGGAGAAAAGACTGTCTATGTCAAAGATGCTACCAGGAAGTGGAGTCCTTTCAGTAGGCGTTTACACAGAAGGCCCAACTAGGATTCTTAGAATAGTTGATATTCACGATCTAGAGAGAGTCAAAGACATCAAACTTAATTCCAGCTCAGAATCTAGCTTGAGTGGAAGTTCTGCTGCACCTGCAACTAACAGACACATATCTGTAAACATGTCTTTACCTGCACTGGGCGTATCTCTTGTGAACCACGTGAGAGAGGAGCTTCTCTATTTGAGTCTAGTGAACCCTCACCTGACCCTCAACCGAAGCCACACGATCCAGAACATTCATGCCGGTGTACGACATATTCAATTGGATAACCAGTTGCCTGGCAATACTTGTCCTATCATCGTACATTCACACGGCAGTAAACAGAGACACCCTTCCACCAAGAAGAGAGTTCCGGCTATCGATGTAGAATGTCAACATGTGCTTGGCAGTAACAGTTCTATGCATGTATTTAAGCTTCTCTCTGTACAGATCGCACCTTTCTCATTAGACGTCGAAGAAATGCTTCTCATGAAAGTCGTAGAGATGTTTATGATGAATCACAAACGTGAACAGGAACTGGAAGTCAGCACTGTACAACTTCCTAAAGATCAGGATTTCAATGTGAATGTCAGGAAGTATTACTTCGCACTTCTTAGCGTTGTGTGTGGACAGATGACCTTGAGTGTACACACGGCCAAACTACCCCGCCACCTAAAGGAAGTGAAGAGAGCAATGGCTATGTCATCAATGATCACCTTTGAAAATGCCATTATTGACTTTGAACCTTTCCGACAGCTTCACCCGTTTGAGAGTCTGAGTTTCCTATTGGCAGCCATTGGTTAGTAGCTCATTCCTCATGTTATTGGCCAATCACTGTGTAGAGTCCAACTCATGCCTGTCTCCAAATTTGTCCTCATTAGTGCACCATCTACATCAACCATTGAGTAGGCCTACATATTATAATATTGTATACACCATTTTCATACAAGCGGATTATATTTTTAATACATTTTAAATTTATATTTTCAATAAGCTTGTTCTGGCCCTGTTACAGGCACTCATTTCAAGCAGGAGTTGCAAGGTCAGGCCGCCAAAATATTTGGTTCTGTGGATGTTCTCGGCAACCCGCTGGGACTGGTGAATGATGTAACCACCGGAATCTCTGGACTGGTTACAGAAGGAAATGTTGGCATGCTGCTCAAGAATGTAACACATGGTGCCAGCAACTCTCTTGCCAAGGTAGAGCAAACTGTTGATCGTTACCCTAGTCATATATTCTGATTCACTGATTAAAAGTCCACTCATGCGCAATAGCTTGTGAACCTACTACACTGCCGTGCATGTATTTTGTGTGGATGTATTACACACACTGATGACTTGTGTTATTCAGGTGGCAGGTACTCTGTCTCAAGGTATTGGTAGGATTGCAATGGATGACAGTCACGAGGAACACAGAGATCAGATCAGACGACAGTATGCTGGTTCTAATGTACTGCTCGGTGAGTCAGAGTCATGAGTCATATTCTAATGTACTTCTCGGTGAGTCATGGGTCATATTCTAATGTACTTCTCGGTGAGTCAGAGTCATGAGTCATATTCTAATGTACTGCTCGGTGAGTCATAGGTCATGAGTCATATTCTAATGTCCTGCTCGGTGAGTCATACCCATGAGTCATTCCAATGTACTGCTCGGTGAGTCAGAGTCATACACAAGATTCTAGTTCTGTGGATAAACATGATACAAGAAGGGAGTCTTATCTATGCTGACCTTTGAATGAAAATGAAGTCAGGAAAGACCATAGATGGTGGTGCCCTTATCCAGATACACCGTCACAGAGATATGAACACAATCTAGTACAGAGCAGTGCCCACTTACCGAGCGAATGGACTAGTTTAATAGCCAATGCCCTAAAACTAAAATGTTGTCTAGTATATCATTAGTGTCCTAAAGTTACGTTGTATATTAATGAGATCATATCCATGCATTGTATAATTGTATATACTAATGTGTATATAATAATGTTATGCAGGATTCCGGAGTCTGGCTCACGGTCTTATTGGAGGTATAACTAGTATAGCACAGCAGACTATAGACGGGGCATCCCAGGAAGGACTTGAGGTATCCATTATTAAACGCTGCATAGCAACTGTAACATGTATAACATACAATAGGCCCGCACTAAATGGATAACTGGCACTAGCTTACCATACTATTGTTTAATGTACATGTAGATGCTTAGCCGCCTGTTGACCCTGTAATCACCTAGCATGGAAAACTAGTGGATGGTGGCTCTGTGCATGTATAACTCATAAAGTTTTTGTGTTAATTACAAAGTGAACCCATGAACTGGTCCGGGTATCATTTTCTAAGCACAGCATCAAATGTCATGAGTAGTATTAGTGCTACAGTCCTGACTTACACAGCCTAGTTATTAGTACTAGTACACAATGCCTACAGCTGGGACATGTGGTGTGCATATCGACAGGAATTGTCTACTCTCTACATTTAACAAAAATTGTCTGCTCACTGTATATGTCTACAGGAGTTGTCCCCTCTCTGTGCATATTGACAAACATTTTCCACTCACTGTTTTAGGGACTTATCACAGGGTTTGGTAAGGGAGTTGTGGGCACTGTCACTAAACCTGTTGTAGGAGTACTAGACTTTGCATCTGGTGCAGCTACAGCAATCCGTGACACGTCAGGTAAGTGTAATCTGTAGTAGATGATGTAATACTGTGACAAATATAGTAAGTGTGATCTGTAGAAGACATGGTGTCTTGATACAAAATTAATGCCATTTTTTATGGTGTACAATGTCGCGCCTGGATAAAGTATATGCACTGTACACACAGTATCATAATAATCTGTAACGTTTTGTTGTGAATATTTCACAGATGTGTTTCACTGTAGATTCTACTGCATGACATTCTAACATGATTGTTATCTAATTATTATACTAATACACTGTCGGATTATCAGCTATTGACCAGATTATGGCTAGAAGTCATTGAGTGAGATACTAATGGCCTCTGTTCTAGTACCTAGGGTGGGGTGTTGGCGCCTCCTCATGTATGCTGTGTATAAGTAATGGGGAACTTGTCGATATATGTGTTTGGTTGTTGTATAACACAGTCATAATATTACATCAATCTTTATGAAATCTAGTAATATCTAGTTTACATACAAAACTGTACAAGTGAGCTGGATGTGTAAATAGAGAAATTTGAAATAGCTTTCATTCTTCACCAAAACTAAAACGGGAGTAGGAGTAGATAGTTGTCTTCTCTATTCAATTTTGATTAGCCCCAACTTCCTTGCCCTAATACCGAACAAGATTTAAGGCTATTAAATTTCTCCAATACTGTACCTACAAGTTAAATTGACACTCTCATGTAGTTGATAAAGGGATCTATATTTATGTGGAAATGTGTATGAAAGTTAATATAGTGCGTACACTTTTTCAGGTGGAGGAGGTGGGGTGCGTGCTATGACTAGGCGACGCAAGTCGAGATGTTGTTACAGTAGACACGGTCTCTTACCTGTTTACAGTAGCCGGTCAGCCCAAGGTCAGCAGGTTCTCTGGTTTCTCAACGGAGAGAGTCGCACACAAGAAAGGTGAGTTGAACTGTGATCACATGAAGAAATACATTACATAATACATCCATTACATTGTTTAAGCAGAAATATCCTGAATATATTCTTCCTTATTGCCGATATCAAGTTGTCATTAGAATTTATCTCTACTTGCAGATATTTGGATCATATTAGACTTTCAAATCAGGAGGAATCGTACAGCCTGTTAGCCTCAGATCATGCCATATACATCCTGTACATTGAGAGGCCCCAGGAGGAGCCCATACTAACCACCCCATTGTCCGCTTTGCTCTCATGCACCTATCAAAGGAAAGGTTGGTTAGCCGTTATTAGCTGTAATAGAGTCGAGTTAGACTGCAGCAATTCTAGTTAACTAACCAAGTATTTCTTGCTATTTCCTGTAAAAGAAACACTTAGTGTAAATGAAAACATGTAACATGCATCCGTTGTATCACATAGCACAATGTAGCCCTACATCCATACCCCACAATGTAGCCCTACATCCATACCCCACAATATAGCCTTACATTCATACCCCACAATGTAGCCCTACATCCATACCCCACAATGTAGCCTTACATCCATACTCCACAATGTAGCCTTACATCCATACTCCACAATGTAGCCCTACATCCATACCCTGGTCACAACTCACTATTTCGCAATGTGGACTGCTTTTTGATGAGACATAGATTCAGTTTAGCTGGGGATTTTGTTTTAGTATGAGCGATGCATTAGTATGTCATGTAGTTAGCAGATTCAAGGTCCACTAACCTGCAGTGTTAGCTTGTCGCAGTAGTTCAGTTCTACGTGGTGTCACATTGTAGAACTAATTCATTCTTTGTAACATCTGCACCTCTAAGGATTCCTGGTTCCTGTCTAGACCATTCTCATTTTCCTGGATGTTGTGAATAGCTTTGAATTGTACTTATTCACCTCCATATGTATTTTCTATAGTGAGAGCTGATAATACGATACAGCACTACCTAGTAGTCAAAGGAAGAGAGTTGAGTGAAGCAGGGGGAAGTCACTACAAGATTCGTAACCCTCAGTTCAACTGTGGCTCTGCTGAGATTGCTGAGCAGGTCGTAGTCTTGGTCGATCATGCAAGAGGACTGTACGACGAGAGACTTCACACGGTAACAGAGCTGTAGGTTCGTACGGAATGCAGCAATAACTCCCCCTAGTTTAGGGTAATCTGATATTACATTGGTCTAGTCTAACGTCTTGTTGGACGCAACGTTTAAACATAACTGCTGAAATTAATTGCCAACCATATTTTTGTAATTTATCTTCCCAAGATAACTTGTACCTAGTATTTTATGCTAATTCTACTCCGTATCATATTTTCTATATTTCACTGGAATTTCTTATTCCTGATTGGATTTTGAAAATTGCATTTATATTATTTTCAATTATGCTATATCTTTCATGTTACATAGCATTATATGTGGAAATTCTGGCTCAAAAATAATGTAGGTCATTAGGAGAGTTTAGTTTTTGGTACAAGAGGGGAAGAGTTTATTTTAACTAATGAAATATTCCAAGTCATGGAATTCCAAATAAACTGAATTTTCATTGTATTATAACTTATATTTAGTATGATGAGTTAATTATATTTAAATTTTGCCTCTGAAGTATAATAAAATGGTGTAGCAATAAATTCATAGTATTAACTTTTGTTATTTGTGTTTTACTAAATTAAATCTAAGGATTGTGGAATTTTTGAGAATCGTACAATGATGAAGTAGCTATGCCAATGGAGGCAGTTTCTTATTAATCAGAAACACATTTTAACACCAGCTGCTACTTGAGAGACTATTTTGTTTAGAATTTCAACCAATAGGAGTGGTGGAAGTCACATGCATGTTCTGTTAATATTCTACATTGTACAAGTGTGTAAAGTATAGGGTATAACTTGGTGTTCTATTTTCCAATAACTAAACATAAAAATTCCGCAAAATAATACTTTTTGATACTACATGTAATTGTAAAATAATATTGATAACTTATATATTTCGGAAAATTCAAATTACGTAGGCTGCACTCTACAGGACTATGGCTGTACCTGTACCATCTAATAATCAAAAACAATGTTGGACTTGGAAACTGTCTTTGCCCATGTTGTGGTACTGAATACCATAACTAAATTAAGAGTAACGTTTTCAAATCATAAGATATTATATTGAAACAGCCACTTCTTATCAGGTCTCCTTTGGCGTTTCCTGTCATATCTTGTTCCTTGGTTCTTTATTCAGACTGCAAATGAATACAGTATATAAAGCATGATGTAGGACAGGTCATTCACTCACTAAACTCCTACTATTAATCAACACTGTCAATGTATCAATGTGACCGACTGCTTGTATAATATTACAATGTCAATGGCTCTTCTATGTTATACATGTGCAGATCTATTCTACCATCTACACAACATCATGACATGCATGTTGATAACAGATTCTGTAGCAGTAAATATCATGTTTTTGCATGAAACCTCAGTATATGGATAATTATTGCACCAGTTGAAAGACGTCATTCAAAATGGACAATATTTGGCAACCCAGGCTCAAGTCTAGAAGAATTTCTATTCAACCCAAACAGTGACTTACATGACTCGGGAAACATTCCAATATGTCGACTTTTATCCTTGGCAAGAGACTGTTCGTAGAAATTGGCTTCGATATCTATAAAAGAACGAAAGTCTATATAATTCTTATAAATCATTCGTTCGCAAATCAGTTAATTTAATTTGGTAATTTTTCTGGTTATTGTTTTGTCTGCAGAAAACTCACCAGCTTTTTTAGGCTCAGTTAATGTAGTGGGCATGTTGTAGCTCATGTTTGCAACACCTGTAAAATATTGTTTCATAAAGTTTACATGTACATGTATGGTTGTATGAATAGCACAATCAATGAAGTCCACAACCGCTGTTACTGTGAGTATATCTCTGCTGTACAATGCGTAAAAGGAGTAAGATCCGCTGTGGCAACCCAGAATAGGAAATAAGTTGAAAGATAATGATGATGATAATATTTAATTTTAATCACTAGGTTATTAAATTGTCGCTATCTACATATATTTACATGTCGACATAACATTTGTTAAACTAAGAGCAAACACGTAGGTTCTGAAGCTACACTTACTGTATGATTTTCTGCACTGTTTCCTCTGTCGTCTCATGCGTATTACCATGGCCAGAACGCACATGACAATGATAAACACAGACAGAACAGGAAGTAGGATCAGTATCCACAGCGGAGTGTACAAGAAGATTCCCTTCCCTGAAAAATAACATGACGTGAGGTAATCAGTAAATTACACACTCTATAGCATTTTAGTTTGTTCCATATTGCTTTTAATCTGTCATGTACATGTACATAAATATAAATTTCAGTTTTGATTTTTGCGTTATTATCTAGAATGCACTATACTTTATTATTATTACAGTGTTTATAGGTGTCTTCGCGACCTCTTGGACGGACCTGGGTCGCAAATATAAATCATAAAATGGCCGCCCGACCCAGGTCAGAAGAGCTATTGGCCTGAGATTTTGCTTGGCCGAGACGAAACCATCTCTAGCTCATCGGCACACCTGGTTTCTTCGCACGAAAATGAGGATTTTGCTTTTGGCCCAGGCCGGTGTGTTCGCGACCCTTTGACGGTTGTGTGCTGGAAAATGTTTTCGCAAATCGGCCTGGGTCTGAAGTTTGCGTCACAAAGACACCTTATAGCTATTACTACTGGTCTAATCTGCTCATCCGCCATTTTGGGAGACAACTTCTTACACAACACCCTAGCTGGAAATCGGAATAGGAAACTCTTTTATATCTATGGGTTGTAGTGGAACATGTTATTTTGCATTATATCCATGCATGCAACACAATAATATATAATTGCATGTACATTACACATGCAAGAATGGCTGATATAAAATTACTTATTGCCACAAAAACATTGAAAGACAAAGGTTTGCTCAACTATGTATCGCTTTCTGAGTATATTTTGGGTAGCCGTACATCCACATCATGTGATGGTAATATTAACACATACCGAAGAGCTGATCGGTATTGCTAGATTCTGTTGATGTCCACCAGTTGGGTCCCTTAGATTTATTACAGCCTGCATCATCCGGTGTGTCAGAAGTAGTGAACAGGTTATTCTGTAGTTACATTACATGACAGTGATATTTATATCTTTATTCTATTTCAGGGTTTGGGATGGAAGTTTTCTCACGTACAGATAAACCGCTGAGTTTTCTTATTATGAATCAGTAAATACCCGACGATCAACAACAGCAAAAAAATTTGACAGATAATCAAAACTTAAGTAGCACTTGCCTTCACCATTTATATTAGTGCAACACCCAACCGTTAGTCATAAAGATAATAGCTAAGACTATTCTACCAAGTATAATTCTGAGTAACAGTGGTACAGATATCTTACCAGAATGTCTATGACGTCCCCTCCTCTCGTATGATTTGTAGTTTTCAGCATCTAGAAATAAAATGGTACTTGTACAGAAGTATAGTCCACAATCGAATTGATGAGTCTGAGTTTTTAATATTAGCAACCAATATGAAGGGATCTGATTTTCATCATCTTACAGCTAAAGCTGTGAGAAGAGTGGGTATTTGTGCGTATGCAATGGCTATATACATGTACATTGTAGTACATACCAGTTTAAAAGATGGCGTAGCAAAATTGGTTTTTAATATCTCGGGTGAGGCACTAAGATGGGTCCATAAATGAAGCTTATGAAATACAGTAGAAACTGTGATAGCTTTAGAGTTTACATTTTTTTATTCTGCATCAAGCTCACAAGCTACAGCTCTGTTCTAAAAGTTGAGATAGTAGCCCATAGACACTTTAGAATAATAAATGATGTTGATAATCAAGTGAAACAAAACAAGACACTACCTTGCGGTTCAGACCCGTCTGAGTTTGAGGGTGAAGTTGGTCTGGTTTTCCCGGCTGTCTCCAACGAAACTGTGCTCCAACTTCAACTCCTATCATCAAAAACAGAGCCAAAGCTGGTCCCCACATTGTGCAACTTCCGCTGGCAAAACATAAACAATGGTGTCATTCAAGCTAAGCTAAAATTATTATTATACATGTACATGTATATACTATCCACATCATCGGATAGAGGATATTGCCAAGTTGACATTATGACTGTGTAAACTGAACTGATGAAGTGTAACAGTAGAAGGCATTGTCTACTGTTGCAAGCTTTTCCCAAAACAAAATACCCATTCATCAAGACATTCTACTCTAGTTGAATCTCAAGATGAATGTTCTCTAGCAGAAATCCCAAATGGCAGTTAGAAACT
This sequence comes from Bugulina stolonifera, assembly GCA_935421135.1. Taxonomy (NCBI): domain Eukaryota; kingdom Metazoa; phylum Bryozoa; class Gymnolaemata; order Cheilostomatida; family Bugulidae; genus Bugulina; species Bugulina stolonifera. Next base: position 8,999,154 of record OW285193.1, on the reverse strand, counting down.
GGATGTTTGACCACTGATTTTTCAATTTGTACAAGTATCTTTACTATACACATTTTTACATTCATTTTAGACAGTTGTGCATGCATATAATGCACATGTAGGCTTATGGATTGTCTACTATTGGTTATGGCATAGCAATCTTGGTTAGGAGAATTATCTCATTTTGGTAACACAGTAAAGCAGCCTAGTTCAAAAGGTAGCATTCTGCACCAACCGAAGTCTTTCGACAAAAGTACCATTATACCTTATGTGCACATGATGAATTTTACCATGTTGTGATTGGTTAGAATAAATTTATTGTTTCTTTTTTACAGCGATTAGAACTCGAGAAAGCCAGCGACCTCCACTAAATAACACCCCAACCAGTTTGTTGCAAAATGTACATGCATATGTAATATATATTTATATACACTGTTAAATGCATGTATATAATGCTGTACATGTCTTTATATATTATATATTTAATATCCATGTACCATGTACATGCAACACACATGTATATATGTATCTACATACATGTATATTATGCAATGTACGCGTAATAAACTTGTGTTACATGTAGGTCTCAAAGGTACCACAAAAATATAGCAGTTTTACAGAACTATTAATTATAAAGGTTTCAATTACCATATTTACTTTATAACTTACCATTTCACTTACATGTAAGTGCGTGTACCACTGTACTTACTTTGGAAGCAGAAGATCTTGACGCTGGGATGTAGACAATATGCTTACTTCTCAAGTGAATAAGTTAAGTGACTAATTGCAGCAACTGTCTCTTATACCTAGTGCAAACACAGTCATGTTACATAATACAAACTAATCTTGTAGACAACTAATGTTATTAATACTATTGTGATCGCTGTGATGTTATTATTATTTGGATCAGTCAAGTGCAACAAACACAATACAAAGTTGTCTTCTCTTTTCTGATTTTCATTAGTTTTTGGAGTTTTCAATTCTTTCCTCTCTGCATTATACATGTAATACATGTAGACTGTAGTGTTACAAAATAACTTTCATCTGCAGTGTCCACTTTTACCTATCGGGTACACTCCTAGTTTCTCACTCCATAACCTTAATGTAAGAGACTGGCCTTCATTTTATTGCAATGACAAATGTGAACAAGTATGCTATCCTTATTTGATTATTATAATTTGAATTTTAACTAATTTCTTCTTTCCATATGCGTGATTATTGGTTATAGGAAACATGCATACATTGTACTACTTCCCAATAGTATCCTTTCATCTGAAAAAATACGGCTAAAATTCATTCAGCTCACATACAACATGGTTTGATACCTACTATTGGCTGGAGATGTTGTTGTAGCTTATTTTTTCCCTTTTCGTAATCAACAATCAGAAGTGAGAAATGGCCTTGAAATACCGTCACAATTAGAAGTTGTTCCCTCTCAAGAGAGAGAGGACAACTTCTAATTATGATAATGCCCACGCTTCTAACTTGTAGTTGTACTGTTAGGTGCAGTAGTGGAGAAATTTGGATAGCCTTAGTTCCTTGTTTGTGGTTGGGGTTTGGGGTAAGGGCGGTCAACCAGCAAAGTATAGAGAAGACAACTTCTCCTGCTTCATTTTTGGCGAGGAACAAAGGCTATCTCGAATTTCTCCACTTCTGCACCTAACTCTAGTTGTAATACATACACTGTTCTGTTCATTATATGATGCAAATGTATATAATATTATTATACATACATGGAGGTGCAGCATAGGTGTAATCTTATATTTTGTTTATATAATAAGATAGATGTTGGCCACATGGCACACACATGGCTTACGGTGTATGGGAGTGATATCCCTTCATATATTGTTGACAATAGATCAGATAGACAGTCTTATCTTACAATAGTGTGCACAGTTCTGTTCATGTGCTACAACTACATACACATTTGGATTGGCTTCTCCTACTCTGGGTGACATGACATCCCATGCATAGGCCGAACTGATGGGTTAGCTTGATGCTCTGGCTAGCTATCTGTGCACAATGAAGTATACCTGAATTATTCAGGAATGAGCCATTCTGAGCCAATTATACAATCATGTAAATAACTAAATATACAATGAGTCATGGTATCATGGACTATGGTTTGGTAAACGATAAATGCTACATGTATCTCAATGCAAATTGTGATCAAACATGTCAAGTCAGTTACCAACTTAGATATACCTCTATGGTCAATACACTTGTGGCCCTTGTGGTAATCCTGAATGTACAGTCAAAGTCAGAGCAGGCAAGTTAGTTAAATAATACACTATTGTACAGTATCGTTATATAGTACAATGTGAATATAAATAGTCAGTGTGTAAGTTATGGGTGTTGACTGTATCAATCGGCAGAGCACGTGGGCTTGTTTTGTTACTGGTTGAATCACCGAGTTGAATTGCAGCTCATTACTGTAGTAGTAGTAGCAGCAGCAGTAGTAGAGTAGCTACTAGCTCTAGTCATTGACAATCACTTGAAAAACTCATGCCAAGCCCAGCACTAAAATTTACCAACAGTCTACTGGAACTATCAGTATGAGGATTGTTTTCTATGGTTAGTTATTCAATTACTGTTAATTATACCAGACACATGTCAAAATTACCATTTAACTCTCGCCTTTCGGTTAATGAGTTAGGGGTGTAACTAAAACACCGTCTACGCCGTCTACACCGTCTCCAGAAAAACGCCGTCTACTTCCGGTTTAAAGAAATAATACTTTTGTGGCGAAAGATCTTTGGAGTTGTCTTTTCTTTTGACTCAAATTGTAAAAGAAGACAACTTCTACCCGCTTCTCTAATAATTTGCAATGAAAGTCTTGCTATAAATTCTTGTGATGCTTTGGCAATAAAAATGTCAGTTTGGCTGCTGTTTTGCTGCTGTTTTGCTGCTTCATAATGTTATACATGTATGTGCAATGCTGTAATGATTACTTTTACTTGGCTTTACACAGGTTATAGCTATCTTTGAACCAATTAATGATCACAATCATGTGAAGTTTTCTTCTGTTCTTGCTAGAAACAAGTTGGAGAAGGCAACTTCACACTAGGAAGTAGATTATTATTAACCTGACTGGTAAGATTGTCTCTATAATATTTAGTTAGTGTTTAATCATCATTTTAAATTGTAGAAATTGCTGTGCAAAGCAAGCTGAGTCTGTTTGAAGAAGGCGTGATGGCGGTAATGCCAGTTTATCATACCAATAGTGCTGACAATTATTATTGAAGAGGTCTTGTACATTTTACCTAGCTTTGTGCATGTCATAGCTTTCTCTGATTTGTGATTATACCGTCAAGTTTGCTTTTTTTCTTGGCAACTAGATGGGAAGGAAACTCTATTGCATGAAGTGGCCTCGGGGGAATTATACCAAAATTGAATAATTTACTTTTTCTTTGTAGCAGTCAATTATAATTGTATTACATTTCACACAGCCATGCTGCATGTACACTGCCATTATTCTATAGCACACAATCTTGCAAACAAATTGCAACAAAACGTTAAATTGTCCACTCTTGTGCACACATAGCAGGAGAGTATAACTTCGGACCAGACTTGATGGGTTGAATAAATAGGTTAGTACTAATTTAGTTATATAACAATAATACTTTATATGCAATCATTGCAGTATTTCTCATAAACCAATGTTTCACAACGTGTGATGTCTTGTTGTACATATACATGTAGATATTAAGATTTCTTTGCATGGTATGCATTGTTATAGGTGTAGGTTATCTAATTAGCAGAGTCAGTAGGGTCCTATCTACGTTATACCTTGTCCAGGGTTTAGATCAGTGGGATAGATAGGAATTGAGGTGTTCCTCTGGAGTCCAAGAAACTGTTTGGTTTGCCAAATATTCTGCCATTTGTTACAGCTGAGAAAACCCTTGAGTAATGTGTTAGGTGGGTGCAATTCCCACGGGGTTGTATCAGACCTCCTGGTAGTCACTAACACTAATGTCGCCATAGTAAACAGGAATTGTCGATTGTAAAGTAGTAGTCAAATATTATTATGGTGGCATGTTTATCTGTAATGTACATTTATGTCGATGTATCTTTGTTGCAAATTTAATGTTTGAATCAACTATATTTGGTTCAGCTCTAACCTTGGATAACAAACTGGATAGTAGCTGGTAACTGGTAACAAACTGCTGGATATAGGAAAATGGGGACATTCGGTGCTGATGCTAACATAGAGTTTGGGCTCCGTAGGAGTTGCACCTACTCAGCACAGGTCTGTCCAAATTAAGCGAAGCTTTGCCTCCTTTGTACTTTCGGAAGGAATAATTATACTGTATATTTATGGTATAGTGGTAATGCGGCAAAAGTACATATTGTAGCAATATTATGTTGTTCTGCAACAAATGCCTGTGCACATGTCTCTAGGTATGTACAAAATACTATGACCACAGCTGTAGGCAGCACAAAGTACAACTCAAGGTTTCGCCTTACCTACCTGTAGATTTTTAATTTGAGTACCAATCTATTTTATAAGTTGTCATCAATCTCATGCAACCCTGTTAGGCTTCACACCTACTTGAAACAGACTTGCTTTGTACAACAAATCCTGCAATCTGAAATCATAATTAGCACCAAATTAATATTATAGACAATCTACTTCCTAGTGTGAAGTTGCCTTCTCCAACTTGTTTCTAGCAAGAAGAGAAGAAAACTTCACATGATTGTGATCATTAATTGGTTCAAAAAGAGTTATAGCCTGTGTAAAGCCTTGTAATGTATAATGTACAATATAATGCAGCATTATACATAATTATACGATTATATAACATTGCAATATACTAGCAGTAAAACAGCAGATAAACTGGCATTTTAATCGCCATCACAATTTATTGTTGGAGAAAGCAAGTTGAAGTTGTCTTCTTTTAAAATTTCAGTCGAAGAAAAGACAACTCCGAAGATTTCTCGCCACCAAAACATTATTTCTTTAAACCGGAAGCAGACGGCGTTTTTCTGGAGACGGTGTAGACGGCGTAGACGGTGTTTTAGTTACACCCATGAGTTAGATAGCATAGGATTATTGATAGTCAGATAGTCGTGATAGTAATAGTTGAAGTTTAGTTAACTTCTCTATGATTTGCTAGTCAACTTTATGCAATGCAATATGTACATGTACAGCCATGTATATGCTGCAGTAGGCCCTAAATGGGGAGGCTATAATATTTATATTCATATTGTACATACAGTAGTGATACAATAATAATATTGTAGATATAAACAAGTTACTCCTTGGTATAAATAATTATAATTAATAATATACATGTACTACTATTACTATAACTATTTATAATTATCCTTAGTCTACTATCTACTAACACTGACAGTTTGTCTAGAGAAGCTACTAGCAGTTAGTAGTTCATTCAAATGATTGATAAGAATTATAATGCATTTTACTTGGTTTTGTAGCCATACATTGATTGCCCGACTCTGACAAGCTACATGTACCAGAAACCAGAGCTGGGTCCAAGTCATAGATTTGACTTGACTTGCCAAGTCAAGTCAAGTCACAAGTCAACTTGACTTGGACTTGCCAACTTGCTGACTTGACTTGACTTTGACTTGCACATCAATGTGACTTGACTTGACTTGACTTGGACACATGAATGACTTGTGATTTTGACTTGACTTTGACTTGCACATCAATGTGACTTGACTTGACTTGACTTGGACACAGGAATGACTTGTGATTTTGACTTGGGTTTTGCCAAGTCAATCTGGCAAATAAAAATTTTGTACAGTGTTTAGCCAACATGGAAAAAAGGTCTCAATTGCCTACCTAATTATCATTTTTACTAGATCAGTGCTACTAGCAGCACTCAGAGTATATCAAGGTTAGCTATGAGGATACACAATTCAGGCACTATCTAAGCTGTGTGTACGTGAGACTACACAACGACAATGCATAGTCACAAGTACACACAGTGCAAGTAGTGTAAGTGTAGCATACAATGTAGGTGTGGTGTAAGTAGTGAATACAATGTGCAGTGCAATAATTACTAGAGTTAAATTGCAGGACTGACCAGTGGACACTCCTTGCTGTACCATGTGCTGTTTATATGCTATGTAACACTGCATCACCATTACAATATACAGTATGTAATACTATATGACCAGTCTCGACCGTAGTGCCAATAATACTACTTATATAGACTAGTTCTTTACCATGATTGCATCACATACATGTCCATGCCCTGCTACACCTTGGCATAGGTTTTTCATGGATTGGAATGCCTACTAAAAGAAAAAAATGATGTTTTGAAAAATGTAAAATTTTTTGAAGTTGTCTTCCACTTGACTTGCATTTCGACTTGACTTGACTTTGACTTGACTTGACTTTTGACTTGCATGACAGCTGACTTGACTTGACTTGACTTGAGGCAGCACTGACTTGACTTCGACTTGACTTGTCTTCAAAATTTTAGAAATTACTTGACTTGACTTGACTTGAGGCAGCACTGACTTGACTTGGACTTGACTTGCCTCCAAAATTTTAAAAATGACTTGACTTGTTGACTTGCAAGTCGACTTGGACCCAACTCTGCCAGAAACTGTAGACCAAGTTATACTCTCGTAGAAGGTATATGTAGAATATTTACCCAGACTAGTCATAGAAAATTGTCGACTCTAAACTCAAGGGGTAAACTGAGAAGGATAGAGCTGACCAGACAAATAGCAACATACGAATCTCTGAGTCAATCAGTGACTGTGAGTTCATTATGCTTTTTTCTTGTGGTGATAGTGCCGTACATCTATGTGCTTTTTAGCCTACATCTTTGTAGGGATCTCTGGTGGTGATTGGCTGGACAATGAACCATGTCCATATACATCTCCTGACATGGCACAACATATCAACATTGCCATAGCCTCTTCGTAAATGATAATTTGCAAAAGGCTGCATAGTGATTAACTTACATGCAGTATATGGAACCATAAGTCTTCGAAGTCATTGTTAACCGTTTGATCTATTTAGGCCTACATGTATATGGAAATTTACAAAATCATTTTATTTTAAACTTCAAAATATGTAGCTTTGTGGACTAAATGACTGATTATTTTCTTATTCTGAAACTGAATAGGTTATGAAATACTCAGTTATAAACTTGCGTTTGTAAAACTAATCTGTATTATGTCGATTGACTTGACTATAGATTGATAATCATAGAATGACAGCAAGTTTCACGGAGAGGAGTGATCGTAATAGAGAAAGAAACCCTTATGGTTTGAAACCGGAGCCTTACATGTGACCTTCTGTCATTACCTAATGCTGAGGCTACTGGCTACCATGTGTAGGCCACGTACAAGTAAAGTCATGTTGAAAATCATCCAAACAAACAATTGGCCACATTCTAAATCTGTTATTGAACGTCGATTCCTTATACAGGATACTGTGTTGATTGGATTTGAACCAAAAAATAAAAGTGTTGCCAATTGGGATCTCACAACGCAATGTATTTTTTCAATATTTCTCTTCTAATTTGTTACAACTTTGCAACTCTGTCACTTTTTATAACAACAAATCTGTTTGACATGGTGGGGTAACTCTAATTTAATAAAAAATTGACAAAGTCTCCAATGTAAATTAATTTAGCAGCATTACAATAAATTCAACTGTGCTAGTAGTGTGTAAAAAGATGTTGCCTGCTAAGTAGCATTGAAGATACCATTTTATACTTGTATCAGCCAATCACAACTAGTGCTCTCGAGTCTAGTTTATTGCGGATATCATTACTGTACTTCTACTCAGCAGAGCCGTTTATTGTGAGAGTAGCACCATTGGGGGAATATTATAGATGCCATGTTGGGCCCATTGGAACCAATCAGAATTGCCGATAGAAGGATTTGACCAAAGCAATCCCCTGTTACATGGGCCCAATACGGCCTCTTGTTTACTTCTGGCTCAACGGCTCTGCTACTCTACTACACTGTGATGTTGATTACTTCTACTTGTGAAAGCCCAGTAACTAGTAACTATGTTCTATCTAATTGATGTTATTTCAAAATCTGTTTCCCATAACGCATTCCTCTCACTGGTAATTTGACACATTATCATTATGATGTCTTTATGGCTATGCTTCTGTTCACATGACTAAGCCTCGTTTGTTGTGTAACATTTAGTTAGTTATGGGGCATATTTAGCCATGTTTTCCTTAAAATAACCTAAGATGAGTAGGGCGTACCCTCTCTAATAAGATCATATTGTTGGGTAGTAAAGGAATTGTACATTCGCCAATGTACTGCATGGCTAGTGCCCATATTGTAGGAATGCAGGCTGTAATTCGTTATGTCAAATAACAGGCTGGAAGAGGAATGCTGTTCAAATTTACTCATAGTTAAAAAAATTAAATGAGGAAGTTGAGAAAATTTTCAACCATTGTTAATCAAATTATATCATTAGAATATTCACTTTATCTACAGTGTAAGTGCAGGCCTGCATGTACCCATTATATTGGAGTGCAGACAACTTCCGGGACTCCTATGCGTGCGCTTGTAGGAGTGTTATCAGCACTGTGATTGGTTAGATGATATTTTGGTTGAAAGATGGAATGAAGTTATCTGAAAAGTTGAATTCTGGCAACAGTCCAAGGTTTAACTGCTAGAATCTGTATAACTACATGTGTGTATGTACTCTGATATGATTTAACCATTTGTTTTAGGCAGCCCACAGCAGGCATTTCCCACTAACTACTACTAAATACTTGTTGAACAAGAAACATGCTGATATCTTTGAGATGTATATTATGGTTTATCTACACGACAACAGTCAGTGCTAACCTAGACAGGTATGCTCAATATACTTGTACAATGTATAATATAAAATGTAATATAAATTTATATTATATTATATACACTAATAAATAAGAATTGTAGTATAATATTAGTGACAATAATATGCTCTACTTTATTAATAAATATACATAGTCAAATTAGTTATTGTTATCAATTATCTGTGTGAATAATTATACACTGCAATTGCATTGCTCTAGTAGATTTTAGGGTCACTGGTTCAAGTCCTGCACACTCCTGTCGTGGAAGGTGAGCTCTTCCACTCAGAGCCCAACTCCTGTTGCTTATACAAACTTCAGCTTCTAAACTCCGCTAAATAGGTGGCTGAATTCACGACAGTAACCAGATAAAGAATACAAAGTCACATGAATTGTTTGAAATTGTGCAAAAGTGTTGTGACCCCAACTTCAAGTCAGAGGTTTCGATATTTATGTGTTTTAGTGAAAGTACTCGGCCGGTGTCTCATTCAGCACAGTATAGCCCAGCTGTAGGACTACATAACTCACTGCAATGCTCTGTATTACAATAGACTTATTGCGACTTATTGCATGATTTGAACATCATTCCCATAGTAGTTATAATTGGTTACTCTATTTTAGGAAATCTGTTGTGGAAAATCATCGAGCAAAAAGTGATTCTACAGAGCTTCTAGAGTATCAAAAACCCTGCCCAGAATGCCCAGTAGCCATTTCTCTATCTAGCTTAGAGGAAGTTGATGTGAATTATGGAAATCATCAGTCAAAAGTTTTAGATTTTCTAGTCGAAGATCGATATATTCCTGGCCAGTTTTATTTCAATTATGGTACAATTATTGTAAAACTGCAGACGGACCAGAGAGTTGAACACTTTTTAGGTCGATTTTATGAAGACTCGGAGGTAAAATACAGTGCAGGAAATTCAACTTCTGCTGAGTTCTCGAAATATATCCTTGACTTAAAACAACACAATGAAACTACATTCTATATAGCAGACTATCAAAACAACTGTGTAAGAAAGTATGACGTTACGGAAGATTCCGTCAGCCAATATATCGGTCTGTGCCTTTACGATAAGGTGTCACAAGAACTGTTGCCAGGCCAGACATATTCAGCAGATTTTGATTTTCTGTCAGGTGTGGTGCAAATCGCCATCTTAGAGAAGCGTGGATTCATTCTCATGATAGACACACATGAGTACATTACTAAATACGATATCCGGACAGAAAGAGTACAACTACTCGGCAAAGATACTAAACTTCCTATCCAAAATCCACGCGGGATGTTAGCCAACAAGGAAGAGACCGAGTTATACGTTACCGAAAGTTTCAAATATTTGTCTAAAATTAATCTGGATACATTCGAGGTAACGCTACTCATCGGAGAGACTCAAAGTCCGGTTTCTGTGGGAATGTTGTCTTCATCCGAGATTGACTACGCTCCGGTTCTCAAATGGATGGTTCCGGACAAACTCATTGTATCTGTACAGATCGTCAAGGAAGCCATCCTATTTGTTGATCTGGAAGAAGGGCAGATGTATTCGGCTTGTCCAAGTAAGTGTTATGTGACTTTTCCAAGTAAGTGTTATGTGACTTTTCCAAGTAAGTATTGTAATACTGGATGGAATAATAGAAGCCTGCTCAGGATGAAAAGCCTACCTTTGGCCCTGCTGTAAGAAAGCTTTTATTTCTAGTAAAACTGGACAAAGTGATATTGATTGAGTTTTCATCTACACAGGTCTAAATGACCAACTAACTAGTAATATTTTGGTTTTTGACTCCATAAGCGAGATTATAGACCTTTTCTGTAACAGATCTGCTATAGTCACATGCATGCCGGCTACATGCTCTAGTTTTATTACGAATGGGGAATAACAAGATATTCTCCAATTTTCCAAACTAGCTTACTGATGGCTTTCCTTGTAACGAGAATGATTTGATAAGGAGGGGTAGCCTACCCTGCGAATAAGTAAACAGGGGTGGCAATTTTCTTGCTATCTCATCTTTCCTTGTTGATCTAGTCCTAGTGACTAGTAGAAGTTTACATCATGACGTCACGGTGTGCTAGTCAATCTGTCAAAGCAACTGATTAGCTGGCTTATGTATGTCCATGATTTCACAACAGGAAATCAATACTATAATTGTATACTAGTTGTTAGACTAATTTGGAATAATCATAATACTATTTATTGTTATCAGATACACAGAACATGACAGTGACTATACCAGGGAATATCAGTACTTGTGAACTAAACGCCCCCTCAGCTTTCACTGTATCTGCAAACAACTCCATTTATGTAGCAACCATAGTGGGATATGATAACTACTACTCCTACTACCCCTCTGACACAGCTAGTGCTCTGTTTAGAATGGAGGCTAAGCGTGAGTATCTATAACTAGTTAGTAGGAATATTATGGAAACAAGTGATGAATATTAAATGAATATGTGGGGGTGTCTATTCTGATGTGAACCCTACTTCTTCTGTATGAATAAAGGATTTTTTGTAAAATGAGCCGCCCTGAGTCATACTGTGTCATACTGAGTCATACTGACTTTATGTATCTTGTCAATTTTTAAACTTTAGCAACTTTATTTCTTTTTTATTAGAATAACTCGTCCAGATGCAAAGTTTATTAAAATTGGATTTTTTGTTGAAACTGGCACATAGGCCTACTAAAAAATCGGGTCTAGTAGGCCTATATTATGAATAATTATATTCAGCCAACTTGATTTGTAGTAGGTGCAGGATCTCATTTGTGATAACGCAATAAGCATAAGTCACCGTTTCTCGATCCATATAGAATGCAGCCAGTCACTGTCCTTTAAATAGTGGATTGATCTGCAATGGAGTTGTCAAATCTAATGGTCTGTGATGTTATTGTAGGCAGTTTGTGTGAGTTCCAGTCAGCAACTGGTAGTGAGTTGGTAGCACCTGCTCAGGCTGTCTTCAGTCAGTTTCAGACTATACAAGTCAGCTGTGAACCCGGTACAGCACTGAATTCCACCTTCAACACACTACAGTGTATGGACAACTCCCACTGGAACGGGACAATTCCTCACTGTATCAAGGTAATATAGAGAGATGTATGTTTGTACTAATTGTATAGCCTACTCACCATTTGAGGAAATGCTAACAGCTATTACTATCTCTAGCTGGATATAAATAGTCATAGAGGTACATGTAAATGTGTGCTAAAAGTACTAATCATGAGAGTTATTGCAATTTATGCATTGTTTACTTATATAAATGTATATTGCCAAAAGTACATATATACAATTCTAGATAACATCTGGTAAGGACATCACAGACCTGTCCCCTAGAGTTGGTCAGATATCTGGAGGAACACTGGTTACAGCTACTGGACTTGTGCCAAATTTTGGTGTGAAAGTCCATCTGAATGATTCAAATGGAGTTATGTCCCCTGTTGAGTTTACTATAGAGTGAGTAGAGTCCTTCATCAGTAGTCTTATAATATAGTCTCCATTAAACAAAATATGAGCAAACTTGCTAGAAACAATTTCTTTCTTATTTAACATAACATGTACACCTGCAGCGTAGTAAATAAAAAGATTTTATGTATAATAATTTATAGTATAATTTATGTAGGGCCTATATTCTATGTTCTATAGCCTTTGCTCCATGGAATTAGGTTTGATGTGCCATTTGAATCTCATGAGTTTTTATTCTTTTGAAGAGTAGCCTATAGAAATTGAACATTAGCACAGTAGAGACTTTCATGAAGGAGTAAAGAAGTTGTCCTTTCCTGCTCTAATATATGGAGCAGTAGAAGACAACTTCTCATTATAATCAATAGCTATAGTCTCCATGGTAGAGACTATCCAATACTGAACGGAGTAACTTCACTTCATAATAGCAGTAATGTGGGTCTAACCGCTAGTCCACTGCTGCCTGTTATTCAAAATAAAGGCTGTCTCCAGATATTGTTGAGAATATTTTATACTGCTGTTCTATTCACAGGCCAATGAGACTTCTCTTCAGAATGCCAGAACAGAATCGTACTGGTGATGTAGAAGTTATAATAAACCTAACAGAGAACATAACAACAAGATATAGTTTTACTTATAAAGAGGATCCAGTGGTTAACTATACCATCCTCTCTGCTACTATACTCAGGTATGGCTTTAGTTACAAGCAGATTTTCATAATATGTTTTATATAATATTGTTTTGATGGTTTGTGCATTGTTATTTTTTATTTGTATGAAATAACTTATTCTTCTGTAATTATATCAAGTAGAGTACTCCCAGGATGTTAGTCGGTTGCTATGCTAGTTGTTTGATATTGAGGTGAACTATGTAAATATAGCCATGAAGCATACGAATCTGTACTTCGGAATAGACAGTGTCCCTGACTACATTGTGAAGTTATCTTCTCTCTTACTCTGTGGGTATATTTACCGATAAACTCAACTCAAATGATAGTAGCTGGTCATCATTACATGTGCATTTATGTGTGCTATGTTTGTGAGTTGGCTATCTAGTGGACTGAAAGAACAAAAAATCTTCATTGTTATTTTAGTGGAGGATTCAACATGGAGTTTATAATGTCCAATATTGCGTCATCCAATGACTATGAGCTTGTTATACCCTCAAATAATAGGAGTTATGTAAGTATCGCTATCAACTACATCATCCATACTGTTTCATGAATTTCATATTCTTGCTCATAGAACTGCTATCAGTGAGCAACCTTCATTGTGATTCAAACTCGTGCATAAAAAGTAGAATATGAAGATGACTAGGAAATGATCACAGAAGAATGAAATGCCCCACCAATCACGAGATATAAGAGACAGTGGTATTCACATCTCATTCCTACATTATATTTTATTCTAAGGTATCATTGAGTGACTAATTGGGTAGAAGTACAATGATAATGTTTGTGACAGGACTCTGAGGTTATGTGTGTCTGAATTAAAAATGAGACGCCTGTTTTGTGCATCTACAGTATGATTAATAGTGTGTGTGGGAGTCTGCTGAGAGATGGTTATGTAATTTTTTGCAATGATGGAATTTTCAAAATGGCTCCACAGTCTAGGACAAACAGTTCTTGTCCGCAATATACTATACTTGATGAAAACCAATCATTCCCAGTTTATTAACTCAGCTCTTTACCCCACACTGAAAGATTCTGTTTCACAATTAACAATGTTTTCGAAAGATTATCCATCAAATTAAACTGTTATCGAAAATCCGGCTGTTAAGATGCTGTATAATAACTTTTTTTTCTTGTAGAGCTGTCAGGCCTATGCACCTAAACTAATCTGTAACGTTGAAAACTTCACAGGTAAGATAACTCAATAGTCTAACTCTAACATAATAGCTGTTACTACTTCTGGATAGCACATATATACATACGTTGTTTTGTGCTGAAAATTATGCTCATATGGAAATGTTTTTTGTTGAAGGGTATGCCTTGTGGATAGAATGTGTTGTTTGATTTATAGAGATTCAAGGTGAGGTCAGCCCATGGATATTGCCGGCAGAAATCAGGAGCGATGGAGTTTCTGTGCAGCATACAGAGAACATCACCTTAACAGTGTATGCTGACCCAGTGTTTGAGGTAATTCAGCCAGTAAACATTCGCTGTGTACAGTCACAACATACGTGTACCCTTCTACATTGTGTACATACATGTATATATTAAAATATTTCTTCTCTTGTTTCAAACATGGAATATCCCGAGTCTCTAGAGCTGTTCTACAGAACTCTATAGACTATCTTCTTTAGACATAAGGGGAGGCTGTTCATATTTATTCGCTATGTGACACATTCAAATTAATACCCTACATACTTACGTACATTTATGTGCATACTAAAGCTATTATATATTGGAGCCTGCTGTATCACATGTACAAGTACATGTAGACTTTTTTCATAGATTGATAAGATTTCATTTGACAACACCAAGACAAAGTTACTGGTGATACCTGGGAAACACCTGGATGTAGGACCTTTGAATTCATACTATGAAATTAGAGTTAATCTGAAGAACAGAGATCTTGCACTATCTTGGCAGTGTGACGTCACAAATACACTCCTAAAATGTCAACTTCCTGAGGAAGACTATTCTGAGCCTACCAGAGTAGCGGTGAGTGAATATAAATCTATAAATCTGAATGCTGACTAGTAGACTGGTTAGTGTAAGAAAATAACACGTACCTATTCTACTCTGTGTCTTTGCATCATGTACTGCTAAATACAACATAATGTATTAGCCATTCATCGATACATTGATGCCTGCTGTTCTTACAGTATATACATTGTATGTGCAACAGTGAATTATATATACAAACCATGAGAACCAATATTTTTTAATCGATTGCATATTTTAGGTTCGTCTTGGAAATCTAGAACATACAATAAATACACGTTTGGTTCCAAAAACGGAACCAATAGTGAAGCATGGTGCTAGTGCAGTACCCACCATCATATCCATCATCGCTGTTGTGGTGGTGGGTGTGGTTATCGTCGTAGCTGTCGCGTGCTACCGTAGACGACTCTCTGCAGCTAAAAAGTTTGAAAGAATACGATTCCAATCCATCTTATCAAGTGAGTTGTGCTATGATAGTTTGGGATCGATTATTCATGACAATCACAACGTTTAGACGTCAGAAATTCATTTCAATGATTTTTTAATAGTGATGTCATCAGATTTTTTGTAGAATGTTGTTTTAGTGTAGTGTAGATGTACAGCATAGTAGTGAATGACTGTTGAAAATTATCCAGCTACAAAGATTAAGGTTCAAATGGAAATAAATATAATTGTGGGCTCCGGATAATGAGAACTTGTTATTGTTGTTAAACAAATTTAGATTATTATAAATCAGGTTATTTTTGCTAAAATTCTGTGGAAGAGTTGCAGGTTAGACATTATTGAGTATTCTGTATTCTGATTGGACAATTTGTATTCTGATTGGACAATCTATATTCTGATTGGACAATTTATATTCTGATTGGATAGGTATATTATATTATTTTAAATGTTTCAGAGGACAATGCACCGGTTACTGACTGGTATTCTTATATCGATACTGACCTCAAGTCCAAGTTGGAGCCTCTTCTCATTGAACCAGAAATGCTGAAGATTAAAGAAAGCAAGAGCATTGGTGAAGGAAACTTTGGCACCATATATCTGGGTCAGCTGTTTCATGATAAACTCCTAACTACAGTCGCTGTTAAGACTACGAAAGGTAATAGTTTTGATAATGCTGGTAGCATTAGTAGAAGTAATCAGTAGTAGTAGTAGTAGTAGTAGTATTAGTGATAGTGGTAGTGGTAGTGATAGTAAATGTAGAAGTAGTAGCAGTAGTACAGACAGTAGTAGTAGTTAGTATTGGTCATAGTAGTATTAGTGATAGTAGTAGTAGCAGCAGCTCTAGTGGTGACTGTAGTAGTAGTAGTGGCGGTGGTGGCAGCGGTGGTAGCAGCAGTGATAGTCACAGTTATGTAGTTGTCGTAAGGTAATATTAGTAGTACTATTTATTATAGCCAATAGTTAGTACATTGCTGTAGGGCTAGTAGTTGTGGCAGTTTTAATGTGTCTATTCGGATTTAAACTGACCTTTTGACTACAGATATAGAAACATCAATACCAATGATTGAGAAGTTTCTAGAAGAAGCTGTTATTCTACAAGATTTCCGACACGCAAATGTCCTTGAGACTCTTGGAGTCTGTATTCCAAATACGGACAAACCACAGGTTATACTCCCTTATATGGCAAATGGAGATCTCAAGTCACTTATTCAGATAGAGCACATGGTAAGTGTAGTACTCACTAATACTTACTATCATTGGAATGTTTTGTTCTCACACACATTAGTTCCAAGCTCTGCTAGTGTTATTGATATTAACTGATTTGAAGGTTTGATTTACTTTTCAAAACATGTTCATGGGACATGAATCCTTAGAGATAACATAAATATTTTTAGGGGTAAAATGAGTTCATAAAATGTGTTTATCGAACCGAAAAGTTGGTAAAAGAGGTTTGTGCATTGTGTCCCCTTGATACTATGGAGAGTTGTCTTTCTTCAATGCTGTGAATTGAGTATCCCAATATATATTGTACATGTATATTTGCTCTAATTGTCTTTGGAGGTAAAGATGTGCTTTTAAAAGTCCATGCACCCTCCATTTCATGATTAAGGGTCTCATTAGTGTACCTAACGGTCTGTGTGTGGGGGATGATTGCAGAGTTCTCGAGATTAATAGACTGGGAATCATGTTTTTGGGCCGAGCAGACAAACTAGCCTTCATAAAAAGGGCCGTCGTTAACAATTATTTTTTTGATCGGGTATAAAGTGCCGTACCGAGCGATTTGTTGAGAATGTAACAAAACAAAAATATATTTTTCTAGTGAAAGATGTATTTTAAATACTTGTATAATTAAATGTAGTATCCTTCCAATGTGCAGTTATGAATTGAGCATTTTATTAGAATTTAATCAACAATTTAATCCAGAGTTGTAGCTGAATAATAACTTAATTCTGCTTTTACACCTGTTAGTGAACCTGTTTGGCTATGTTACATACAGTACACTTCTTGCAATAGTAGTGCCAGCAATCATTGTGTGAAGTATTACTGCTGACAATGTAGACTTGACACTCTGTAATGTTCATGTATTTGCAAGGTGGGCATTCTCTGACACCCACACTTGTCGGATATAATTTTATATAAATTATGCTATTCACTTATCCAGCAATTCACCCTGGGAGATCTGATGCACTTTGCCAAACAGATAGCTTGTGGGATGGAGTACCTATCAACTAACAAGTTTGTACACAGAGATCTTGCTGCTAGGAACTGCCTGTGAGTAACAATAAGTAGTGTAACCATGCAGTATCATTAGACAGTTTACCTACAGAATACAAAATTAGATGTGTAGACTGGGGGAGGCAAATCCAAAGTTCTTTTTTGGTACTCGACTATGTGTATATCGGTTGATCTACAATGTAGGTAGGACTTTATGACTAGTTTGGAGTTATCACCACATTCTTGGTTTTTCTAACCAATGACAATTCCAAGCACCATGCTGTTTTATTGAATCCTAGACGAGGTATGTCAGAGTTAGGCTAAGTTCTGCGGTTATTCATAACTGATACCTGCCCATCCAATTGTATGTATCAGAACAGATGCTACAAGGTGGTAGTAAAGTGAATGTCCTTTTATATCATGTTCATAACGTGTGGTAGTCTGTTATAGACTATGAATTTCCTATCAGAGTAAATGCCGATATATCATAGACTTTGATATAGACTAATAATGAAATAGGCAGCATGTAAGCTATTATAATATGTTTATTATTATATATCATACCTACCATGTGTCCATACATGTATATAATATATACATTTCTATGCTGGTAGAAGCTATATTACTGTCACCTGCTAATCATGAATCCTTATCTTTTGTGTATTTAGTTATGATATCACTAAATTATGCACTTTGGATGTAGTCTCATCCTCATATATAAGGTAGCGTGGCCGAGCGGTCTAAGGCGCTGGTTTAAGGCACCAGTCTCTTCGGAGGCGTGGGTTCGAATCCCACCGCTGCCAAATGTTTTATTTTGACCTTCTAGTGTGGAAAAAACCTGCTAGATTTTAGTCTATGGTGTAGTCTTCTTCTGAAGATATTTTCACATATTGTTGATTTTAGATCCTCCCATTTCAAAAAGTTCTATCATAATCATATTTGGAGTTGTGTTCTCAACACCTTATATAGCTTTGTGGTGGACACAACTCCAAATCAGTGGCCTTTTGTTTTAACATTGTGGCGTTATGTCGTTCATTAGCAGACTAGTTATATCTGTGACATTGTGTTATGCAGGGTAAGTGAAGGCTACATTGTAAAAATAGCAGATTTTGGATTGTCCAAAGACCTCTACAGCGGTGAATACTACAAGAGAGACGACACAAGCTCCGTACCTCTACCAATCAGGTGGTTAGCTCTGGAAAGCCTCAGAGCTGGCAAGTTCAGTGCGGAGAGTGATGTGGTACGTTGGTAGTTTAGACTGAGAGTTTAGTATAGCTTTGTACACATTGAGGGCATGTACAGTATGCCTCTCTTTATTTGTTGAAATTCTTATTTAGAGATACTCTAATCACAACCATGTTTCGTTTCTTATAAAATTCAATAATAATTAATTATGTAAAAAATAAGTTCATATTAGATTCTTTTGGAGTCGTTCTCACTTTGAATTCAATGAGCTAATGTACTACATATTATAGGTAACAGAGTAACTGATATGATAACTAACAGTTCTTTAGCTCTCTCATGCAATACAGCCAACATATACGTAGCATCTGCCTGTTCCATCCAAGAACATTATTTTTTAAGTGATGCAAAATATTATTCTTTCTGCTATAAATTCTGTTATCCTGTCTCTATTTAGTGGTCCTTTGGAGTGGTGGTTTGGGAGTTGTGTACTCGTGGAGGACAGCCTTATTCTGACATAGACTCATGGGATATAAAACCTTTTCTGGAAGAGGGGAGGCGACTGGAGCGCCCCACCTTTTGTCCACCATCAGTGTAAGCTAATCATTTAGACTGTGGTCAAGTTCTTTAATAAATAACTTTTTTGCCCCTTTATATTTAGAATCTGAGTTGGTAGTGGTGGATATTTCAGTCTCATTTTGCTACCTTCATAAAATGATAGAAAGCCATCATTATTGTACTCATTATCTAAATTTTAAAAATTTTGATATAAATTATAGTTTTAGTATAAAATTTACACGCATCAGTTAATTTATACTTTTGGTATCTCCATGTAATTATCACAAATAGGTATTCGCTCCAAAAACCTTGCTGGTTTTTTTCATCTCGGCATATTATTGGAGTATAAGACATCTTTGGGTACGCTTATATTTTGTTGTAGCTGGGAAGCAGTATCTACATGTTGGATGGAGAGTCCTGAGGACCGCCCCACCTTTGCAATGATGCACGAGTTCTTTAGCGCTCTGTTAGAGGATGTAGAGTTTAATCCGCATGGTGCCTATACATACGTTAGAGAGTACACCAAGTCTATTCCTAACGACTACCTCACTAGTAAACAGGTGTGGGAGTTATCCCTCTATCAGATAGATGTATATAAACCAAAGTGACGGGTTTTAGCTTGAGACAATTATCTTATTTTTACACTCGGTACGACATGCCCACATGATTGTATTGTGATAAACTTATTCTGTGAACTAAATCTGGAGAGAACACACTAAATTCTGCAAATCCAAAATTTCACAAGTCTCTACTAATTTTATGAATCTCGCTTTATTACCGAACTTCAACTGATTCGAGTTACTTGAGTGCAGTGTAATATGCTATTTATCACTTGTAGGTGTATTAAATTCTATGTACATGTATTTGATGTTCACAGGTTTCTGACAATAAGCTAAAGTCGGAGTTACGGAAATCTACAACAAGTTTAGAGATTGAGACAGCGGCATGATAATGTGTGACAATCTGCTCTGGGCACGTCCTAACTAATAACCTACTACAGTTTTATCAGGGTACATAATTATGTTATTCTATTTTGTCTCTTTGCTGCTTATACACATATATGTTGTACATCAAATAAAGGTTGCATTAGTTTTTTGGACATAGTCTACGTGTGTTTTATTTCATTATACATGTACATGATGTATTCTATTCTGTTACACACATCATATTTTATTTCATTATATATTATATATTTCATTATTATTTATATTACATTCTGTTTCATCATATATACATATATATCCTATATTGCCATTTTATGTCAAAAGCTTACTTAAAGGCAAAATACTGTATTTTCTGTTTTTTAGGTTATTTCGTGTTTTATTTTCTTACACAAGACTATAGAATATACACTTAATGGGTGCATAGAATGTTTTTTATTTGATATGCAATTATAAAGTTGTACACTTAGGGTTCTTTTACCAGCCTAGTCAGTTTTATACTTTTATATTTTTATACAAAATGAGATCCTGTCCATTCAACAGAGGCAATGCGAACAGGAAATGTGGTTTCCTAGGTCAGTCTCTTTCTGGCGTCTTACCTCAACAGAACGTGTATAATATTATAACGAAATATGCAGCATGGTATGTTTTTAGTTGCAAGCCAAGAATACTTTATTATTTATCATTTATTTTCTTCTTAATGACTGGATTCTTTATAATAAAATACGAAACTGTAAGACGTGGTTTACTTTTACCAGTAATAGAAATATATAATACTGTTAATAGAATGATACACAAATAGAGCGGTTGGTTCTGAACTTTTTACAAATCTAGGAATTCATGATTTTCATTTTGCTCAACTTAGGGGTTGGATTTACCGACTTGAATGAGATGTTAGTTTATGTTTAACTACATGTACACCTGTATGTGTACCCAATTGGTTTCTACCAGGAGAGTGCTACATGGTGTTAACAAACCTCATCATTTATAATTAGGGTGAAACTTCACTTTTAAACTGTTGGTAACTTATTGGATTTAAAACTATTCCATAGCGCAGCATAGTCACTCATAAATACACATGCTACATGTATATAATGTTAGTAAAGGCAGCATACATGTAGTATGTATGAGTATATATGTAGTATGTATGAGTATATGTAGTATGTATGAGTATAATTATGTAGTATGTATGAGTATATGTAGTATGTATGAGTAGGCCTATATGTAGTATGTATGAGTATATGTAGTATGTATGAGTATATGTAGTATATATGAGTATATGTAGTATGTATGAGTATATGTAGTATGTATGAGTATATGTAGTATGTATGAGTATATGTAGTATGTATGAGTATATGTAGTATTGGTCTGTGTTTTTTGCCTTTCAATTTTTTTGAGTTCAATTTTGATTTAAATTTAAATATGGTGTATCATGCGCTAAACTAATTTCAAAGGGAGCTAGTAATATTATCTGAAAATTCACATATCTGAATACAGTAAAAGAAATATTTATGCAGCGGCTTTTTCTGATGGTTTGTTAATTAAGATTTGGTGAATTCCTTTGAAGAATTGTTGAAGAATTAATGCATGCATACAATGTATATACAATGCACAGGTATACACGTATATATACAATGTATACACACACATACAATAAATAATATCATTACCAGGCATAATTAGCCGAATAAAATAACTTGTTATATTGCTGCATATTGTTATGCATCTATAGCATGCACCAGCAATATCCGGCTACGCCTAATGTATGTACATGTACCTAATTAAGCTGTTACTAGAGCCTTTTTATTAGCAAGAATTAGAAGTAAAATAGTGAAAACTTGATTTCAGCTTTTTAGGGATGTGAACAATAGAGAAGCTGCTTTGGAAAACAACAAGCCTATATCATTAACATTTAGCTTACCAGCTATATGTACTGTGGTTAATGTACAGGGATGTTTACATGTACATGTATATTGCTCACTTAGCAAAATATTTGCTTCTGTTAACAATAATAAAATAAAAGAAGTTGCATTTTGGATTATAAATATTTGTAATTGATACTCTTGTTAAATAAAAGGATAATATTCTCAGAAGGCTGCAGCTTCTACTCTGACTAGACTGTATATGACATGATAGTAATATGCAACAATAAATTTCATATCAAATATAATAATAGGATAGGAATAATTACCATTATAATAAAAATATTCCCTCTATAATAAACATGCACATGTATTATAATATTACTGTATATTGAATATTGAACATGCACTAAATTTAAAAGAACATATGACGTAAAAAGTGTTGGGGTCTTCAAACCATTTCATTTCATTATTATTATTGAGCACTGTTATATATAAAAATTATGTGTATTGTTTTATTGTGATTATCTGTAGTAATAATATTATATATACACAAATATATTAACACTTTGTCAAAAACATCCAGTATAATAACATTATTTTATCTGTGAGGTTGGTATGGTACTTTAATTTATAATCCGTATCAAGGCATTCAAATATAATAGTGAAATATTTAAATATTATAAGGTTGATTATGACTGCTTTTTAACAAATTTCCAAGTGATGAAATTGCAGGTATAACTCAGTAAAAATTTACTAACTACTAACAATACCATAACTATGTACAGCCACATTTTAAACCATAGAAGGTCCTGGTGTTCAGACAGGAAGCCATATTTACTTGAAACTGATAAACTAGGCAATTTCATGTTAGCGTTAGACGCTCTCTTCTCTAAACCTCAGCCAAATAGTCGTTCATTTTCCTCGTGTTGGACGCAACAGGAAGCAAATACTCCTGGGGCTGTAAATATACATACATATGCAAGTAGTGCACATTCACTCAATACATCATTGCGTTTCAAACCTATAACGTCACAAATGTAAAAGATTTTACACGAAATTCACCGAATAGTCATATTGTGTATTTTATATTTGATAAGAACAAATATTCAACTAATGCATTTCCTCTGCTGGAAGAAAATACTTGTATATTTTTTTTATACATTTATTTTACTGATGCTTTTGTACTACATGGTGAAATTTGGTAATTTTGGTTTCAGTTGTGGATAAACTATACTTCAAAAGGTATTGTCATTTAAATACTGTTGGATTAATTTTATCCAATACCAAAGTTTATCATTTCACACTTAGAGCACGCATTAATGCAATGTACATTGTATAACCTGAGACAGCTTAACAACATGCTGTGCGTACTATCAACAATATAATACAATACTATCACGTGCTGTTTAGAGGTTGTATGATAAAATTGTGCAGTAAATAGCTCTCTAAAGACCTTCTTAAGCGTTGCTAGGTAGTGTACTGTTCATAATAGAAAGTCAAATAAACCATTTTGTGTTGTCCTCTTATTTGAAATGCAATATTTTGCCACTCACCTCAACTTCCACAGCGTTCTCAACATAATCTAGAGGGATGTCTTTGGTGTACTCTCTGATGTAGGAGTAAGGACTTTGTGGTGAACACTCTGTGCCTTCGAGGAGTTTGTTTAGGAACTCATGAATCGTAGAAAATGAGGGGCGGTTTCCAGGGGCCTCTAACCAACAGCTCTGCATCACATCCCAGCTACAAGCACAATCACAGATAACTTATATATACTGACTATACTCAGTCGGCTTTACATGTAAACTGAAAAGAGTCTCAAACATACACTGTAGTTATATTCATGTTTACATGAAAATTTTATAGTTTTATAGCTTCAGATACAAATATTACACTACACCCTTCACATCTCAAATATATCATGTAAATTACAAGGGTCTATATCATTATAATAAATTCTTCAACTACAACTTAAAGGTAGCATGTTTTGGTAATCAACAATTTCAAGCTGTTTGAACATTCACTGTGTTAGAGACATGCATCAGTTCGTCATGTTTGCATTGTAAAGCTGTTGTTTTTTCTGAAATGACATGTTATTGTGATAGCACCACAGCATATAATTCTAAATATTATATGAATTATTATACGTAGGCATAAAATAGACAGATTGAGAATAATATTTTTTCTGTAAATGTGGTATGTGACGTGCCGTTCACCATCTGCAGGATACATTTTTAGTCAACATTCTTTGAAAAACTGCAACCAATTGTCTGGTGATGTTGTTTGGTGATATCAGTTGGAATTGCGAAAGATTGTTTTAGCACTGTCACCAGTAAACTGGTTGTAAGACACCCAATCTAAGTATTCAGAGACCATATTGCGCTAAGTATTTGAGGACCACGTGCTAAGTATTTGAGGACCATGTGCTAAATATTCGAGGACCATGCTAATTGTATTACTGCATGGTGAAGTGATAAAGGAAAAGCCTGGTCCGTAAATCAAGTATAATAATGGTGAAATATAACAACATTTGGCACTATCATCTACTAAATGTCTGAACAGGGAAATAAGAAGAAGGAAAACCGATATGGTTGCCAACTCCACACACAGCTAATAAATATTCGTTGCATTTAAAACCACCTATGAAAGTGCCATTTTGAGAATAAATGAGAATAATTAAACTATTGAACAATATTGATTGATTAATTACTGTTTCCTCATCACAAATTATAACGATAAAATGATTGTTGACGCAAGACCATAACATAGATGGACATCAAGTTTAACATCAACTCACTGAGAAAATATACATCCAAAAAATTATGTGAATTCCTAAATTTTTTAGATATTCTAGTCATAGTGCATATTATATAATAGATTATTACTGCGCTGTGAAATAGTGAAGGACTACACCGGTGGCTGTATGCAGCAGATTGAATCAAATATACTCTTATATATATTTTGTAGCATAGGTAACTTACACTACTGGAGGACAAAAGCTTGGTTGGTGGAGTCGCCTCCCCTCTTCAAGATAAGCTTTAACATCCCAAGCATCAACATCTGGATAAGGCTGACTGCCACGAGTACATAACTCCCACATTAACACACCGTATGACCACTGAAATTTATAGAAGATGTGGATGTTTACAAAACAGATCAGTATAACAAACTTAGAAACTATTCTGTCATAAACTATTGAATGCAAGTTGTACTTTAATAATATTTTATGAAGATGTTTTTGTGGGTTGAAAGTTTAGTGATAAAAAATAATATAAAACACAATTTTTAGTTATTTTCATTATATTTTGACAGCAATTCTCTTATCATTATCAGAGGGAAGCAAGAAAAGTATTTTTCATCATCCGCCTTCCTCTAATGATAACAACTACAGGACCCTTGTCGAAATATATAAAGGAAAATAGCCTCACGAAAATGTGTCTTATATTATTATTTCCATTTGTCATAATATCATTGTCATAAATCTTGTATATTGCCTAACTCGTAAAAATTACATAACACAATAAAAGTGCGAAGAGAAAATGTGTATTAGGGACTACTGAGCACTCATAAATAGCACACGAACTGAGAGTCTCTCTATACTACATGTAGTAGGCCCGTAAACGCTATAAACTCACCACGTCACTCTCTGTACTGAACTTTCCTACTCTCAGACTCTCTATTGCTAACCATTTTACAGGAAGAGCCACACCACTTTTCTCATCTCTTCTGTAGTAGTCATTGCTGTAGATGTCTTTGGAGAGTCCAAAGTCTGCTATCCTAACAATGTATTTGTCGCTGACTCTGCAAGTGTAAAGTAAAGCTATATTACCCAAAAGGCAATGTTACTGTATAAGGCAAAGCCTTTGGTGTTTAGTCTAATTTATAGTATACATGTAGCTGTCAGATTCTAAATATACTAATGCTAGTGCATAATTTTTTGATATGACAGATAAGTAGTTAAAAAAAGAGGACAGCTTCAAAGTTTAGGCTGCTAGATCATCACCCGATAGAAATAAAATTACAATTTTTTCTAACACAGGTTTGTGTACGTTTTGCATGCAGACTTTCAGTTTTTGATTATCGCAATTAATTCTCACGACGCAAAGGACCCTACAATCCTCTTTAGAACACGTAAAACTAGTAGTTAGATAAACTCATTAGCTTAAGTAATTAGTAATTAGCAATGTTAATCCATGGTCAATAAATGATGTAATCTTCTTGAAACTTACAGACAGTTCCTAGCAGCAAGATCTCTGTGTATAAACTTGTTGTTACAGAGGTACTCCATTCCACAGGCTATCTGTTTGGCAAAGTGCATCAGATCTCCAATGGAGAATTGCTGTAAAATAGTATATTACGGGTAATTGTATTCAACAATGCTTTTAAGTAAGTAAATATACATGCATATTAGCCCACTGATTACTGACTAATTGCAGTAGATCACCAGTTATGGATAAAAATAATCCTGCATCCTTCTACTTCCCTGGGAAAAGCTGCCAATATACAAATTAGCCAATAATCCCCATAATCTACTTGAAGAATGATTATTCTTAAAATTGGCACGAATATGCTTGCTTATAGAACATTTAAATGAGCAATCCTTATAATTATGTAGAATTACATTTTCAATAAGAAGTATGAGTTGTGCATGACTTGTCTTCATACACGTACATGTAGGTCAGTGAGAGTTCAAAACTTTGTATATTTATTCACTATTGTGCATTTACTGAAATACAGTGATGGCAGCTCTCAGCAAAAGCTCATGTACTTTTACAGAATGTGCTCTTTTACAGAATGCTGATATTAGATACATGTATATGTATATATTATGTTAGATCAGGGATGCCCAAATGTGTCCCTAAGGGACACGGTGTCCCTTTGCATGGATTTTGGTGTCCCTTCATCACCTCTCAAATTTCACATGCAAACATGTCTTTTTGTGGATGAGCGGTGAAAGCAATTGCACTGCTCAAACTACACTCAAAAATACATCCCAATGTTAAAAAATCCCCACATTTGAACATGTTAAAATATTTCTAGCTGACACAAGTAGAATTCTGTCAACGATTTAAAACCTACAACAAATTGATGGCCTGATTGACCTAACCACAGTGCCAAGAGCTGAAGACAGAATGAGGTGGAAAGCGCAGCTACCCCAAATTATCTAAAATTACTGTCAAACTGATGACACTCTTTGGTAGCACATTCTTGTGTGAGAGTTTGTTCAGTCATCTGAACTACATGTATATCAAAAGCAAAAATCAGACAAGACTGACTGACAAACATACCAGGCAGCTACTAAAAGAGACACAGATTTTGAGGATGATACAAGAGAAAGGACAACTCCATGTCACTCACTAATAATTGTATTCACAAGTGAACCATGGAGCATGCTTTGAATATTTATCACAATTTTCATATAATTTGCTTAAGGCCAAATCAGACTAGCAAATATTTTCGCCGCATTTCATCACGTTTTGCCAGCATAGCAACTTTTTCTGCTGAACAACACGCTAGCGATGCTTCCTCCATGAACACATTTTTTAGTCATGACTTCTACGCGCACATTACATTATGACAGCGACTCAATTTGGAATTTTTGTTTACAAACGAAAGTGTAGAATGGAGCCCATAAAATATTGCTGTCCTATCAGAAATCAGTGTTATTGAGAATTAAAAGTAAAATATTAAACACGCTTGATATTTGGCGAACAGGGCGTTTGTGTTAATTTTGTGACGCCCTGTCCCTCCACCATCATTTACCGGCTAATAATGACCGGAATTCGCTAGTCTGTTTCTACTTTTATTCTGTTTTCGTGAACTTCAAAAGTAGATGACTAAACTGCTATTATACATGTACTTGAGTTAAAACAAAATCAATAAATACATGTGCTATAACTATAAAATAACTCTTTTTGTATCATAATCAAATTGTCCATTTAATAATCGCAATAAATGCAGCAGCAAAAACTAAGTGTCCCTTGCTCTGATGCGTGTTTAGAATTTGTCCCTTTCCACCAAAAAGTTTGGGCATCCCTGTGTTAGATATATAATTATTATGCACGCGCCATCCCTGAAATCACTGTAATGGTCTTATGGTAACTTCTGAGGCATAGTGATACTATATAAATACATAACATATAATCATGTGCAGCCTAATATAATACATGTACATAATATTATGCTATAATTATTATACATGTATGTCATTTAGATGGTTGTAGGCGTGTACAGTCATGTAAATCTTAGCATAAGTTCCCACATAGAAAACAGGACCGTAACCAATAGTACAGCAATTCAAAGTTAAACCTGAAATGACTAAATGATCATGAAATAAATAAGTAGGTAGTTGGTAGTTCATCCCTTACCATGTGCTCCATCTGAATGAGTGATTTGAGATCTCCATTTGCCATATAAGGAAGTATAACTTGTGGTTTGTCTGTATTTGGAATACAGACTCCAAGAGTTTCAAGGACATTTGCGTGTCGGAAATCTTGTAGAATTACAGCTTCTTCTAGAAACTTCTCAATCATCGGTATTGATGTTTCTATATCTGTGAATAGTTCATAAATAATTTTAGAATTTAACTTTTAGGTCATGTTAGAATCTCTATAGAGTGGAAAAATTGATGTTTCTAAAAATGAGATAAAGAGAGGCAGGCACTTGGTGCTACCTGCTTGTGAACACAGTCACAAGGGACCTACATGTATATAAATGAAATTGTCACTTTCTCTGTATTTCGCAATTAATTTAAATTGTTATTGCTTTTTTATAAGATTGTGATTTGACATATATGTGGCAATACAACACTTGAGTCTTCTCCATGAATAAAAATCACAACACTGACAGTTCGCCATGATGAAGCATAAATTGATCCAGGACCCATCTACTTATAGTCTAAATGTATGTTAAAGTAAATTTAAATGTTTCAAGATTTACAATCCATACTTAGAATAGTAGAATATTAATTTTGGTTATACAAAGAATTTGAAGTAAATTTATTTTCTTTGCAAATATAACTTACCTTTAAGCGTTTTAATAGCAACAGTTTTCACAACTTCCCCGGTATAAACTTGACCCAGATATATAGTTCCAAAGTTCCCCTGTCCAATAGGAGCTCCTTCTTTTAGCTTTAGAGTCTCTGGTTCGATCAGAAGTGGGTCGAGTCGAGCCTTGAGATCAACATTGATACTAACAAACCAATCGTTGTTTTCTTCTACAATAATGGACCACAGTCTATGATACTTTGGTGACAGACTAACTGTTGTACTTAGATTTAGACTAAGTTGCAAACACCAAAGTCAAAGATGTATTTTTGCTGCCATTTGGTCAAAAATTATTTATTGGTTATGGATTATGAAATGGACCAGTTCAAGTCAGAAGTGATGCTCTTGAAATACAAGAAAGAATTTGTTTATAAATGCAAACAGCACCAAAAGAAGCACTGTAGATAGAGAAGGAGGGTTCATGGAGGTCATCTTCGGAAAACGAAGGACAGCTAATGTAACATAATATACAGCCCGTAACCTGTTAACAACTCATAATACCAGGTCATTTGCTGCCTGTCTTACATTCAACATGTCAGCTGGGTGTATATATAATAACTATTAATATACATCAATATACCAGTAAGTGATACACCCTTCCCTCTATTATTGCATAAGAATAAATTCAAAGTCACAACTTTGAAGACATGATGACCAACGAACTACAGTTTTTTATATTTCAACCAATCCCTGGAGTTAGACTGGATAATTCGATTAGACTTTGGTCTCTTGATGATGTTAGCATGTTAAGTAGAGCAGATTAGATTTCACTAAAAACAATTAATTGGAACATCGATTTTGTGTCTGCAGACTACAGCTTCTCAATCTGCCAATTCTCTGTACAGAGAGTGGCAACAACAACAATTAATTTCGACTATAATATGCACAAAAAAACTTCCTAAAAGTTATTTTAGTGACAAGCGAACAAAGAAAGCATGTAGTTATTTGAATTTTGAATACAGTAGAGCAGGTAGTTTATCAACAAAATTAATAAATAGACAGCTGTCAGTTGCATAACATTTCTACCCAGGATTTGGTCTACAATTCAGAACATCATTGTATGATGCAGCTGACTAACGTTCAACCAACTGTAGGCTTAGATTTTAAAACTGACATGCAATAGCTTACAAGTCATGATACTCCCAATACCCTGCCATACCAGTGATGTATTAGTATGTTTGTGGATAACTTACTGGTGAATCTGAGAGAATTGATTCTCATCTCAGCTGCTCGTCTTGAGGTTTCGCGACGTCTGTACCAGACAACGAGGATGACAACAACCACAATCACTGACAGTACAGTAACTACTACTATCGCTGCTATACTACCGGCAGCCATAGTAGTTGGTTGAGCAGTAGATGAATCTGGTAAGAAAACAGCACTTACTGGCTGAATATACAAATTCCCAAGTTGTACCTGCAATCAAATTAAAACAAAATTCTTGTGATTAGTTTTAACACTTTCGCATCAATTCTGGGGATAATTTCACATTAGTAGGTCAAAATTTAAACAATGATCTACTTTTTTTACTGCTGTCCCCTAATTATAGCAGATATAACATTTCGAGTAGAAATGAGTTGTGTTGTCGATTGGCATACTCAGTTGTCCAATTGGAAAGGAGGAAAATAAGGTCAGCTTAAAATTGAAGAACCATTTTCTCTGTCGCTTCACATTGACTTTCTTTGAGGAAATGCAGTGCTACATTATGTTACATTGGTGACATCTGACAAATGTGGTGACTGGGTGTTCCCATACACAATTGATTAGATTAAATTACTTATTTCAACACTGAAGTGCCAAAAGATGAAAACAGACATCACTAGAGTGATTGGTCAACAATTTCTTATAAAGTTCAGTATTGAGCAGTAGCCTAGTAGCTGTTGGGCTAGCTGCCTATGCACAAGTTATTGTCAGCCATTTCCATGATCTGTGATAATAGGCTATAATTATAAAATACACTCTGCAGATTATTATATATACAATAGATACGGTACTTACATAAACTTTCTTAGGATCAGAGTTTGGCTGCATATCTTCCAGTTCTGGTTCACATTCTATGACATTGTCAGAAATTAGTACAATCGTACAAAGTATAGCCTTAGTGTCTTCCATTAAAATGCCAATTTTATAGTACTGGTTTAGCGTGCCAACATCGAGACCTTTTCCTTCTAGCCGTAAACGTTCCCCCATGTTCAATGATATTGTCTCTGTCTAAAATTTAGTTGTATTGCTAATAACTGTAAGTCTAAAATACATCTAACCTCAGACCTTGCTGGTAAATTATTGTCTTTCTATTGTTTGTCTAAATAATTGGTGCTGAAGCTGAAACTAGTTGCTGTCAAGAGAA
This sequence comes from Bugulina stolonifera, assembly GCA_935421135.1. Taxonomy (NCBI): domain Eukaryota; kingdom Metazoa; phylum Bryozoa; class Gymnolaemata; order Cheilostomatida; family Bugulidae; genus Bugulina; species Bugulina stolonifera. The sequence continues at coordinate 8,967,674 of OW285193.1, read as the reverse complement.
TATATAAGTGGTAGATGGGCCTATGTCATTTGGTAGCTTCCACTCTAGTAAACATGGGGATATAATCTACCCCATGATCCTTATAAGCACCGAGTATTATAGTCATACGGCATAAATACATGTACGTCCAGAAACTAGAGTAGTTACTACATGTAGTCCCTATTCGTACTCACCTCAAACACTGGATCATCATAGACTGATATGGTCAGGTTATTTGAGCTTTTCATGACGATACCATCACTAGACAACTCCACAGCCAATATTCTAGGGTTTGGTGAAGACACATTTGCCACTACAATGGAATTAGAACATCACTTTAAAATATTTCCACAGAAACCCAAAATAAACCGCAGATCTGATAGTGCCAAAATTATGCTACCTTCTTTGGATATTTAATCATCGTATATCAATACACGATTAATAACCTTTTGTTTCTTTAAATCAAACACTCGTAGGACATGTACAACGAATTTTAACATTGATTTACAAAATCTATATAATTTCATGATTTTTCCTGCTTATTTTGAAAAAAACTGTATGCAAAACTCAGCTTTTCATGAACAAAAGCTGTCAGGAACAACAGACAGACACTCGGGACATTCCTAAAGTTACAGTAGAAGCGGAATTGTCTTTCCTTCACCAGAATCACAGCTATTAGGAAAATAGCTCAGCAGTGCAGAAATTAGTTAAAAATTAGGGTAATTTAGCTTAATGTGATAGTGTAAAAGACAAGATATATAAAATATAATATAGTATCACTTGAAGGTGGTCACCTATGAAACTTAGGGCCGGGCTGCCACCCCCTCTCCCTGAGTTAAATAAAAACTATAACTACTTGTAAATAGCATATGACCCCATAACACCATACCTTCAAAGTTATTTATGTCACATCTTACTTCATTGCTCTTCCAAGTACACGGCTGCAAAATAATATACTATCATTACAAAAACAACACAATGCATATACATTTCTACATACATATACTGTACATTGTGTTAATTTTTACCTGAATTTTTATTCAAGACCTACATGAACATGTATATAGGAATACAGTCCACTTTGAAAAATTCTGAGTGTTAATATAATACTTGTGTTATTATTGATGCATGCTTCATACCTGAAATATGTCTCATTCAATTTACATACTAATTATACTATCTGTTCTGATAGCATAGCCTTAGGTTATAGGCAACCAGTTTGCTTCCTCCATTGTGACACAGCACCCTTTAGTGCAATTATTGCTATCTACACCGTACATTATCATAATATATGCAGCGCAGGTGTTCGGTAGAAAGTCCGATAAAGACAGGGCTTACCTCATGGCTTATTTATTGGTGTTGTAGCAGTACATGACTGTACACGTGTATCCTATACTTTGTGCAAGTACCTACATTGTAGTAGGATACATAATATTGCATTACTATGGCTACCAAATACTAGCACTTCTATTCACTAGCTCTGGTATAGGATGAGACACATTGTAATGTTTTTAGAATTATATAGTCAAACTGTCAATACCATGTGATTTATACAAATATAATTTATTGTCATGCTGTGAAAAATTAATGCGTTCTACATGTAAATTACTTTGTCAACCGTAGATGTAATATATATACATCTATGGTGTCAATGCATCCAACTAGAATCAGTTAAGTTCTTTCTCTAACGACAGTCTACAAGCTCTCTATTGCAAGGGTAAAAGAACAAGCATGTAGTATTTAGTAAAGTAGATATACTTACACGCTATAACTATTAGTATAGCATTGTACTAATTAATATTTTCTTATGTACATGTAGTTTGCTTTAATGGCAATATGTTAGATGTACACTACGCAGACACACTGAAACATGTAAGAAATGCTTACTTGGGATACAACCTTCATACCTGCTCAGTTGTAACAAACAAATGATATGCAATTATTATATTTACTGTTTAGTACATTTTCTCACTGGTATACATGTTAGTGCGCATGCACTTGGGCATTGCAAATAGTAGAATACTTCCAGTTATTGGTATTTCAACTCCTTGGCCATGGAAATGGAGTCGGATATGGGCACACTATATAATTATAACGTGCCTCATAGCTCAGAGCATATTATTGGGCATGTACATGTATATGCCTGGATAATGATAATATAACTATTACTTACATAAGTAGTGTTCAGAGCGTGTGCTGACAGCGTATAGTCCATAGATGATTCTATATTCACCACAGAGTATATGGCATCAAATCCTCCACTAAAAGTGCGAACAAGTATTTATACCAGATAAGAACTCTAGCATACAATATTTACTGACGTGATTTTAATAAATTATTTGATATGAAGGTAAAGGATAAGGACAATAGAATAATTGTAACATGTAAGTACCACATGGTTAGCTACTGAGCTGAACTCTCAGTCTCTTGTACAGCAGAATTACAGAAGTGTGTGAACCATTTACTAGAATTTATAGTTATAGTTGCATTCGTATGGCAGGTGCCCCCTGATCATGATAATATATATATGGCAGGTGCTCTCTGATTATTATACATATATGGCAGGTATTCTCTGATTATTATATATATACACACGTGGATATGGCAGGTACTCTCTGATTATTATATGCACAGGTATATGGCAGGTACTGTCTGGTTATTATGGAGGTATACACAACATTGTAAGCAGAATCAATTATTTGTTTTAGATAAATAGAATGTACATTAATAAGGCTTTGTTTGACACTTGTATCCATAACAATTGCTATAAATGAGATCGCCGTTGGATTAAGAGGTGAAACCTTCTTGAAGTGAGACCATAGTAATAATAATCCCCTCGGATTATTAAAAATATACTGATATAACTAATATTAAAGGTGTAACTAATATTTTAGAGTAAAAAATTAAGGTATATAAACCAGAGATAAGCTGCTTTGAGACAGCTTGCTTGTCTTCATATAATGTATCTGATAATTATAAATAGTCACATATTTTTAACAAACTGAGTAGTAGAGCCATACCTGAGTATAGTAGCAGAGAGGATGGTATGGTTAACCACTGGATCATCTTTATAAGTAAAACTATATCTTGTTGTTATGTTCTCTGTTAGGTTTATTATAACTTCTACATCACCAGTACGATTCTGTTCTGGCATTCTGAAGAGAAGTCTCATTGGCCTGTAAATAATAAACACCACTCACTGTATTACAACCATTATAGGTGTATGTTTGAGTGGCCATGCTCTCAATAGGGACAGCAGAGGGGGGGGGAGAGGTAGGAGACTGAGATATGCATATGTAACATGGTAAGCTATACCCGCACTAAAATAGAAATATAAATGTACCCGAATATATATATACAATGTACATGTATATGATACAATATATATATACAATGTACATGTATATGATACAAGTGGGGACTTGGTGGAGGTTTCAAATACTTAAGCTCAAGGTTCAAATCTTCTCAAGGTATATTCACACTGAAACAGCGCACCCAGCACATTTATTGTTAGGCAAAATATTGGGTATTCTATTGCAGCATAAATATAGCTCCCAATAAAACACTAATATCAAGTTCCAGCATTATATCGCAGCATTAGAGCAGCATTCACATAGTATTATGCCTCAATAATGGCATGCTGACACGGCACTCAATGCTGAGCTATTATTGGTTGTTTGCTTTTCATACGTCACTTACTCCATAGTGAACTCAACAGGGGACATAACTCCATTTGAATCATTCACATGAACTTCTACTCCAAAATGTGGTACGAGTCCAGTAGCTGTAACCAGAGTTCCTCCAGATATCTGACCAACTCTGGGGGACACGTCTGTGATGTCCTCACCAGTCGTTACCTACAGTGTAAATTAATGCTACATGATGAAGCCGTTAGTAAATTACATTGTTTAAAAATGTGCCGCCGCAAGTGTGAAGAATCCAAATAGTTCGCTCGGTATAGAGCAAAGTACTCCAGAAGCAACTGATACATAATTATGTAACACAATAGTATGATATTCTGTAGATATCATTGTTTAATCCTCACTAAAATTCAATATAATATATATTTACTGTATATCCAAAGTTAAATAAAACAACTCACTTAAATACACATACCTACCGGCTTTACTTCCCGCTATTAACCCGAGGTAAGAAAGCATTAATCGAAAGAGGCCCGCATCTTTTTCTAATTTTGGGTGGAGAAGGAACTTCACCAATAGCAAAGTTACTAATGTAGCACAGGAGCATTACAAGGTTGGATGCCCTTCCTAGCACCACCAATTAAACCTGGAACTCCCAAATGAAAGCCCAGAGCCCTAACCACTAGGCCACGGCTGCTCCCTACTTGTCTAAGGTAAATACTATTTTTAAAATTACAATGCTTGCTTTTTAGCCAAAAGCTGCTAAACTATATATTACTTTTGGGCATATATTCAGATTCATAGTTACCTTGATACACTTTGGTACAGGTGAGCTCCACATAGAGTCATCCAAACACTGAACGGTATCGTTAGTCGAGCTCAACGCCGTTCCAGGAACACAGGTGATGATGATGTAGTCATATTGATTGTAAATGGTTCGAGTAAAGTCACTATTGCTGACTTGTTCGTTCCCAGTTGTAGTCTTAAACTCGCATAAACTGACTAGAAATAAATGGTAACAAGTTATGGTTTAATTCTTGCATTTAAAACTTGCATATTACATAGGTCTACCAGGGTATAAATGGACAATTCATTGCTTTTCTTGTGTCATATACATTGTATGTATATGTATATATTATGTATATGTATATGGTTTGAGGAGAGGCTGAGGCAGGAAGCTACCCGGTTTGAGCTTGAAAAGTGTTCTATTTAATATTTACATGATAAGACATATTTTTAGGATAAGACACAACATACCATACAGGTATAATTTACTACGTCAACATCTATCCTGACCCCATAGTTCCTTTCCAAACCACACAAATACGGGAAAACCAATATATAGCATTCAGTTTGCCTGCCGCAACTTTTATGTTCATTTAACTGTAAGTGTGTAATTTAAGCATATGTCAGAGCTTGACTTACCTTTGGCTTTCATTTTGAAAATAGAACTGCTTGAATTGAATTCATAGTTTGCGTATTTTATCTTTGATAGTCCAGAGATGTATATCTCACTATTTCTTGTAACCATTATTCCTGTTGGCGCATTTAGTTTACACTCTCCTGGAGGTCCTGGTACAGTTTGGTTGGTTCCACTGCCTCCTGAATGATACATGTGAATGTATAGGTATAGCCCATCAGCCTGACATCGCAGGAAATTAGTTTGATTGAAAAAATATAGATGGAAAATAGTTTTAAATGTTGTTATGGCGCCTTAAAAACTGCATAGTATAATTGCGACCGCAAACAGAACTGCTTACCCACACATGTCGAATAAACCAGCTTTCCATCAAGGTCGATGAAGAACAATGCCTCATTAGTATGTGTTCCAATGGTAACTATTAAATGGTCAGGAACCAGCCAATGAATTGACTCAATGTATGCTTGCTTGTTCTCACTGAAAGGACCAGGCACTAAATACAGATTCCTCGATCCAGTTGTGTCTTTGAGTGACTCTCCATACAGAAGTTCGACGTCAAAGGTATCTAGGTCAACTCGTGACATACCGTAACTGTGAGCCACATAAAGGGTTTTTTCATCTAAAGTCGGCAAAATATCTCGAGGGTGGGGCATAACGTCGGCAAAATTCCTACCAAGCAACATGACGTTTTTCTTTACAAAATCGTACTTGGTAATGTGCTGGTAGCCATGGTCTAATATAAGCAACCAATCGCGTGATTTGAGGATTCTCATTTTAAGTGGCCCAGAAAGAAAATCCTTTTCAGGGCTGAAGACATCGCCATCCACAATCCTTGAAGCCTGAAGTATTTCCCCTCGACAAACGCCTACGAACTGAGTGATGTTATCACTTATCAAGTCGTACTTTCTGACACAATTGTTCAGATAATCCGAAATTAGCATTACTGTCTCATTCACTTGAGCTACAGCACTTATCAGGGCAAATTTGGCTGTTGTGGAATTACCAGGACTATACTGTATGTCTTTCCGTGTCATCCCTTCATAGTCATATCCGACTACATGCTCAACAGGCTTTCCTGGAATATACTTTAAAACAAGATGGCCGCAATTGAAAAAGAATTCGCCAGGTTTAAATATGTCTTCAGTCATAAAGTCAATTGGCCTTGAAGGAAGATTATTTGTGTAGCGATCTAATGAGACTTGCTCCAGATCTCCCACAACTACTTGACTAGGACAAGTAGGACATAAGTCGCTGTAGCTGGAAGTGTCTGCTTCTCTAGTCGTTTTACCTTTTTTAATAACGGGTGCTCGATCAGCCTTTAAGTTTGAGAAGTCAGTGTCAATTGTATACAGCGAGCTCTGAGAGAAAAAATTGTATTCCCCCTCAGTTATAGCTGCGATAAATATTGAGTTATTCGAGAAAGTTGCAGCGGTCGGACTGTTCAAGCGACAAAATTCCTGTGCCCCGGTCATAGATGTGTTAAAATTGTCACTACCTACAATGAAAATGGAAATTTGTCTTTATATTACGGCAGTAGTCTATGTACATGTATGTATAATCATGCATGTCTCTTTTTGGGCAGTAGTTCACAGTATACTATGCAATAGTCGATAACCAATAGTCAATATTACTGGTGAGTATTGTCACAGATCTTATTTAACCAACAATCAATAATAAACTTACCAATGCAGCCAGCAAAAACTGATTGTGCCACAAGGTCTACTACAACCAATGCATGGCTTCGGTCTATGACACCTATCAGCACTTCATCTGGAACAACCCAAGTCAAAGAGCTCAATGGTCCAAATGTAGCCTGTTCAAAAGATCCAGTAGTCAGAGGTGTGTAAACGCCATGCGGCATCACCTTTGGCTCGCCGGCTAATGTTTTGAGTTCACGCGTTTTTAGGTTAACCCTAGACAGTCCATTGGTATGTGTGACATATAGAAACGATTCATCGGAATTGAGTAGAAGAGAGGTCGGCGATGGTAAAGATGGTGAATCTTGTGGTTTAAGTAAAAGTTGGACTTTTTTTGTGGAGAGATCATAGGTTGTCAGCTGTTGATAGCCTTGATCACAGATAATGAAGTAATTACCTGACTCGACCAGTTCGATATCGAGGACCCCACTTAAGAAATTAGCATTTCCATCCACAGAGTCTCCTGGAGAAAGCGCACCAATGGATGTGTGAAAGTCGCGAGTGCATTTTCCAATGAGAGGAGTCACCATATCGGTCTCGGAGTCGTACTCCCTTACACAATTGTTGAGATAGTCACTGAGTGCGTACTTAGTCCTGTTATACTGGACAATGTCAGAAACTGCAGAAAATTCAGCAACAGATGAATTTCCGCTGGTGTAACGAAAAAGTTCCTCTTGTTGTGGGTCTCCAAGAAAAAGTGTGAGTGGTTGTCCCGGTTTGTATTTTAAAATAAAACCGAGGTACATCAAGAAATAGGAACCGGGGTTATATTTATCCTCTAGAACTCTTAAAAGAGCTCTGTTGGTAAAGTTTCCATAATCCAAATCTACCGCATTTAAATCACCAAATCCAAAGTGCTTCTCCAGCTCAACAGCATCATTTAAGCTGGAATATAATTAAAAGTACAGTTTAGAGATATACCCGTGTATATAAAATATTTATAAGTAAATAAAAAGACTTTGGGAGGCTTAACCAAGACTGTCTACCTGTGTTAGGAAAAAAATATGATTAGATTATTATTCACGTCCTACTGGGCACTGGCCTTTCGTATTCATTTATAAACTTTACTATGTGCTCAAACTGATAACTTGCCGTTACATTTCTCTAAAATTCACAGAGTTATTTATATCCAGTGAGCTATCAATGTTTGAAGTGTTTCAAGATTACCTCCACATGTCTAGTAACATTTAGAATAGCAAATACATGTAGTGTGGCTATGCAAATGCAAAAGATCATTGAAACATCTATTTTATATTGCTGTACAAATAGTATAAAACTTAAATGGCAGCTTGGAAGATCGATAGCAAGAGTTTAATATAATAATCAGAAGCTTGTTATGAACTTAATTAATATTTTGCAAATAATTTCCAGGCATGACATTATAATCTATAGATATGACAATTATTTGACAGGGTAGTAGAGAAATCTTGTAAGATCAAAACTTGAATTTCAAACCCACAATAATAGAATTATATGAAAAAATAAATAGTAGGCTACATTTGGTCAAAATAATGATTGCGGAGAAAACAGTCAGCGTACATAACCCAGATTGTTCATATTGAACCATCGTATGTCTACATGTGTCAGTGGTCCAACAAGACAAGACACCTTCTAACGAATTATTATCAATATACAATGTACATGTACATGTATGTGTATACTACTTGATACCAGGTTATAACCACATAAAAGAGTATAGCTTACCTGTTTGGTGTCAAGACTGCTGAAGTACTACATAGATAGTAGATAAGAAGTAGCAGGTGACACACTCTTAGCTGTCGGCAGCACATGGTAGAGTGTTGACTTCAATGTAATTATATCTCAGTATTCTAAAACATTCCAATAACTAGTTGGTGTAAGAACAGAACTGATACATCTGAGAGAGATAGTGCAAGAGACTGAACTAGACTAGTATGAAGTCCATACTGAGCTTATATGCAGTCAGTCATATAATGATATGGTTTATAATACATGGGAGGTGAACCAATGGTAGATAGCTAAACCAAAGATTTTATAATTCCATCAGTAATAAATCATGTAGTTATCATCTTTGCTTGTGAATGCTGGATTGATTATAATGGGTTAGTGTATTGTTGTAATACTGTGTAGTGTTGAATCCATCTATGGTGGGATTGGTATACTGTTTTATTATACTAGCCTACTTGAAGCTAGGCAGATTATTATAATAATACAGTAGATGCTACTTTACTGGATTTTCAAATAGCTTGAATTCCTTATTTATATTTTTAAAATAGATAGTGAGGATACTCCCAATAGCATGACCCAAACACAATCTGCAAGATTTATGGCTATGAGAAACTGAGCAATATTGCACAGTGCTAGGATTTTGCATTGGCCTATAATCTATTATTATGAATGATGTTATATTTATGAAACCAAATCAATTAGGCCTACAGACAGTCCCAAGGTATCAACCTATAAATAATTCATGCTAATATTATAATTAGTGTGGTAAAATTTGTGATCAAATAAATTTACTTGTACATGTAAAACACAGTTTTTGAAGCAGGCTATAGCGCAGAGCACAGCCTGTAGATAGACATGTAGACACAGGCCTATATGCTAATTGATTAGCAGCTATTTAGTATACCACCTTCAAGTAGCTTATGGCCTCAAATGAAATGGGCCACAATAAGACAGAAAACAGTAAAGAAACCAGTTGCGAGAAGACAACTCCACATTATGATCAATGGCTTGTATGTACTAGTGGAGTACAGATGAAAAACAGTGTCTATATTAAACATTGTCATAAAACGTAGACAAGTTTGATTTTAGACACTTTAATATTCAGCCAATAGAGTAGAACAATAATAAAATATAGCCTAAATTCTATGACATAACAAGTGTATTATGTTGATACACCAGTCAGCCCACCAATAAAATAGGTAGACATAATGTTAATGTACATTCTTGCATTGAAATATACATTACCAGTACAATTTACATGTATAGATATGTATACGTACTGTATATTATTATGTAAGAAAGCTATGTGTACTTACCTTTAGTTTCAAAGATAGTAGGAGAAAGTAAGACTGACTGTTAACTCTTGTCTATAACACAACACGACTACCCTGTATGGGTGTGATATGATAAGTGTTTATGATAAACAGTCCAGTTACACTCTATTTCCTCTAAATGTGAATCAGTCTCATCAATCATGACACTGAATTTAAATTGTATAAATTCTCAGCCATGATAAACAGCGACCAAAGAGCATTTATCTTTGTGACATAATATGAATAACTATCAGAGCAAAGAACTTATACATGTATCTAAAGTTTTTAGAAGTATAAATATAGAATTAATAACCGAAAGTAGCAATGAATAAACTGGACATTTCCTGTTTACATAACTATGGTTCCAGTTGTACTTGTATACAATCATCACAGTCATGGAACTGGTACATTGTATTGTATTGTTTGTGGTACATTGTATAGCATGTTGGCCTTGTTGGCTGTTGGCAACAACAAATTTGTAATAGTTATGTTAATAATAGTAATTATTATTTTGAACAGTAAAATAACTTGATTCACTAACCAGAGTAATAGCTGTAACTACATGTACATGTAGGTTTGACATGATAATTGTTATATAGCCCAGGTTCTTGGTTAACTTACCTGTTAGAAGCTGTCATCTCCACTATAATTATTATCATAATGCTCCAAGCTCCATACCCTCTACAATAATTAGATTTAAGGTTATGTGTCACGTAACACATGATTGTCGATTACATAATATAAGCTAGGCCTTTATTTACATGTGTATACATGCATGTGTATTTATATTGCATTTTATCACACTGTATAAAATCCTACTTGTAATACTAAAATACAAGCACTGTACAATTACATTTGTAGGCTAGCATCTGTAAGCCGATTATAGTACAGCATGTACATGAGTGCATGATAATTCAGTTGTCTACAGTTTGCATTGGGTAATACACAAAAATAATTACTTAATCTACATGTAAGTGTTTACAGGCAGTGAACACTCTACACTTCCTGTCTCTGAGTGCATCCAATATAGACATTATATACATCTGTAGATACACAATGGAGATACATCTTCAAACTGTATAACTCTGGCTAGATTATACCACATACTAATAGTAGTACATCTGTATTAGTACTACTTGTACATTACAGGGAACTATAGTATATCTATCAAATATGTACATGTATATACTGCGTATATGTGCAGTTTACACTGTATATACAAAAATATTATATATATACAGTGCAAACTGCATAACTTATACGTATTATATACATGTACATGTTTGATAAATATACTAGTTCCCTGTAGTAGTATTATTATAATGTGACCTTTGGCATTACATACATTATGTAGTAGATTGATGTTATTGTGGGAGTCATCTCTCTTGTTACTCTTTTTACGAATGAGTAGCAGAAGCCCAAAAAGATGAAGTTATACATTTAGATATTATTAAAAGCTCATGAAATTTAATGAAAATGAATGATGATGTGGAAATTCATGGCACAAGGACACAGACTGTTTATCTAAATTACATTGTAGTACAATGCTTTATACTGTTTATAGTGTTTATAGTAGTGCTCAATAAAATTTTTCTATTTCTAACTTATTAACTGTAATACAATAAACTTAATAACTGTAATACAATAAACTTAATAACTGTAATACAATAAACTTAATAACTGTAATACAATAAACTTAATAACTGTAATACAATAAACTTAATAACTGTAATACATGTACTTCAATACAAATGTACGGTACATGTACATGTTAGAATTTCTTGTATAAAGTTACTGCTACATGTATGCGAGGCTCAGTGCCACTTGTAGGGTAGCTTGGACATAACACATTATTTATCCACAGGGTTCAATAGAATAATAATAATTTGCTCCATATTAGCAGTATAGAGTATTAAATACTGCATGTAACTATTGGGGGTTGATTAATTGATATATTTATTGAATACATTCATTTTATATATGTTATTTTTATATACAGCGTACATGACTGTTTAAAACATTATCATTATCCATAAAAGCTGATACATGATTGGCTAATTCTGATCTATGTTACGTATTACAGTCATATAATTTAGACTAATTGTTGAGTAGCCTACGTTCCAAGCCATTTAGCAGTCTTACTAACCTGTGATATGTGCTGCCATAACTATTTTTACTGTATTATGGGAGCCTAAGCTATTGCTCAGATAAAAATTTATAAAAACAATAAAGGATGCATACATTCTTTCAATATTTAAGCTAGCAATTTCTAGTACTCATCAAGGAAATGAGGAAATAACCATTCACAGCTGTCAGGCTATGAGCTTATCATCAAATAAAGGACAATATCAAATATTATATAGATAACAACATGGAGATTTAATAAATGGTTGGGCATGTAAATTAGATGTATATAAATCACATACATGTTTTTCACTGCTTTTTAAATAATATTATTCATAATCATGCAAACTGTGTATAAAAATAATTATTTAATATATCATCGTGTTTACATCTATTACCATACATCCGAGTATGAATATACATGTAGTTGTATATACATGTATGCATTGTACATGTACATGTAGTTACAGATAATTGATTTTGCAATTATATTTTTAGATTAATTGATATGTAGAGATTCATGGCTCTATACTAATAAAATTAAGGGGGAGGAGGTTGGCCGTCTCCAGGGTGGTCTAAAAGTGCACAAAGATTCGCATCTTTAGTAGTTGGTAGCTACATGCAGGGCCGTATTTTAAGGGGCGGCAGGGAGGCACTGCCACCCCTGTTGCCAAGATAAAGTGACCTAAAAACACTGCTTTTGAAAACTGGGTACTGTTTCCCTTCATATTTGCTTGATTTTTGCACCCCCACCCACTCAGTAAAACTTTCTGCCTCCCCACTGAATTTTTCTAATCTACACCCCTGACATGTGCATGGAGATTAAATTTACAGTATACAATTATATTGATATAATGTAATATCTTACTAGGTAAAGTCAACTACTGATATAGAAGTTGCTTTCTCATGACAACTATTCCAACTGCATAGAAAAGACAATTACCAATCAGTATTTGCACAATTCCTGGAACAATATTCTTATGATTTGTACTTTGTCATAAATGTATGTTGTAAAAGCAACAGAATACAAGTTTGAGTGTAATTCCCATGACATAGACGTCACACCTTTGTAGAGTTATAACTGGTCTCGAGTCACGCTCCTACAAATCACAGACAGGTTTCCTGAATGAGTTTGAGCTGCAAACATCAGTGCCTAATATGATGTGTCCATTTGTAAAACATCTGTATCCGACAAGTGCTTGCGGCAAGCTGTGTTTTATGTAGAATGCATAACATTATTTTTTTAGATATGGCACATATCGCTTACATAATAATGTGAATAGCTGGACACTATTTTGCATATATGTACTTTCTAGGACAGGAGTTATCATCTCATACGCTGGCCATCTACCACTTGCAGGATCTCTAAAGGCAAATTTGGTCACCCACATGCTTTTCCCTTCTGCTCAACTCAACAGTTAAATTGCCTAAGAGATATAATTATTCTATCAGATAGAGTATTTTATCTGCTGAACCTCAACTATTATGGTAGCTGTTGAATAATGGGTTTTTCTTGGATCACAATTGAATGTTCAGATGATCAAATGGTTGTCGCTGCTGCTGGTGCTGCTGCTGGTGCTGGTGCTGCTGCTGCTGCTGCTGCTGCTGCTGCTGCTGCTGCTGAAACACTCGTTAGGGAGAAGTGTGCAATAACTACATAGATGTAAACACATGAGAATATCATATTAAATAAAGCAATATTATCCAACATTCCACACCATGCAGGTAGTGAGTGATTCCACTTTTACTATGATGTGAACAGATAACTCCAGTGTTTACCGGTGAAGCACTGGGGAAATAACTTCAAATTTGATGGCATATTGAAGCATGGAGAGTCAGTGATAGGAAATTTACATACAACCAAACACACTAATGTATCAAGGCGTCCAGTTTGTGCCATAAATGGTGCTATCGAGTGCCATTCTCTTAGTCTTTTGGTGGCTGATAAATATAATAAATAGCGTAGGGATATTTGTTTCATCACCTGCAACACAGAAACTGTATGTTGGAGTAAATATTACATGTATATAGTTCATAGTAAAAGACTGCATACATGAGTATAAATTCAAACAGCTTTTGGTGACTGTACACAATCGTAATCTAGTAGGACGAATCTACAGTTAGTAGCAATCTGTTTTGTTCATGAGCACTCAAAAGCCATTTGTCATAATTAGAAGTTGTCCTCTCTCAATTGAGAAAGGGCAGCTTCAATTATGATCAGTAGTGATGGTTTTGCGTCAGCCCAAGAAGTCAAAATCTACCAATAAAATATTACCATATACTTATTTATAACAGAACTTGGCCCCCTCGCTAACTATCTGTGTTTGCCATGTCTACCAAATGGCAGTGTAATTATTATAATTATTTTATAACAAAATTGGTATATTTTGCACATGCCAGGTAATACAACAGGATATCACAAGATTTGCTCCACGCTCAAGTGAATTAGTATTCAAGCAGCAGTGTAGCATCTGTTAATAATTAACATATGCATAGCATCATTGGGAGTTGTCTTTCCAATGTGAATCGAGCTCTTTATTTTCATGGCAATGAGCCAAATAATGTAGAGCATAAATGGAGTTGATTCATTCTGTATTTGGTAGAATAGCGACTCAAATGACTACTTTTGAATCATATGACAGATACCTGCCATTAGCTCAATGTTTGCTCTTTGTCAGTTTGATCAGATGCTTGGCAGATGTAAAGGGTTGTTTCCTCATTTCCTTAATGAACTTATTTCCCCCATTACAATAGCTTAGGTTCCAATGTTACAAAAGTAAGTAATGTAGTGCTGAAGCCTAACACGATTTACTACAGTTACTCCCCTGCACGAAAAAAACAAAGCAAACAACAACAATACCTACATGTACGTGGTATACTTGATAGGATGATTTATTACTGTTGGAAATAGGCAATCCTTGGTCAATGATTGGTGTGCTTTGAACTGGTGTATAACATTATATAATTATTATGAAATGCAGAGGTGGTACTAGTCTTTTACTAGCTCAGTCTCTTGCACTTTCTCTCTCAGATGCATCAGTTTGGTTCTTACATCAACTAGCTATTGGAATGTTTTAGGTTACTGGGCTATATAATATCGAAGTCAACTCTCCACCATGTGCTGCCGACAGCTAAGAGTGTATCCCCTGCTAATTCTTATCTACTATCTATGCTGTACTTCAGCAGTCTTGGCAACTAGCAGGTACATTATACATCTTGTGATTAAGTTGAGCTGTTCTTCTGATCATACATCTTGTCTCTTGTTAAGGCAACTAATAGTTCCACATACTGCTACATTTTAGAATGACCTCCGAAGCAGACACCTCCAGCTACAGCGACCTGTGCCCTACTTGCTCTAGTCAAGTAGCTGTAGGAGATCTTGAACCAGTTTCCTTAGATCTGGACACAAATAACCTTCCCTCAAGGCCAATTGACTTCATGACTGAAGATATATTTAAACCTGGCGAATTCTTTTTTAACTGCGGTCATCTACTTTTAAAGTATATTCCGGGAAAGCCTGTTGAACATGTAGTCGGATATGACTACGAGGGGAGGAAACGGGAAGTCATACAGTATAGTGCTGGTAATTCTACAACAGCTAAATTTGCCCTGATTACTGCTGTAGCTCAAGTAAATGAGACAGTAATGCTAGTTTTGGATTATTTGAACAACTGTGTCAGGAAGTACGACTTGATAAGTGATAACATCACACAGTTTGTAGGCTTATGTGGTACAGGTTACCTTCAAACAAAAGTGATTGGGGAGGGTGACGTTTTAAGTCCTGAAGAGGATTTTCTTGCTGGGCCGCTTAAAATAAATATCCTCAAAACCCGTAACTGGTTGCTTATAATCGACCAAGGCTACCAGCATATTACCAAATATGACTTCATAAAAAAGAACGTCATACTTCTAGGAAAAAAATTTGCCAACCTTATGCCCCACCCCCGTGATATGTTGCCTACATTGGATGAAAAAACCCTTTATGTGGCTCACAGTTACGGTATGTCACGAGTTGACCTAGATACCTTTGAGGTCAAACTCCTGTATGGCGAGGCTCTCCAAGACTTAAGTGGTGATAGGGATCTTCCTTTAGTATCTGGTCCTTTCCGTGAGAATAAACAAGCACACATAGAATCTATCTACTGGCTGGTTCCTGACCATTTAATAGTTACCATTGGAACACATAACAATGAGGCATTGTTCTTCATCGACCTTGATGAAGAGCTAGTTTATTCAACATGTGTCGGTAAGCAGTTGTTTTTAGTTCTCCAAACAGACTGCAAATTATTCTCAAGTAACATCAATATTTAAAACTAATTAGTTTCTTATCTTCATTTCTCAATCAAGTGGTTTTCCTCATACATTGTCTTAGCAAGCCTCAAACTTATTATCCATTCACATGTATCATTCAGGAGACAGTGGAACCAACCAAACTGTACCAGGACCTCCAGGGCAGTGCAAACTAAATGGGCCAACAGGAATAACGGTTACAAGAAATAAGGAGATATACATCTCTGGACTGTCAAATGTAAAAGAAGCAGACGAGCAATTCAATTCAAGCAGCTCTATGTTCAAAATGAAAACCAAAGGTGCGTTAAGAGGCTAAAAGGTTGTTATATTATGCTTCCTGTCACTGATACAAAGATGCGATGTCATTCCTAACTGTTGTGTTATGTATTTATTTCTAGTCAGTTTATGCAAGTTTAAAAGCCCAACCGGGAACGAGGGAGTCAGCAGGGATAGCACAACTCCAACCATTTACAACCAGTTTGAGACTATCACTATCACCTGTGTTCCTGGAACGGCATTGAACTCGACTAGTGATACCTTGCAGTGTTTGATTGATTCCACGTGGAGCTCGCCATTGCCGCATTGCATCACGGTGCCCATGATATATATTTTAGAATGTACAGAAAATATGTCTTCAAGATAATTATGCACCATAATTTCGAAAACATAACAAAATGAGTGCTAAATAGTTGGATGACTTTTATTTCCATTTCCTTGACTGTTATGAGCCAAATGATTATATTAACTTGTTAAATATTTTATGATTAAATGCGCTGCATAGTATAGTTTACCCTTCTTAAAATTTAATAGAGTGATACTGTTCTGTGTCATATTAGAAAGTCTGTAATGATGCAGTAGGTCTAGTGGTATGTGGTATGTGGTGGTATGTATGACAACACTATTCTGACAGAAGTGTGGCCTCAATAATCATATAGCACTGATTTAAACTACAGATAACATCTAGTGAGGACATCACAGACGTGTCCCCCAGAGTTGGTCAGATATCTGGAGGAACACTGGTTACAGCTACTGGACTTATACCACATCTTGGAGTAGAAGTTCATGTGGAAGATTCAAATGGAGTTATGTCCCCCCTTGAGTTTACAGTAGAGTAAGTAGAGTATGCCATTTATGGTTAGACGACTGCTACCTGCGTGATAATCCGCTAATAACTCTGTTTCTGAAGAGATTTGAATGTCTGTTTTGATAGGAAATACATCATTCTAACCACTGTACCACGCATAGCAAAAGACACTACTAACCACGCAAGCTGTCACTTATTTGCACAGCTAACAATCAATCTGTTCTCACTTATACCATTCTATCACTTCCGCATTCTTATGCAAATATCGAATAGAAAGAAGAGGACATGTTCAAAACATTTCAATTGATTGATTGATTGAGTCTTACACGAAAAATGTAAAGCTTAGACATTAAAATTCATGCCATAGTTTTGGTACAGGCAGTTGTGTACAGCTTGGGCTTAGTAATAATTTTGAGAACTAAACTTAAATAAACTGTAAATATCTAATAATTTAACTTCTAATTTCTCGCCTGTTCATTGATACAGGCTCTGTAGCTAACTGAATTTTACCCGCATGCAAACATACATGTAGATGTCCTTGTATTTTCAATCATTATTCACTTGCCTAAGTATAATTGGCACTGGATATACACTTTACTTGTACTGTAGTTCAGTATGATACAGGTGAATATCTCAGTCTCCCATCTCTCCATTCTCTCTCCTGTCCATATGTATAACATGGCCAACCAAATAAACACCCATGTCTGGTTGTAATACAGTGAGTGCTGCTTATTATTTACAGGCCAATGAGACTTCTCTTCAGAATGCCAGAACAGAATCGTACTGGTGAAGTAGAAGTTATAATAAACCTAACAGAGAACATAACAACAAGATATAGCTTTACTTATAAAGAGGATCCAGTGGTTAACTATACCATCCACTCTGCTACTACATTCAGGTATGGCTCTGCTATTGTTATCTACATCACATTACATTATATTATGCAGATTTGTTAATAAGTCAAACTTGATTTAAACAAAAAATAAATGTTGGTATGGCACATACATTGTACACTGTATGCCACAATTACTATGGTATTAATAAAATATAATGTAATATTTTAGATGCATACATACAGTGGAACTTGCTTAATTCAGCCTCGCATAATTTAAAGACTGGGTTAGTTCAAACTATTAGTCTTGGTCCCTGCTGAGCACTATATAGATGGTTTCAATTAAGTGAAGTAATCTTACAATTCAAACTCAGGCCTAATTCAAACCAATTATGGCGATCCCTTGCAGTTTGAATTAAGCAAGTTTCACTGTATATATACATGGTACATCTTGTGTTTAGTCATTTCTCAGAACTTTAGAATCAACAATTTAATAGCCCACTCACATCTGTAATCCTGTTGTACTAACAGTCGAACCGTTTTACGTAGATTTCAGCTAGATGGTAAACTGTTACCCACTACAAGTTATGGTCTAGTACATGTATTTTACTGTTCCTACACACTTTTCTTCTGTAACAAGTAATTTATTAAGCAGAGCGTAAATAGAAAGAATAGAAATTAATGGTCCTATGCTGTGGTTCTTATCTGGTATAAATATTTGTTCACATTTTTAGTGGAGGATTTGATGTCATATACTCTGTGGTGAATATAGGATCATCTATGGATTATACGCTGTCAGGACCTGCTCTGAACACAACTCATGTAAGTAGTTATATTTTCATTGCAGTTGCAGTACAACTGATATAATATTATACATACTGGCTAAGAGTTTTTTATATGACGAACAAACCGTGATCTAGCTATTCAGGAATTTTTTCTTAGAATATACATGATGCGTCAAGACGAAAACTGCTGGTGAAATGCTGAATATTCATGAAAAAATTAATCTCAGTTGTATCGATTAAAGTGTCAAAACATGTATATATTGTAGAATTGTACCAGCGGAGACAGTGTAGTGAAGTGTGACTTAAGGGGATTTGAAGGTAGAGTATGCATAGAATGATGTATTATTTAGTTACAATACAAGCTACATGTATCTGTTATTTCTTTTAAACCTGTCAACTTTTAGTAAATTGCAAATTTTGGCTGATTTTCTGCAATGAGCGAAAAGAGCCCCTTAAAGCCTCCACTGTGATCTACTCACTGCGATCTACCCTAACGGAAAACTGTTACCACTTTAATTATAAATAATAATGCAACATACATTTATATTTTTGATTCAACTCCTAATATTTCAATGCTCATCCGAGCATCATCATTAGACTATCACTTTAGTCTTTATTACCACACATACAATGTATTTGGGAGGCGTACATTATGAAATGATACAAGGTGTCCACAGTAATGATTACATACTGTAAACTACACTGTATGCCATACTGTTTGATATTTACTCTATGTTGTCCATTTCCTCCTTGGAATGCCTTGGTTTTGATGAAGGAAGAACATCTGGCAACTCTCTCGACATATTTTGGAAGGTCATACTTATTTTTATTTCAGTAGCAAATGTGTCATCACCAAACCCTAGAATATTGGCTGTACAGTTGTCTAGTGATGGTATCATCATGAAAAGCTCAAGTAACATGACCATATCAGTGTATGATGATCCTGTGTTTGAGGTGAGCAATCTACTCATTACAACTACAGTGAGAGAAATGAGTTACAATACAATTAGCAGTATATAATTATGTAGCTACATAACCAGATGTGAAACACTCTAGGCATAGGGAAATGAAGTCACTAAACCAATACCAGTTCTTCAGATTAACTCAGACTGCCTTGATTTACATGTACTGTTGGTGTAAAATGCTGGTCTGGGGCGGCAATCAACATGGGTTGGAATTTGAAATTTCAAAAAGTGGAAAATGATGTACAGCTGAATTATCTATGATTTTAGACTGGGACAATATCGTTGAAAATGGGGGAACGCTTACGACTGAAAGGAAAAGGTCTCGATGTTGGAATGCTAAACAAGCACTATAATATTGGCATTGGAATGGAAGATACTAAGGCTATACATTGTACGATTCTGCTAATTTCCGACAGCCTCATAGAATGTGAACCACAACTGCAAGGTCTACAACCAAACGCTGATTCTAAGAGAGTTTATGTAAGTACCACAATACATCGCATATAACCCACGACTTCTAGTAACTATAATGAGAAGTACATGTAAATACATGTAACAATAAGTTTCTGTTCTAGATTGAGGTTAGACATACATTACATAATTACCAGTACATACAAGCACAGCGTTCTATCACAACGTTATGAAATACATATTGTAAAAAGAGTCCATAATGGGTACAGCGATGTGCATGATATTGCTCTTCTTGATCTTCAACATTCATGAACACTGAAAAATTGTTGAAATTTGATGATTGGTCATTCTCAGTGAAACTATTGAGCTCTCAAAGTGTTCGGAAACATAGCGGCTTACTGTGATATTCGCTGAAAAGAGTTATAATAAAGCA
Organism: Bugulina stolonifera; assembly: GCA_935421135.1. Classification (NCBI taxonomy): domain Eukaryota; kingdom Metazoa; phylum Bryozoa; class Gymnolaemata; order Cheilostomatida; family Bugulidae; genus Bugulina; species Bugulina stolonifera. The sequence goes on along the minus strand of OW285193.1, from coordinate 8,946,993 downwards.
ACACTCAACGATCCTGTTTAATTCCCTTGTAGGTAGAACTTGGTGATCTAGAGATTTATCCAGTAAATGTGGTATTTCTATCGGATCCATCTACTGATCAATCAACTATGGCTGCCGGTAGTATAGCAGCGATTGTAGTTGTTACTATACTGTCAGTGATTGTGGTTGTTGTCATCCTCGTTGTGTGGTACAGACGTCGTGAAACCTCGAGACGAGCAGCTGAGATGAGAATCAATTCTCTCCGATTCAGCAGTAAGTCAACCCGTTACTATATGCTGTGGGAAGTTATTCATGTCACCTTGTGGTGTTCTGCACTGTGGCCCAATCTTGTATACAAATGCCATGCTACTTGCCTGCTTAGCCTACCTTAGGGGTATCATAGACTGTGACCCATTCTTGTAGAAGAAAACAACGACTGGTTTTGCAGTATTAATGTTGACCTAAAGGCTCGACTCGAGCCACTGCTAATGGAACCAGATACTCTAAAGCTAAAAGAAGGAGCTCCTATTGGACAGGGCAACTTTGGAACTATTTATCTGGGTCAACTTTATACTGGGGATGTTGTTAAAACTGTTGCTGTTAAAACACTTAAAGGTAAGTTTGTTTTATCAAATCAAATATTTCTAAAAATATTTTATAGAATAAAAATTATTATTGCTGCTACTTGGTAGATATAAAGTAGATGCTTTAAAGATATCAGTTCGCTTCAAAAATACGGAAGCTGGATAGGCATATACAGAAGCTGGGGTAATTTTTACTTCATTGCCGTCAAATGTTTTGTTGAAGCTACATTGTGTGTTAAGCGTGAAAGCTCAAGCATTACATGGCCACGCCATGTTAAATCTCTATCTGATAAACTTTTAGTGACACTCTTATCCATATGTCCAGCATCTTTTTTCTTAACTTATTATTCTTCTACGTTACAAAACATGTGTGTGGGTGTTGATCGTATACATTTATGTACACCTATAATTTACAGGTCTACTAGATTTGTATATTCAAACATTAATACATTTATTTATATTACATTATTATTATTTGGTTATTCAAATATACATGTACATGTACATAGCTCATTTTTAGATTCGTTTCTGTAGGTTTTAATGAAAAACTAACTATTTTATCAGTATGATGCTAAGATTGTGGAGTGGTGCTAGCAGAGCTTGGACATACTGCAAATTATAAACTGTGTTTATCATAAAAGTTTCTAAACTTTTGGTAGATGTGGAAACACCGATAACAATGATGGAGAAGTTTCTAGAAGAAGCTGTTATTCTACAAGACTTCAGGCACATAAATGTCATTGAGACTCTCGGAGTTTGCCTTCCAAACACAGACAAACCACAAGTTGTACTTCCTTATATGGCAAATGGAGATCTAAAATCACTTCTTCAGATAGAACACATGGTAAGTGGGGAACTACCAGTTACCTAACGTTGAGCTCACTATAAGTTTACCATATTATTATTGCTATTTACTATCCTTTATCATGTGGTTACTTATTCTATTGCAATATATTTTATTCTTATTTTATTCTACATGTTTGATCTATGATCTTCAGTGTCTATAACCACTTAGATTGGATATTATTACAATACAAGAATAGATATGTATATAGAAGTCGCGTACAACTGTATGTTGTATAATTATCAGACTAATTATATAAAAATATAATAAATATGTGAACTTTTCAGCTGCCCACGAAGACAACCCACGCACATCATTTTAAAATGGGCAACTTGTTTTAGCATCATCGCAAGATGGCCGCCGAATACACTGAAACTGTACTTAAGTTATACTGTGCTAGTAAGTACTAGCATATATGTATCTACTTATCTAGTCGTACCGTTGAATACATCTACCTTCACATTTATTTCACAGCAATTTTCTCTGGGAGACCTGATGCACTTTTCTAAACAGATAGCCTGTGGGATGGAGTACCTTTCAAATAACAAGTTTGTGCACAGAGATCTTGCTGCTAGGAACTGTCTGTAAGTGTTAAAAGTTTTCGTACCCAGCCAAATTATATGGTCACATTGAATACAACAAGTAGCTCATAGAGTACGCCTTAGTCGAAAGAGCACAAAGCAAAGAAGGGCTGGGCAGGGGTTGTAGTTGCCTTATGTATCAAGTCAAGGTCATAAGTATCAACCAATCAGAATTATGTAACTACGTGTTGTATCAGTGTTGCACAACAAAATGGTGGAAACACGTGCACAGAAAGTGGTGAGCCAAACAGAAATTGAAACAGGCTTCTGTTTGTGCTGGGAGGGCAAATGGTGAAAATCTCGTCGTTGGTGAAGATAGTACTAAAATCAGCATTATAAAGGCTACCAACTAGATTATTATTAATATAAGTCCCTAATTACACTGGCTAACTACTGATCACTAGTGGCTAAAATGGACACTTTTTAACTGCTCAAAACACTAAAATATCCAAATGAGTAAGCTAGTAAACTCCGCCTACTCATATAGTAGGCTGCTAGATAATCTTTGAATTGGAATTGTATTCTCTTAGAATTTCCAACATTGCTGTGCTACCAATTTCCATAATGCTTTAGAAAGAGAGAGAGCTTTCTAAACATTGCGCTTCAATTGATATTCTAACTGTGGTAAAGAGTATTGTTTTGTGGCTCACAGCTATCATTAAATATAAATCAATCAGCATAAAATCAGTTATCAGAAATTAAATGGTTCCATATGAATGTTACCATAACAAACACACTAGTTTGTAGTGGAAATTTAGTAAAACAAATAAGATGAGGTTGGTTGTATACTGCGACAACTTTCATGACCACATAGTTTGTATTGAAATAGTCCGCCCTTTTGTACCTTTAAGGAAATTTCACTTTATGCCTATTTAGTTGCAATCAGCAGATGCTGTTTGTCTTTCTAGGAGGTTCGGTGGGTCCAGAAATACTGCCCTTCAAACACTATCTTGTTTAGAAAATGCTTGCAAATGTTAGTGATGACATAGATGCCATGTGGATGTACATGTAATATCAAACATCTACTGAGTTTTTTATTGGCCAATCAGCCAGGGGAAACATTACAGCATTTGCTCTCAAAATGTAATGCAACATAACTGGATAAAAACATTATTTTGTAGCATTTATGTTTAAGTGATTGAATACTTTCAGAGTCAGTGACAAATACATCATTAAGATAGCAGACTTTGGGCTCTCCAAAGACGTATATAGTACTGATTACTACAGAGGAGATGAGAAGAGTAGTGTGGCTCTTCCTGTAAAATGGTTAGCAATAGAGAGTCTCAGAGTAGGAAAGTTCAGTACAGAGAGTGACGTGGTGAGTTTATAGAATGATAACATCTACTCGATACATATATATATAGGTAGAGCATTTGCCTGAAGGTACGGTTGTATGAGAGACAAACTAACAGAGCCTCATTCTAGAGCCAAACAGCGCCCCCATTTGTTCGCCTAGACAAAAATCAACATGTTGGTCTTCATAGCTATCGGTGTTACAAAGCCCTGTTTTAATTGCATGGTTAACATCAGATACAGTGATTTCAATTATGCGTAGCATATAGTAAGAGTACGCTATCATTATTGGGCGGATACTACATAATTGAAGCCACCGATAGGCTGGCACTAAGCCTGGCTCATAGAGCCAGGCAGACAAGTAACTGAGCTAACCTGGCGAAGAGCACAGCCTAGCTCCAGTGTAGTTGAGCCTTCAGTATGCAGTCATGTAGGTCCTTCAAGACACCTTGTGCTATATGTAACCTGATTATGTCTAAGTATTTACTGACATTTAATTGGCTTTCAATCTCTCTGATATATCTAGCATTGAATATTTACTATTTTATTATCGTGCACTTACTTGTTTTCTACACATTTCAGTGGTCATACGGTGTTTTAATGTGGGAGTTATGTAATCGTGGTAGTCAGCCCTATCCAGATGTAGATGCTTGGGACATAAAAGCTTATCTAGAGGAGGGGAGACGACTCCATAAACCGAGTCTATGTCCTCCATTTGTGTAAGTTACTCATATCAACATTATATTCTAATAACGCTCATGTAAACATTCAGAGTCAACTGCAAGTTACAAAGGATTAATTTTTACTCGATACCTGAAATTTGCATTCATCTGTTGGTTTTATTGGTTTTTGTGCTTATAATGATAGATAGTAGCTGGATTACGCATTCAATATCTGAAGATTACCAAATTAAAATTAAATTTTGAAATTCATTAGTTTTATTGCCCACTTCAAATAATATGATGCTGAATGAACTTCACCCTTAACATGTCAGCATTGTTATGGAGAACATAACTCCTAATAAATAAGACAAACGCTGAGCTGTCAATCCATATTATTAATATTTTGATTTAATACTGTGTATTGAATTACATTTGGGGATGTTGCCTGTTGGGGAAGAAAGCTATGAACTAATGGTCAAGCTCAGAAATTATCTAATTATATCCAAGTAAATGGCATAAATTCCCAAAACTATTATTCTCATAAGTGTTCCCTTCTCGCAAGTTGATGTTAGACTACCAAGATGAAGAGGGTGTCCATATGTAGTTTTATACCATATACATGTACATGTAGTGTTATCGCTAATTTTTCAGGAAATGGTGATCGATCAATTGCTCAATGCATTTGATTATTAATTCTTTTAAAACCTGCATGACAATCTTGTTTTTAGAAGGAATGTTTTCGTTTCAGTCTAGTATATTTATTTATTCTGTTTGAACCTGATCATTCCAGGCAATCATTGGCAACATTGTATCTTCAGTTCCTCATGGGTAAAGTTGACACCATATTAAAATAAAATGTTTTTCCTCATCTTTAGTATTTGTTATCTACACTGTACATTGTCTATAGACTTCTAGCTTCACACAATGCACACATGTTGTACATCACAATATAGACCTGTTCAAAATAATACTTGACTATAATTTACACAAGCTGAAAATCGGCAGAGCTATTATGTAATAAAATCTGAGCGCTCAAGTAATGGATCCGTGACACAGTACTCAACTACTAACTGTTTAGAGGTTTATATTTATTAATGATGTAACGCCATACAAGTTTTATTACAATTATTGCATGTACTCGTATCTTGCATTCGGTAAGCTAACCATCTCGTGCGATTCTGAGCTACATTCATTATTTAACTCATTTACTATGAATTTTGCTCTGATTAATTATAATCAATATGATATTCTGGACTTTCCCTTACAGCTGGGAAGTGATGCAGAGCTGCTGGTTGGAGGCCCCTGAAAACCGTCCCTCATTTACAGCAATTCATGATTTCCTAAACAAACTCCTGGAAGGTACAGAGTGTTCTCCGCAGAGTTCATACTCCTACATCAGAGAGTACACCAAAGACATCCCTCTAGATTATGTTGAGAACGCTGTAGAGGTTGATGTAAGTGGAGACAATACCTAATAATTCATATTATACCTGTGTGAGAGGACACAACTCCTAATAATTAACACAGTCATAGTTACCTGTGTCATATGCTTGTTACCTTCAAACTAAACAGGATAACTTAGAAGATTTCATGCAAAGTTTCCTGTTTGAAATGCTACAATGTAATAATGGAATAAAGTTGTACTTGTTTGTGTTACAGACTCAGGAGTATTTGCTTCCTGTTTCGTCTAACAAGAGGAGAATGAACGACTATTTGGCCGAGGCTTAGAAAGAGAGAGAGAGAGAGAGAGTTTATAGCAATGCATACTAATGCATTAAGCTGCTTAGTTTACTATGTACATGTAGCTCCAAGCATTGCACTTTTAAATTGATTGAAAAGCTATCATGATAAACGTTATAATATTTTTATATTTCACTATTATATTCAAACATCTTGACATGGATTATAAACTGAAGTATCATACCAACCTTACAGACAACATAATAATTATTATATGCTGTATTATACTGTATGTTGTTAACAATGTGCAATTATTATACTGTATAATAATATTATTATATTTTTGCATATACCGCATTACTGCAAGATGATAATGATAATAGTTGAAATGGCATGGCTTCAAGACTACAATATTTTATGTTCTTCCCATATTTATATATTTATATCTACATATTGTATGATATCAGGTATACTTGTATGAAACCATTTATATATATTATATTTCACATTACATTATTGTTATATTTTTTTACAATAATTATACTGGTTCTCTTATCCTATTATAATTTATATAAAGATTGTAATTACGTATTACTATGATGTTATATACAGTCTAGTCAGTGTAGAGGCTGCAGCCTTCCGAAAATATTATCCCTTTTTTTAACAAGAGTTTTCGAAATGTCACTTATTGTTGTATTTTATTACTATAAATTGCAGTGAATGTTTTGCGAAGTATAAATAATATAAACATAATGCACGTGTACATTGACAGTAGCACAGATACCTAGTGCTCTAAGTATCGATGATATAGACTTGTGACATTAAATTAGGTCTTTCAAACCGACCCATTATTATTTGATCTCAATCTGCAAGGAGTTGAAATTAAGTTTTTACTCTTACTCTAGCTCTGCATTTATCTGTTATGGCCATCAGCAGCTTTGAGTACCAGCAGACAATTATTGTATAAATGACTTCTATCTCTTGACTCTAAACAGCCCAAGCAGTAGTTCAGATTTTACTATTATTATGTATGAACACGTTACCTATTTTTTGTAAATGCTTCAGCGTCTGGGAGATCACCTATCTTTTATATAGTATCTATCAAATATTACTTTTATATTGTGAGCTATCGCTTTTAGTTAGTCATAACGAGAGTCCTGATTGGCCAGGCCCTGCTAGAAGTCGTCAGCCATTTATATTTTCTTTTATTCAATACATTTTATCCAAAAGCTACACACTCTGGAGGGATATTGACTGTATTAGTATCATATAATCATCTTGGAGTTGTCCTAACACACTCACCTTGGAGTTGTTCTAACACTCTCACCGCCATGGTCACCAAGGGTACCTGTTGGCTAGTATAGTAGAAAGAACACTAGCATGTATTGGTATATACTACAGGAGGTATTGTAATGGTCACATACAGCCTCCCGACTACCTGACAATAACTATATACTTATCCTTGTGTATATCTGCTTGTATTCCTTACCTGTGTAGTTGAATGTTATCTGTATACCTGTATATAGAATTACTGAGTCATTATACTGCTTTTATACCCATGTAAAGAGGCCCGACCTCTCAGAAACACTTGATATTGATTTTGCATATATGATCTAGATGATTTTAAGCATCTTTTCTCAAACCCGTCCTATTTTGGGTCGGCCATCGGGCTTCCGGCCGCCATGTTGTTGCGCAATTTCTGGACGGCCCTACGTCGTCTTTTTACGACATTACGTCGGCCTTTTTACCGGAACTTCCTTTGGAAGTTCTATTACTATATAAAGAGCATTGTTTTTATCTTTGTTGTCTCAGTTCATCCTTGGATCTCAATAACGACACATCTATACTTATATATAGAGACTTTCACTTAGTAGATAGGTCATTCTAGTTGTTAAGGTCCTCGACCTTGCAACACGAACTGCCTACTAGGTTGGATCACTCTCTTTCTCAGTATAGCAAACAAGCATTGAGTCGGGATCATGTGGGTCGTCTTTGGTAGTTCTTTGACTACTAGTACCTGTCAATCTTTCATGTAATGAGAAGGCCTAGCACCACTCATAGGCACTTCATTTTGGACTCCGGAGTCATCTCAGGACGACCACACCAAAACCCAAAAACCATTACAGTATTCCATAATTACATGTAAAATAGTAATAAGGTCATTGTTTTTAGTCCTGCCAGTCAGAAACACAAATGGTGTTATTTGGTTAAGTTCTAATGAAATCACATCAACATAGTGAATATTAGCGCCTGCCTCATCCGGAACTACATGTACATGGTAGGTCCTTGGGCTGAAATGCACCCATTTTGAGTGCCACCTTAAAAGATCTACAGGGTATACTACATCTCATATTCCCTATTATTTAACGTTTGATACTCTTGTAGATTTGATCACCTGTGAAGGGCTGTTTCCATATTGCAATAGCTTAGGCTCCAACATTACAAAGTAATATACATGTAGTGATGAAGCCTGATTACTACAATTACTCCACTGCGCAAAAAACAAACAGCTACATGGTATATTGATAGATGCATGATTTATTACTGATAAAAACATACTTTGTATATCCTTGATCACTGATTGGTTTGCTTTGAACTGGTGTATAACATTATATATATTATGAATTGCAGAGGTGATACTAGTCTAGTTCAGTCTCTTGTACTTTCTCTCTCAGACGTATTGGTTCTGTTCTTACACCAACTAGTTATTGGAATGTTTTAGGTTACTGAGATACAATTACATTGAAGTCAACACTCTACCATGTGCTGCCGACAGCTAAGAGTGTGTCACCTGCTAATTCTTGTCTACTATCTATGCTGTACTTCAGCAGTCTTGACGCCAAACAGGTACGTTATACATCTTGTGAATAAAGTTGAGCTGTTCTTCTGATCATATATCTTGTCTCTTGTAGAGGCAACTAATGTTCCTATATACTGCTATATTTTAGAACAGCTACTGAAGCAGACACTACCAATTTTAAAGCCCTGTGTCTTACTTGTCCTAGTCAAGTAGCTGTGGGAGATCTTGAACCAGTTTCCTTGGATCTGGACACAAATAACCTTCCTTCAAGACAAATTGAGTTTATGACTGAAGACATATTTAAGCCTGGCGAATTCTTTTTCAATTGTGGCCATCTACTTTTAAAGTATATTCTGGGAAAACCTGTTGAGCATGTAGTCGGATATGATTACGAAGGGAGGAGACAGGAAGACATACAATATAGTCCTGGTAATTCTACAACAGCCAAATTTGCCCTGATTAGTGCTGTAGCTCAAATGAACGAGACAGTAATGCTAATTTTGGATTATCTAAACAATTGTGTCAGAAAGTACGACTTGATAAATGATGACATCACACAGTTTGTAGGCTTATGTGGTACAGGTTACCTCCAAACGAGAGTGATTACGGAAGATGACGTTTTAAGTCCTGAAGAGGATTTTCTTTCTGGACCGCTTAAAATGAATATCCTCAAAACCCGTGACTGGTTGCTTATAATAGACCAAGGCTACCAGCATATTACCAAATATGATTTCATAAAAAAGAACGTCATACTTCTAGGAAAGAAATTTGCCAACCTTATGCCTCACCCCCGTGATATGTTGCCTACCTTGGATGAAAAAACCCTTTATGTGGCTCACGGTTACGGCATGTCACGAGTTGACCTAGATACCTTTGAGGTCAAACTCCTGTATGGAGAGCCACTCCAAGACACAAATGGAAATAGGGATCTTCCTTTAGTACCTGGTCCTTTTAGTGAGAACAAACAAGCACACATCAAATCTATCTACTGGCTGGTTCCTGACCATTTAATAGTTACCATTGGAACACAAACTAATGAGGCATTGTTCTTCATTGACCTTGATGGAAAGCTGGTTTATTCAACATGTGTGGGTAAGCAGCTGTTTTTAGCACTCCAAATAGACTGGAAATTATTCAGAAGTGACTAATTGTTTTTCATCTTTATTTCTCAATCAAGTGGTTTTCTTGCACATTGTCTTAGCATGCCTCAGGCTGATTAGGTATTACATTGTATCTATTCACATGTATCACTCAGGAGACAGTGGAACCAACCAAACTGTACCAGGACCTCCAGGAGAGTGTAAACTAAATGGACCAACAGGAATAATGGTTACAAGAGATAAGGAGATATACATCTCAGCACTGTCAAATGTAAAAGAAGCAGATGAGCAATTCAATTCAAGCAGCTCTATGTTCAAAATGAAAACCAAAGGTGCGTTAAGAGGCTAAAAGGTTATTATATTATGCTTCCTGCTTTTCTTGTAAAGTACAGATTTTTTATGATATAGATTGCATAATTTTTGCCAATAAACCTGTCCTACTTTTTCACATTTACATGACATGTGTACATGTAGTATGTGTAACATACTTCGATACACTCTCTTTGTGTAGGAAAGTACGAAAATACGAAAAAAGACGACAACTCTCTAAATATTGCTTTAAGGATAGGTGGACTTATCTTCCCATCCTCTGTATTAAATGTGGTGTCACTGATACAAAGATACGATGTCATTCCTAACTGTTGTGTTGTTATTTATTTCTAGTCAGTTTATGCAAGTTTAAGAGTCCAACTGGGAACGAGCAAGTCAGCAGGAGTAGCACAACTCCAACCATTTACAACCAGTTCGAGACTATCGCCATTACCTGTGTTCCCGGAACGGCATTGAACTCGACTATTGATACCATTCAGTGTTTGAATGATTCCACATGGAGCTCGCCTCTGCCGCATTGCATCACGGTACCCATGATATACATCTTGAGATGTACAGAAAATATATCCTCAAGATACCTATGCATCATAATTTTGAAAACATGACAAAATAAGTGCTAAATAGTTGGATGCCTTGTATTTCCATTTCCTTGGCTGTTATGAGCCAAATGATTATATTAACTTGTTAAATATTTTATGATTAAATGCGCTGCATAGTATAGTTTACCCTTCTTAAAATTCAATAGAGTGATACTGTTCTGTCTGATATTAGAAAGTTCGTAATGATGCAGTAGGTCTGCACGCTAGTGGTAGGTGGTGGTATGCATGGCAACACTATTCTGACAGAAGCATGGCTTCAATAATCATATAGCACTGATTTACACTGTAGATAACATCTAGTGAGGACATCACAGACTTGTCCCCCAGAGTTGGTCAGATATCTGGCGGAACACTGGTTACAGCTACTGGACTTATACCACATCTTGGAGTAGAAGTTCATGTGAATGATTCAAATGGAGTTATGTCCCCCCTTGAGTTTACAGTAGAGTAAGTAGAGTATGCCATTTATGGTTAGACGACTGCTACCTGCGTGATAATCCGCTAATAACTCTGTTTTTGAAGAGATTTGAATGTCTGTTTTGATGGGAAATACATCATTCTAACCACTGTACCATGCATAGCAGAGACACTACTAACCAGCCAAGCTGTCACTTATTTGCACAGCTAACAATCAATCTGTTCTCACTTATACCATTCTATCACTTCCGCATTCTTATGCAAATATCGAATAGAAAGAAGAGGACATGTTCAAAACATTTCAATTGATTGATTGATTGAGTCTTACACGAAAAATGTAAAGCTTAGACATTAAAATTCATGCCATAGTTTTGGTACAGGCAGTTGTGTACAGCTTGGGCTTAGTATTAATTTTGAGAACTAAACTTAAATAAACTGTAAATATTTAATATATATTTAACTTCTAATTTCTCGCCTGTTCATTGATAAAGACTCTGTAGCTAACTGAACTTTACCCGCATGCAAACATACATGTGCATGTCCTTGTATTTTCAATCATTATTCACTTGCCTAAGTATGATTGGTACTGGATATACACTTTACTTGTACTGTAGTTCAGCATGATACAGGTGAATACCTCAGTCTCCCACCTCTCCATTCTCTCTCCTGTCCATATGTAGAACATGGCCAACCAAATAAACACTTATAATGGTTGTAATACAATGGGCGAGTTTATATTATTCACAGGCCAATGAGACTTCTCTTCAGAATGCCAGAACAGAATAGCACTGGTAAAGTAGAAGTTATAATAAACCTAACAGAGAACATAACAACAAAATATAGTTTTACTTATAAAGAGGATCCAGTGGTTAACTATACCATCCACTCTGCTACTACATTCAGGTATGGCTCTGCTATTGTTATCTACATCACATTACATTATATTATGCAGATTTGTTAATAAGTCAAACTTGATTTAAACAAAAAATAAATGTTGGTATGGCACATACATTGTACACTGTATGCCACAATTACTATGGTATTAATAAAATATAATGTAATATTTTAGATGTATACATACAGTAGAACTTGCTTAATTCAGCCTCGCATAATTTAAAAACTTGGTTAGTTCAAACTATTAGCCTTGGTTCCTGCTGAGCGCAATATAAATGGTTTCAATTAAGTGAAGTAATCTTACAATTCAAACTCAGGCCTAATTCAAACCAATTATGGCGATCCCTTGCAGTTTGAATTAAGCAAGTTTCACTGCATATACATAAACTTAGATCCAGTTTAGATGTCTCATTAATCCACCGTATCATGGTTCATCTCGTCTTTAGTTATTTCTTAGAACTTTAGAATTAACAATTTAATAGCCCACTCACATCTGTAATCCTGTCGTACTAACAGTCGAAATTGTTTACATAGATTTCAGCTAGATGATAAACTGTTACCCAATACAAGTTATGGTCTAGTACATGTATTTTACACACTTTTCTTCTGTAACAAATAATTTATTAAGCAGAGCGTAAATAGAAAGAATAGAAATTAATGATCCTATGCTGTGGTTCTTATCTGGTATAAATATTTGTTCACATTTTTAGTGGAGGATTTGATGTCATATACTCTGTGGTGAATATAGGATCATCTATGGATTATACGCTGTCAGGACCTGCTCTGAACACAACTCATGTAAGTAGTTATATTTTCATTGCAGTTGCAGTACAACTGATATAATATTATACATACTGGCTAAGAGTTTTTTATATGACGAACAAACTGTGATCTACAGTGATGTCAGAAAGTTTGGAAACACCCACTTTATTTTAGTAACTTCCTAGTTGACAACTTGTTTTTCATTTTTGCATCATTCCTACCCCAGCAAATTATATATCAGTGGATTCAGAAAAGTGTGTAGAATATTTTTAATCTATAATTGTCTTTATTAGCAGTAGCAGCTAAGTTTTACAGCAAACTTTTTGTGTAGGCTGTCACCATTTACATCTTATTATAATCACAACGAGTTTCACAAAAATAATAGTACTTAGAGGGGATGTCACAACAATTACAAATTGGTGAATTTTTTAATGATAATGGTGAACAATGACAGTTCAATAGTGATTGAACTGCAGTATATTGTCAGTACTTAGTGGGGTATCCTTTACTTTTAATAACCAGTCGGCAGTGGTGTGGCATGCTTTTTACACGTTTGCTGAGCTCCCCGTGGCTGATGGTGTGGTGCCATGCTCCAATTATTTTCTCTATTGACTGTCTCTTCTTCATTGGTTGTTCTTTTCTGACTAGGTTTCCCATGTGTTGCCACAGATTTTCTATGTGGTTAAGGTCGGAGCTTTGTGCCAACCATGGTATGGTTCGAACGTCTTTAGCCGTCATCCATTTCTTCCCAATCTTGGCGCAGTGGCATAGTCATCTTGGAAGTATGAATTTTAGAGCAGAAAATGCTGCCAAGCTCTGCAACTCTTTTTCCTGATAATCAAACTTGGTACTTCCAAGATGACAATGCACCATGCCAGGATTGTGAAGGAATGGATAACTGCTAAAGACGTCCGAACCATACCATGGTCGGCACAAAGCCCCGACCTTAACCACATAGCAAATCTGTGGCAACACATGGGAAACCTAGTCAGAAAACAGCAACCAATGAATAAGAGACAGTTCATAGAGAAAATAATTGGAGCATGGCACCACATCATCAGCCACGGGGAGCTCAGCAAACGTGCAAAAAGTATGCCACACCACTGCCGACTGGTTATCGAGAGTAAAATATACTTTATTAAATACTGACAGCATACTGCAGTTCAATTTACTATTAAACTGTCATTGTTTACCATTGTCTTTAAAAAACTCAACAATTTCTAATTTTTGTGACATCACGTCCTGCAAGTGCTACTGTCTTTGTGCAACTCGTTGTGATTAATAATAAGATGTAAATGGTGATAGCCTATACGAAAAACTTCTGTAAAACTTAGCTGCTACTGCTAATGAAGATAATTATAGCTTAAAAATATTCTACACACTTTTCTGAATCCACTGATATATAATTTGTTGGGGTAGGAATGATGCAAAAGTGAAAAATAATGCCAACTTAGAAATTACTAAAATAAAGTAGGCGTTTCCAAACTTTCTGACACCACTATTCAGGAATTTTTTCTCAGAATATACATGATGCGTCAAGACGAAAACTGCTGGTGAAATGCTGACTATTCATGAAAAAATTAATCTCAGTTGTATCGATTAAAGTGCCAAAACATGTATATTGTAGAATTGTACCAGCGGAGATAGTGTAGTAAAGTGTGACTTAAGGGGATTTGAAGGTAGAGTATGCATATAATGATGCATTATTTAGTTACAATACAAGCTACATGTAGCTGTTATTTCTTTTAAACCTGTCAACTTTTAGTAAATTGCAAGTTTTGGCTGATTTTCTGCAATGAGCGAAAAGAGCCCCTTAAAGCCTCCACTGTGATCTACTCACGGCGATCTACTCTAATGGGAAACCGTTATCACTTTAATTATAAATAGTAATACAAGACACATTTATATTTTTGATTCAACTCCTAATATTTCAATGCTCATCCGAGCATCATCAGTAGACTATCACTTTAGTCTTTATTACCACACATACAATGTATATTTTGGAGGCGTACATTTTTAAATGATGCAAGGTGTCCACAGTAAATTACATACTGCAAACTAAATACTGTATGCCATACTGTTTGATATTTGTTCTATGTTGTCTGTTTCCTCCTTGGAATACCGTGGTTTTGATGAAGGAAGAACATCTGGCAATTCTTTTGACATATTTTGGAAGGTCATACTTATTTTTATTTCAGTAGCGAATGTGTCATCACCAAGCCCTAGAATATTGGCTGTACAGTTGTCTAGTGATGGTATCATCATGAAAAGCTCAAATAACCTGACCATATCAGTGTATGATGATCCTGTGTTTGAGGTGAGTAATCTACTCATTACAAATATAGTGAGAAAAATGAGTTATAATACAATTAACAGCATATAGCTACATAACCAGATGTGAAACACTCTAGGTATAGGGAAATGAAGTCACTAACCCAATATCAGTTCTTCAGATTAACTCAGACTGCTTTGGTTTGGTGTAAAATGTTCGTTTGTTATTAAGGAAAGGGCGGCAATCAACATGGGTTGGAATTTGAGATTTCAAAAAGTGGAAAATGATGTACAGCTGAATTAACAATGGTTTTAGACTGGGACAATATCGTTGAAAATGGGGGAACGCTTACGACTGAAAGGAAAAGGACTCGATGTTGGAACGCTGAACAAGCACTATAATATTGGAATTGAAATGGAGGATACCAAGGCTATACATTGTAAGATTCTGCTAATTTCCGACAGCCTCATAGAATGTGAACCACAACTGCAAAGTCTACAACCAAACGCTGATTCTAAGAGAGTCTATGTAAGTATCACAATACATTGCATATAACCCATGGCTTCTAGTAACTATAATGAGAAGTACATGTAAATACATGTAACAATAAATTTCTGTTCTAGATTGAGGTTAGACATACATTACATACTTACCAGTACATACAAGCACAGCGTTCTATCACAACGTTATGAAATACATATTGTAAAAAGAGTCCAAAATTAGTACAGCAGTGTGCATGATATTGATCTTCAACATTCACGGACACCGAAAAATTGTTAAAATTTGATGATTAGTCATTTTCAGTAATACTTCTGAGCTCTGAAAGTGTTCGGAAACATGGCGGCTTACTGTGATATTCGCTGAAAAGAGTGATAATAAAGCAAAACACAACGATCCTGTTTAATTCCCTTCTAGGTAGAACTTGGTGATCTAGAAATTTATCCAGTAAATGTGGTATTTCTATCGGATTCATCTACTGCTCAACCAACTATGGCTGCCGGTAGTATAGCAGCGATAGTAGTAGTTACCATACTGTCAGTGATTGTGGTTGTTGTCATCTTCGTTGTGTGGTACAGACGTCGTGAAACCTCAAGACGAGCAGCTGAGATGAGAATCAATTCTCTCCGATTCAGCAGTAAGTCAACCCGTTACTATATACTGTGCAAGTTATTCATGTCAACTTGTGGTGTTCTGCACTGTGGCCCAATCTTGTATGCAAATGCCATGCTACTTGCCTGCTTAGCCTATCTTAGGGGTATCATAGACTGTGATCCATTCTTGTAGAAGAAAACAACGACTGGTTTTGCAGTATTAATGTTGACCTAAAGGCTCGACTCGAGCCACTGCTAATGGAACCAGATACACTAAAGCTAAAAGAAGGAGCTCCTATTGGACAGGGCAACTTTGGAACTATATATCTGGGTCAACTTTATACTGGGGATGTTGTTAAAACTGTTGCTGTTAAAACACTTAAAGGCAAGTTTGTTTTATCAAATCAAATATTTCTAAAAAATATTTTATAGAATAAAAATTATTATTGCTCCTATTTGGCAGATATAATGTAGATGCTTTAAAGATATCAGTTCGCTTCAAAAATACGGAAGCTGGATAGGCATATACAGAAGCTGGGGTAATTTTTACTTCATTGCCGTCAAATGTTTTGTTGAAGCTACATTGTGTGTTAAGCGTGAAAGCTCAAGCATTACATGGCCACGTTATGTTAAATCTCTATATGATAAACTTTTAGTGACACTCTTATCCATGTGTCCAGCATCTTTTTTCTTAACTTATTATTCTTCTACGTTACAAAACATGTGTGTGGGTGTTGATCGTATACATTTATGTACACCTATAATTTACAGATCTATTAGATTTGTATATTCAAACATTAATACATTTATTTATATTACATTATTATTATTTGGTTATTCAAATATACATGTACATATACATAGCTCATTTTTAGATTCGTTTCTGTAGGTTATAATGAAAAACTAACTATTTTATCAGTATGATGCTAAGATTGTGAAGTGGTGCTAGCAGAGCTGCAAATTATAAACTGTGTTTATCATAAAAGTTTCTGAACTTTTGGTAGATGTGGAAACGCCGATAACAATGATGGAGAAGTTTCTAGAAGAAGCTGCTATCCTACAAGACTTCAGGCACATAAATGTCCTTGAGACTCTCGGAGTTTGCCTTCCAAACACAGACAAACCACAAGTTGTACTTCCTTATATGGCAAATGGAGATCTAAAATCACTTCTTCAGATAGAACACATGGTAAGTGGGGAACTACCAGTTACCTAACGTTGAGCTCACTATAAGTTTACCATATTATTATTGCTATTTACTATCCTTTATCATGTGGTTACTTAGTCTATTGCGACATATTTTATTCTTATTTTATTCTACATGTTTGATCTATGATCTTCAGTGTCTATAACCACTTAGATTGGATATTATTGCAATGCAAGAATAGATATGTATATAGAAGTCGCGTACAACTGTATGTTGTATAATTATCAGACTAATTATATAAAAATATAATAATTAAGTTAACTTTTCAACTGCCCACGAAGACAACCCACGCACATCATTTTAGAATGGGCAACTTGTTTTAGCATCATCGCAAGATGGCTGCCGAATACACTGTAATTGTATCTAAGTTATGCTGTGCTAATAAGTACTAGCATACATGTATCTACTTATCTAGTCGTACTGTTGAATACATTATTACCTTTACTATTATTTCACAGCAATTCTCTCTGGGAGACCTGATGCACTTTTCTAAACAGATAGCCTGTGGGATGGAGTACCTTTCAAATAACAAGTTTGTGCACAGAGATCTTGCTGCTAGAAACTGTCTGTAAGTGAATAGTTTTCGTACAATAGACCCTTTTCCACAGCTCCTTGTTTCAGTTTTGAAACATGGAGTTGTCTTCCCCTCATTGAATGCAACAAGTAGTTCACAAAGTGCGCCTTAGTTGAAAGAGCACAAAGCAAAGAAGGGCTGGGCAGCGGTTGTAGCTGCCTTATGTATCAAGTTAAGGTCATAAGTATCAAACAATCAGAATTATGTAACCACATGACGTATCAGTGTTTGCACAAAAATATGGTGGAAACACGAACAGAAATGAAAACAGGCTTCTGTTTGTGCTGGGAGAGCAAATGATGAAAATCTCGTCTTTGGTCAAAATAGTGCTAAAATCAGGATTATAAAGGCTACCAACTAAATTATTATTAACCCTAATTACACTTGTTAAATAGTTAGGTTCGTATCAATATAGAATTCTTAGATGCAACTTCATTCACCGAAGTGCATGAATATAAGGGTGTAGTTCTTTATCCAAGCTTTCACAGCTTTCAACCGGAGCTCCTCTTCTATTCCTATATAATATCGTATAGTCTCTTCCGATATGCGTCGAATAGCCGTAATGACTATATAACAACACTGGCTAACTACTGATCAACAGTAGGTAAAAATGGACATTTACTGCTCAAAACACTAAAATATCCAAACGAGTAAGCTAGTAAGCTCCGCCCACTCATATAGTAGGCTGCTAGATAGTCTTTGAATTGGAATTATATTCTCTTAGAATTTCCATTATTGCTGTGCTATCAATTTTCATAATGCTTTAGAAAGAGAGAGCTTTCTGAACGTTACCTTCAATTGATATTCTAACTGTGGTAAAGTGTTTTGTTTTGTGGCTCACAGCTGTCATTAAATGTAAATCAATCAGCATAAAGTCAGTTATCAGAAATTAAATGGTTCCATATGAATGTTACCATAACAAACACACTATTTTGTGATGGGAATTTAGTAAAACAAATAAGATGAGGTTGGCTGTATACTGCGACAACTTTCATAACCACATAGTTTGTATTGAAGTAGTCCGCCCTTCTTTTACCTTTAAAGAAATTTTCCTTTATGCCTATTTAGTTACAATTGGCAGATGTCAATCTGAGCTGCTGTTTGTCTTTCTAGGAGGCTCAGTGGGTCCAGAGATACTGCCCTTCAAACACGATCATGTTTAGAAATGCTTGCAAATGTTAGTGATGACGAAGATGCCACGTGAATGTAATATCAAACATTATCTGAGTTGTTAGCAGATTATTGGCCAATCAGCCAAGGGAAAAATTACAGCATTTGTTTTCAAAATGTTATGCGATATATCTGGTGTAGTCATTAGTATACACTAAACACATTGTGTCGGGTTCATGTTGGACGTTCAGGGACCTTTGTTGCTTCAAGTTTTTTAGAATGCTACATGAACGGATAAAAAACATTATTTTGTAACAATTATATTTAAGTGATTGAATACTTTCAGAGTCAGTGACAAATATATCATTAAGATAGCAGATTTTGGGCTCTCTAAAGACGTATATAGTACTGATTACTACAGAGGAGATGAGAAGAGTAGTGTGGCTCTTCCTGTAAAATGGTTAGCAATAGAGAGTCTCAGAGTAGGAAAGTTCAGTACAGAGAGTGACGTGGTGAGTTTATAGAATGATAACATCTACTCGATACATATATATACATTTTATAGGTAGAGCATTTGCCTGAAACTACGGTTGTACGAGAAGCCAACTGACAGAGCCTCATTCTAGAGCCAAACAGTGCCCCCATTTGTTCGCCTAGACAAAAATGCTCTACATAGCTATCGGTGTTACGAAGCCCTGTTTTAATTGCATGGTTAATATCAGATACAGTGACTTCAATTATACGCAACATTTATTAAAAATAAGCTATCATTATTGGCCGGATACTACATAATTAAAGTCACCGATAGGTTGGCACTGCGCCTGTCCCATAGAGCCAGGCGGACAAGTAACTGAGCCAACCTGGCAAAGAGCACAGCCTAGCTCCAGTGTAGTTGAGCCTTCAGTATGCAGTCATGTAGGCCCTCAAAACACCCTGTGCTATATGTAACCTGATTATGTCTAAGTATTTACTGGCTTTTAATTCGCTTTCAATCTCTCATATATATCTAGCGTTGAATATTTACTATTTTGTTATCGTGCACTTACACATTTTTCATATTTCAGTGGTCATACGGTGTTTTAATGTGGGAGTTATGTAATCGTGGTAGTCAGCCCTATCCCTATGTAGATGCTTGGGACATCAAAGCTTATCTAGAGGAGGGGAGACGACTTCATCAACCGAGTCTATGTCCTCCATTTGTGTAAGTTACTCATATCAACGTTATATTATAATAACGCTCATTGTAAACATTCAGAGTCAATTGCAAGTTACAAGGGATTAATTTTTCTCAATACCTGAAACTTGCATTCATCTGTTGGTTTTATTGATTTTTGCGCTTGTAATGATATATAATAGCTGGATTACGCATTCAGTATTTGAAAATTATCAAATTAAAATTAAGTTTTGAAATTCATTAGTTTTATTGCTGACTTCAAATAATATGATACTGAATGACCTTCACCCTTAACACGTCAGCATTGTTATAGAGAACATAATAAATAGACAAACGCTGAGCTGTCAATCAATACTGTGTATTTAATTACATTTGGGGATGTTGTCCGTTGGGGATGAAAGCTATGAACTAATGGTCAAGCTCAGAAATTATCTAGTTATATCCAAATAAATTCCCAAAACTATTATTCTCATAAGTGTTTCCTTCTCACAAGTTGATATTAGGCTACCAAAATGAAGAAGGTGTCCATTTGTAGTCTTATACCATATGTATACAAAGAGAGTAAAAGGAAAGATGGATCACTCAATGATAATACCCTGTCTCACAAAATACGCCCAATTTGGCGGTACCGACGTTCCGCGATCAGCTTTCCCGCCATTTGCCTACTGATATTTTGGATAGTTGAGCGACTGTAATCGAAGCTTAACGATTGTTATATTTAAGACCCCGTATTGATATCTCGTCAGTGGAAATAGAGAGTTTATATGACCCCATTGTAAAGAAGCGCTTCTTATTGGTCTGCGGTACGCCAATCATAATTGCGGATTTGCATACAAGGTATGACAACTCTTTGCTTAATCCGTACCGCGTTCGGAGGCGGGAGGAGACAGTTTTTGGCCGGAGTGAAACCTCTTTCCTTTTACGCTCTTTGCCATATAGTGCTATTGCTGATTTTCAGGAAATGGTGATCAATCAACTGCTCAATGCATTTGGTTATTAATTCTCTTAAAACCTGCATGACAATCTTGGTTTTTAGAAGGAATGTTTTCGTTTCAGTCTAGCATATTTATTTATTCTGTTTGAACCTGATCATTCCAGGCAATCGTTGGCAACATTTTGTCTTCAGTTCCTCATGGGTAAAGTTGACACCATAATAATGTAAAATATTTTTCCTCATTTTTATAGTATTTTTTACCTACACTGTACATTGTCTATAGACTTCTAGCTTCACACAATGCACACATGTTGTACATCATAATATAGACCTGTTCAAAATAATACTTGACTATAATTTACACAAGCTGGAAATCGGCAGAGCTACTATGTAATAAAATTTGAGCGCTCAAGTAATGGATCCGTGACACAGTACCCAACTAACTGTTTATAGGTTTACATACAAGTTTTATTACAATTATTGCATGTACTCGTATCTTGCATTCGGTAAGCTAACCATCTCGTGCGATTCTGAGTTACATTCATTATTTAACTCATTTACTGCGGGTTTTGCTCTGATTGATTATAATCAATATGATATTCTGTACTTTCCTTTACAGCTGGGACCTGATGCAGAGCTGCTGGTTGGAGGTCCCTGAAGACCGTCCCTCATTTACAGCAATTCATGATTTCCTAAACAAACTCCTGGAAGGTACAGAGTGTTCTCCACAGAGTTCATACTCCTACATCAGAGAGTACACCAAAGACATCCCTCTAGATTATGTTGAGAATGCTGTAGAAGTTGATGTAAGTGGAGACAATAGGTGTCTTCGCGACGGTGGGTCGATGGGGTCGCAAAAAAGAAAAGATAATTCCAATTTTCAGACCCTGTTTTGTTGTAGGTCGCGAACAGTTGCGACCCCCTGGGTCGGAAAATTAGTGCGGCTCAAACTTCAGGCTAGTCCAAAATAATATTTACGTGCTGATTTCCGGTTCAGGAAACTTTGTGAATTTCGGTTAAATAGGTGATCAAACTGTATTAGTAGTAATTTACAGGATTGACTAAAACGAAGAGCCCACTGGAACTGTTAAAGGATTTAGTAGTGATAAACTAGCAATCCTGGTGCATTTATATTCATTGCTGCACACGATTGCTTAGTTTTCAACCACTAATCTGCCAATATTCTACCAAAAAATCTCAGTCAGAGTCGCTGACTGAGATTCAAGATTCACTCACCTACTCCACGCTGCCACAAGACAATGTTGAATTGATGCTCTTCTGTTCTGTATAGAAGTGTAGTTACGCACTTTTCATGATTGTAGCCTGTACCTAGTTATTTACCATCCTAATAATTTTTTTTTTTAAATATATTTATTTATTTATTAAATAATTTCTAAAAGTATTTTTTGTTACCAATTTCCACGTCACAGTATAACAAAATTTTTATAGGACATAGATAGCTCATTGTATTTGAATTTTATTAGCAATAGTTGAACATGTAGTACATAATATTAGTGCATGAAACATCAATTGAAAAAATTGTAATTTGGTACATGCAGATGAAACTTTGAGGACTATAGTAAGAGAAAAATATGCAATAGGCTAGCTGTAATTGCATGGAGTATTTTGTAGAAACACTATCCAATTTCACAGTTAGTACAGAAGATAAAAAGCAGAAACAAAGAAGCTGGTATGACCCATTGAAAAGAAATTAAGATTACTAATGAATTTAGCAATTCCATTGTTGATTCCGTAACAGTACTGTTGCTTCACTGCCATTCTGCTGCTTTGGACCTTTACATGTAGGCTATTGCCTGTGCTCTGAGATGCCCACTTGTTCTAATAAGAGTGACCAACCGATTCTTTTGATGAAACCTTTGCCATGTGGTAGGAAGGAGAACATTAATTCAGCAACTTTCCTCTTCTGTATTCCTTTGTAGACTAAAGCAAAGAACACATCATAGCAATCTCAGTTATACAATAGAACTTGGCTGTGTAAGGTGGATTAGACTATAATAGGCTTACATACACAGCTATAATAGCAGTAGCATTTTAAGATTCATGTAGTAGGAAGTACAGCACTACTCCAATTAGCATGGTACTAAATAGTTGGCTCTAAATGAGTGATAGACTGTGGATATAATATTATTTTTCCTCTACATGAAGATCAAACAAATCTGCGGGCTTAACCAACTAGAACATCAAAAGTATTGACTAAATTGTGAGTGCATTAACAGTCCTTTGACCCTATTAGATGAGATGGAGGCAGAAGATACAGGACAGCAGCACTACACAGTACACTACCACAATCAAGTTGCTTACTTACTTTAAGAAGGTGGATGCTCATAGCCAAACAACCAAGATTAACATCTGGACCTGACCAAGACTCATCCTACCTCCACCTGTATTTTCTGTATCAGAGTTGTAGAAAACCTGAAATATTTGTAAATATGACTGTAGTGTTAATTATAGGAAACCAATGATGAGCTTGAGAACATGAGCATTTGTAACTAAGATAGAAACATCAAAATAATTTAGGATTCCAGACAAACTGTCAGAAAATTAATTTTGTTGTACAGTAGGCACCCGAAACAATTGACTTTTCTATAAACCAATTTAAAATTTGATGTGGCTAATCTTTATATTAATGACTGATAGAATACATACATATTATTTTGTTGTTTTAGTCCCTCTCACTCTAGGGATAGTGAATTCATATCAGACTCCTCCTGCTACATGTATACCTAAAGTCGGCACCCAATCAGTCAGTCACTATCACTCCATCCAAGAAGTGAGAGGTTCAGCAGACACTTTGCTGGAAATAATATAATAATAATCATCAATGAAAGACTATAATTCATGAAATCATCGTAGAATAGCGATATTAATGCCATGTTTGAATGAATTGTGTTATGAAGGCATAGATTGTGCATACAAAAATAAATTAAAAAAACTCGAAAATGAAATAAATTTAAATTAAATACAGCAAATAATTGAAAACTGTTTTGCAGGTCAATTTTTCTGATGTAATATTTTGTCTATAGCTATTCTATGTAACCTACATGTAGTTACTAGGTGAAATCTGGTGTGAGTCTATTGACTTTTCGTAATGGTCAAGTAAGTTACACTTACGCTAGACTTAAGACTCAGAGTCAGACTGAGACCAACACTCACTCACGAGGTAAGGGATTTGAGAGGCATCGAAAGGGGATTTGTCTCAAAGCTTCAGCACTAAGCAGCTAGTAGACATGTATGTTGCTACAGATCAAAGGGGTAAGTTGTGTTGGAGAATCTACATGGACAAATTAAAATAAAAAAAGAAACTTCATAAAAGCGAAGATGAACTCACCTCCGATGATTCCACAATGTACATGCATGTTGGCCCGTTGTAAATGGAGACTCTTAGTCAACCAATCAGATTAGGGAAGCTGCGGGAACGATCCTCTCAGGCCAATTAAGAACAGGGCGATAATATTGTTAAATAAGGGGGTCGCAACTGCTGGTGATGGTTTTTTCCGACCCTCATCGCTAACACGCAAATTAATTTTTTGCGACCCCCTTCGGAAAATAATTAATTTCTTTTCTTTTTTGCGACCCCATCGACCCACCGTCGCGAAGACACCTAATACCTAATAATTCAAATTATACCTATGTAGTCATAGTTACCTCTGTCATATGCTTGTTACCTTCAAACTAAACAGGATGACTTACATGTAGAAGATTTTATGTAACATTTCCTATTTGAAATGCTACAATGTATTAATGGAATAAAGTTGTACTTGTTTGTGTTACAGACTCAGGAGTATTTGCGTCCTGTTACATCCAACACGAGGAGAATGAACGACTATTTGGCCGAGGCTTAGAAAGAAAAAGAGAGAGAGAGTTCATAGTAATACATAGTAATGCATTAGGCTGCTTAGTTTACTACGTACATGTAGCTCCAAGCATTGCACTTTTAAATTGATTGAAAAACAATCATGATCAACGTTATAATATTTTTATATTTCACTATTATATTCAAACGTCTTGACATGGATTATAGCTGAAGTATCACGATACCAACCTTACAGACAACATAATAATTATTATATATATATATTATTATAATATTATTATATACTGTATTAGATACTGTGTGTTGTTGACAATGTGTTTATTATACTCTATAATATATAATGTGCCTGCATATACCATATTACTGCAAGATGATGGATGCTCAATGATAATAGTTGAAATGGAATGACTTCAAGACTACAATATTTTATGTTCCTTTACATATTTATATATTTATATCTACATATTGTATGATATCAGGTATACTTGTATGAAATCATTTATATATATTATATTTCACATTACATTATTATTATATTTTTTTTCACAATAATTATACTGGTTCTCCTATCCTATTATAATTTATATAAAACTTGTAATTACGTATCGTTTTACTATAATGTTATATACAGTCTAGTCAGTGTAGAGGCTGCAGCCTTCTGAGAATATTATCACGTTATTTTAACAAGAGTTTCCGAAATGTCACGTATTGTTGTATTTTATTACTTTAAATGGCAGTGAATGTTTTGCGAAGTATAAATAATATAAACATAATGTATATGTACATTGACAAAAGCACATATACCTAGTGGCCTGAGTGTCGATGATTTAGACTTGTGACATTAATTTAGGGTTTCAAAGCGACCCCTTATTTGATCTCAATCTGCAAGGAGTTGAAATTAAGTTTTTACTCTTACTCTAGCTCTGCATTTATCTGTTATGGCCATCAGCAGCTTTGAGTACCAGCAGACGATTATTGTATAAATGACTTCTATCTCTTGACTCTAAACAACCCAAACAGTAGTTCAGATTTTACTATTATTATGTGTGAACACACTACAAGAGGTATTCCATAATTACAATAGCAATAAGGTCATTGTTTTCTAGTGCTGCCTGTCAGAAACACAAATAGTGTTATTTGGTTAAATTCTAATGGAATCACATCAACAGAGTGAACAGCATCTGGAACTAGGTCCTCCGGCTAAAATGCACCCATTTTGAGTGCCACCTTTAAAGATCTACAGAGTATACCAGATCTCATATTCCATATTATTTAATGATTGATACTCTTGTAGATTTTATCACCTGTGAAGGGTTGTTTCCTCATTGCAATAGCTTAGGTTCCAACATCACAAAGTAATATATACATGTATGTAGTGATGAAGCCTGATTACTACAATTACTCCACTGCACAAAAAAGCAAAAATATTAAAATAACAGCTGCATGGTATTAATAGATAACTGATTTAATACTCTGATGGAAATATACTTTGTATATCCTTGATCACTGATTGGTGTGTTTCTAACTAGTGTACATTATGTACATTATAATTATATGATATAATGAATTGCAGAGGTGGTACTAGTCTAGCTCAGTCTCTTGTACTATCTCTCTCAGACGTATTGGCTCCGTTCTTACACCAGCTAGTTATTGGAATGTTTTAGAATACTGGAATACAATTATATTGAAGTCAACTCTCCACCATGTGCTGCCGACAGCTAAGAGTGTGTCACCTGCTAACTCTTGTGTACTACCTATGCTGTACTTCAGCCGTCTTGACACCAAACAGGTAATTTATACATCTTCTGAATGAAGTTTGGTTGTTCTCCTAGTTATAATTATTATTATATCTTATAGCTGGCCTAGCAGGAATCTAACCAAATCTCATAATGCTCCAGATTCTGAGACCCTGCACCTACTTTGTTACAAACTCGCCCTTTCCTCTAGATTTTCACAAAATGTATTACCTCTAACATAATAAGCATTCCAACAGACCCAATCCCCAAATGAGCAAAGCAAAAAATTTACATAACACCAGTTCCTAAAGAAATCTATTCAAAACACTGCATATGTTGCAAGTAGGATATTTCTGTGGCTCTTGGGAGAGTAAAAGGTGCTAGAAAGCATATTTTAAGACTAAGCATATCACTTCAGCATGAGGTAGTCCCTTGATTGGCCAGAAATAATCGATCATTATTTTTTGTGTATATGACTACATTAATAATAGATTGCAGGATGATGTTAATATTATCATAGGGTTGGGCAATTCCACATTGCACAAGTGAAACATAATTTTTCTAAGGCATTTTGCTATTTATAACATTATATTTATTTAATGCATGATTATCTATACATGTTTTCTGGCTGCATAAGTAGCTGCTACCCCCTCGTACTCTTACCCTCCTTGTTTGGAGCAACAGTAACTTGACAAGTTCTACATGTAGGGTGTTGGTGGCCGAGTGGTCTAGCGCTAACCACTCTGGTCTTGCAGCAATGACCTGGAGGTTTTGCCCGGAGAGGTTTACCCTCTGTGCCTTATCGGATTATAATAATATTCAGCTCTAGAAGTCGTGGTGGCCCTTTGATTAGCTCTGCATTTTAAAGAATTGTGTTTCACACCACGTATATTATTATGTTATATTATTATTAAGTACACATATGATTCCATCACATAATGCTATATTTCAGAATGACCACCAAAGCAGACACCTCCAGCTACAGCGACCTGTGTCCTACTTGTCCTAGTGAAGTAGTTGTGGGAGATCTGGAGCAAGTTTCATTAGATCGCTACACAAATAATCTTCCCTCAAGGCCAATTCAATTCATGACTGAAGATATATTTAAACCTAGAGAATTCTTCTTCAATTGCGGTCATCTTCTTTTAAAGTATATTCCGGGAAAGCCTGTTGAACATGTAGTTGGATATGATTACGAAGGGAGGAGACAGGCAGACATACAGTATAGTCCTGGTAATTCTACAACAGCTAAATTTGCCCTGATTAACGATGCAGTTCAAGTAAATGAGACAGTTATGCTAATTTCGGATTATCTGAACAACTGTGTCAGAAAGTATGACTTGATAAGTGATGACATAACACAGTTTGTAGGCTTATGTGGTCAGGATTACTTTCAAACTAGAGTGATTACGGAAGATGACGTTCTAAGTCCTGAAGAGGACTTTCTTTCTGGACCGCTTAAAATGAATATCCTCAAAACCCGTGACTGGTTGCTTATAATCGACCAAGGCTACCAGCATATTACCAAATATGACTTCATAAAAAAGAACGTCATACTTCTAGGAAAAAAATTTGCCAACCTTATGCCCCACCCCCGTGATATGTTGCCTACCTTGGATGAAAACACCCTTTATGTGGCTCACAGTTACGGTATGTCACGAGTTGACCTAGATACCTTTGAGGTCAAACTCCTGTATGGTGAGTCAATCAGAGACTTAACTGGAACACGGGATCTTCCTTTAGTACCTGGTACTTTCAGTGATAACAAGCAAGCATACATTGAGTCATTCTACTGGCTGGTTCCTGACCATTTAATAGTTACCATTGGAACACACACTAATGAGGCACTGTTCTTCATTGACCTTGATAAAGACCTAGTTTACTCAACATGTGTGGGTAAGCAATTTTGTTTGCGGTCCAAATAGACTATGAATTCCTTTAAATTATCGTAGGAATGTTTAATGCTAGTAGGGTTTGAGCTTATGTTTCCCGTGCATATTTTCTCAACCAAACGGTTTCCCTACATACATGCGCATTGCCTTTAGGCTGATGGGCTATACGCCCTATACTCTTCACATGTATCATTCAGGAGGCAGTGAAACTAACCAAACTGTACCAGGACCTCCAGAAGAGTGTAAACTAAATGCACCAACAGGAATAATGGTTACAAGAAGTAGCGAGATATACATCTCTGCACTGTCAAATGCAGAGATAAAGGATCATATGTTCAATTCAAGCAGCTTTATATTCAAAATGAAAACTAAAGGTGAATAAAAAACTAAAAGCTTATGTTATGTAACGTTATGTAATGTTATGTAATGCATACAAGTTTTATGATATCGGATTGAATAATAGTTGTTGCGCATAGTTCTCTTCGACTTACACACATTGCATATGTATGTGTAAAACATATTATAATACTCTCAATTTAAAACATAGGTTTGAAACTAGAATAAAATCTGGTGCAAGGTCTTATCATAGTTCTTGTACATTTACATGTATATATTTCTAGAACACGTACAAAATTCATTAGCAGTCATACAGAGGACAGACAGCACATAATACGTATTAGAATTTTTAACATTTTCTCAAAATCCTATACACGTACAATCGGTGACTTCAAAAAGCCAAAAAAAAAATTGAAATTGATAGGATATTGGGCAGAGGTTGTGGAAAACAAGGTAGGAGACACTGTTGAGCTGGTAGAATATGGAATTGTCTGCTCATTTGTTGTGGCCATTAGCTGGAATCGGTCAATCATAACCATCAACTTTACTAATAAGCATCTCCTACCGTCGAGGTGACTGGATACGGAGTTATCCTAATTTTTATTTTTTGTTTTTGATAGAATTGATCAATAATTTTATTCGGGAGTTGATTGTACCTCAGTTCTTTGTGTGGAAAAGTAAGAAAATATGAAAAAGAGAAGATAACTCTGCAGTCATAACCTTGAAGGTAGGGGAACCATAGCAACTGAATGCTAGCATTCAGTGACCCATCTTCCCTTACACTGTCTCTCTATTGAGTGTGGTGCCACTGACATTGGGATATGATGTCATTCCTAACTGTTGTTTTGTTATTTATTTCTAGTCAGTTTATGTGAGTTTAAGAGTCCAACTGGAAACGAACAAGTCAGCAGGAGTAGCACAACTCCAACCATTTACAACCAGTTCGAGACTATCACCATTACCTGTGTTCCTGAAACGGCATTGAACTCGACTATTGATACCATTCAGTGTTTGGATGATTCTATGTGGAGTATTCCTCTTCCTCGTTGCATCACGGTACCCATGTATATTTTAGGATATACCTCAATTTGTTTTTATTTAACATGAAAATATGACAATATGAGTGCCAGATAGTTATTTCCATTTCCCTGTCTGTTATCAGTGAAATTATTCTGGTATCCATTTTTAAATATTTTACGACAAGATTTTGTGAGGAGGATTGGCATAGGGCATAACGTCATTTTATGCCCTGGTTAGAATAATTTAACCATCCTGAAAATCATGTATTGCTAGACTGTCCTATCGGAGGTTAGTCAATGGAAAGTCCACAGCAGTAAACTAGTAAACTAGTGGTATGCATGACAACATCTTGAGTAGTTCCATTGTAGAACATTGATTTACACTGTAGGTAACGTCTAGTGAGGACATCACAGACCTGTCCCCCAGAATTGGTCAGATATCTGGAGGAACTCTGGTTACAGCCACTGGACTTGTTCCACATCTTGGAGTAGAAGTTCATGTGAAAGATTCAAATGGAGTTATGTCCCCCCTTGAGTTTACTATGGAGTAAGTAGAATATGAAAAGCAAACAACCAATAATGGCTCAGCATTAAGTGCCGTGTCAGCATGCCAATATTGAGGTATATACTCTGTTGGGCCAATGATGTGATAAAATATAATGCTGAAACTTGACATTGGTATTATATTGGGAGACAACTTTATGCTGTAATGAAATACCCAATATTTTGCCTAACAAAAACTTTGTTTTGCGACTGTTTCAGTTGACTATATCTTAACCTTGAGGAGATTTAAACCTTGAACTTGAGTATTTAATATGTCTTGACACTTCTATAATGCAATACATATGTACATGTATATTAGAGTTTATATTTCTATTTAGCTTACCGTGTTACATATGCATATCTCAGTCTCCTACCTCTCCCCCCCCCCTCTGCTATCCGTATTTAGAGCATGGCCACCCAAATAAACACCCATGGTGGTTGTAATACAGTGAGTGCTGCTTATTATTTACAGGCCAATGAGACTTCTCTTCAGAATGCCAGAACAGAATCGTACTGGTGAAGTAGAAGTTATAATAAACCTAACAGAGAACATAACAACAAGATATAGTTTTACTTATAAAGATGATCCAGTGGTTAACTATACCATCCTCTCTGCTACTATATTCAGGTATGGCTCTATGATATCTACATTACATTATACAAAATACATGTAGTTGAACATTTAATGTTTAACTCCATGTACAGTATGTATATTTTAGATGTCACTGGTTTGCTAAGTCAAGTATGCTTATTTTCTAGTTTATAAAAACAATATTGATACGGTATGCATGTCATAATACATAACATTGTATGATATTTTACGCTATATGTTATGTAATATAGCAAATGGCAAATGGGCCTGTCTAATTGGTCTGCCATACCGTGATGTCTTTATTTACTTTATGTCTTTATTTACTTTTGAAGTCTGTACGATAAAAAGTTTCATGATTGATTACCATCTGTAGTCTTGTCATACCAAAATTTCAACTCTTTCACTTAGAGTCTAGTTCTACAGATGTACTACATGATAACTATCATTATACTGCCCCCACACTTGAGTGAACAGAATGTAAACAGATGCAGTAGATGGTCGGGTGCTATGGTCCTTATCTAATAGACACATTTTGCACATTTTTAGTGGAGGATTTGATGTCATCTACTCTGTGGTGAATATAGAATCATCTATGGACTATACGCTGTCAGCACCCGCTCTCAACACAACTTATGTAAGTACAGTAGGTTAACATAAGGTTTGTTTAGATGACAGCAAAGTAAAACCACATACAATGTAGATATGATACAATCTCTTGTTTAGTAACAGTTGATGGCTATAACTATTTGCATTTTGTATGTGTTCAAGTGTTCTTTAGAAATGAATTTGTCAAGGTACAGGCATGGTGGCAGCAGGGTATGATTTTATAACCAAAAGGGAGTTGGTATATAGTACTGCAGCGCTCCAATCGAAATATATACAATGTACTATGATTTATGATTATGACCATGATTAATGATATATAAACTTTATGATTTGTGACATTAATGATCATGTAATATAGTTTATCATTGTACGACCGTATGATCATTGTGGGACTATGTTGCATTATTACAATGCATGGTACATAATACATGATACATAATACATGATACATAATACATGATACATAATACATAATACATGATACATAATACATGATACATAATACGTGATACATAATACGTGATACATAATGCGGGATACATAATACTGTAATGGTTTCTGGTATTTCGTGCGGTCGTCCTTGGACGACTACCGACCCAAAACTGAAGTGCCTATGAGTGGTGCTAGGCCTTCTCATTAAATGAAAGATCGAGCGATCTCAGTAGCCCAATAACTACCAGAGACGACCCACCTGGTCCCAAGTCTGACCTTCAGACTATACGTTGAAAGAGAGTGATCCGACCTAGTAGGCGGTTCGCTAAGCGAATGACCTGACAAAAGGAAGTGAAAGTCTCTGTATCAAGTATAGATGTGTTTTTATTGAAAGCCAAGTGAAGACTGAGACAAGGAACAGTGAAACAATGCTCTTTATATAGTTTAAGGACTTCCGCCCGATGTAGTGTCGGGAAAAGACGACATAGGGTCGTCCGGAAGTTGCACAACAACATGGCCGCCGGAAGCCCGACGGCCGACCCAAAATGGGTCGGGTTATACAAAAGTTGCTTATAATGATCCAATTCATGTACAAAATGAATATCAAGTAATTCTGAGAGGTCGGGCCTCTGTACATGGGTATAAAAGGCACTAAAAGACTTAGTAATGATCATACAAGTATATACAATGATATAGAAGTTACACAAGGTAGAATGCAAGCAGATATATACATGTAAGCACACATAAGTAGGAGACGACTGTGCGTACCATTACAATACATGATACATAATACATAATACATACATGTAATACATGATACATAATACATGA
The DNA here is from genome assembly GCA_935421135.1 of Bugulina stolonifera. Taxonomy (NCBI): domain Eukaryota; kingdom Metazoa; phylum Bryozoa; class Gymnolaemata; order Cheilostomatida; family Bugulidae; genus Bugulina; species Bugulina stolonifera. The sequence continues at coordinate 8,914,284 of OW285193.1, read as the reverse complement.
TACATAATACATGATACATAATACAATACAACTCATTTTTAGAACTGTGTCAGCATATTCCTGGAAATCTATTCCATGGTTGTATTGATTTAATTTTGTGTTGATGTGGTGATTTGCTTGTTAAAAATATTGCATTAATTTATATTTACAGAATTGTACCAGGGGTGATAGCGCAGTGATGTGTGACCTAAAGAACTTGGAAGGTAGCATGCTATGTGCTATGGACGTGTTACTAAGTTGTTACTTTACATCAGTACATGTGTAATATACAATGTTGTTGTAACTCCTTTCACACCTGCCGATATTTGAAAAGATGCAAATTTCGGCCGATTTTCAAGAACTTATGAAAGCTCCCAAGCATTGCACTACAACCCACTCGAATGGACAATTGTCACCATTTGAAAATTTTTTGCCATTCATAGTCATTTGGGACGCATATTTTTAAAATATATAAGATGGCCATAGTTTTTAATAATTTCGTAGTAGACACTACACTGTTACTATGTCATATTGTGTGACATCATATTTACCCTATATTGTTCACTTCCTTCTTGGAATACCGTAGTTTTGATGAAGGAAGAACATCTGGCAACTTTCTCGACATATTTTGGAAGGTCATACTTATTTTTATTTCAGTAGCAAATGTGTCATCACCAAACCCTAGAATATTGGCTGTACAGTTGTCTAGTGATGGTATCATCATGAAAAGCTCAAATAACCTGACCGTATCAGTGTATGATGATCCAGTATTTGAGGTGAGTAATATACTCATTACAACTACAGTGAGAGAAATGAGTTACAATACAATTAGCAGCATATAGTTACATAACCAGATGTGAAACACTGTAGGTATGGGGAAATAAAGTCACTAACCCAATACCAGTTTTTCAGATTAACTCAGACTGCTTTGATTTACTGCTGGTGTAAAATGCTCATTTAGGGCGGCAATTAGCATGGGTTGGAATTTGAGATTTCAAAAAATGTAAAATGATGTACAGCTGAATTAACAATGGTTTTAGACTGGGACATTATCGTTGAAAATGGGGGAACGCTTACGACTAGAAGGAAAAGGTCTCGATGCTGGAACGCTGAACCAGCATTATGATATTGGCATTGAAATAGAAGATACTAAGGCTATACATTGTACGCTTGTACTAATTTCTGACAGTGTGATAGAGTGTAAACCAGAGTTGCAAGGTCTACAACCAAACTCTGATCCTAAGAGAGTCTATGTAAGTACCACCATGTATTGCATATAATCCACAGTGTGCAATTATAATTATTGGAAGATCGATAGTTTTAAAATGTCTGTAGATTCAGGGCTAAGACTGGGTATACAGGCTTACTAACCAGTAAAGATACTGTACATGTACAATGTGCATAATTCATACTCTCACATTGACTATAGGCTAATACACAAGGTACATGACTTTGCTATACTAATTCATTCTAATAGGATCTACCAGGAATATCCAAAACCTGTCTGAAATGACGTTATCAATATTCCATTTGTCGAGAGTGGACAAATCTGAAGTGATTCGGTAATGTGTACATGTATGTAGCATTACATGTTGTATATGTCAGCTATATAGTTGCTGACAACACCTACAGAAAATGTAACTGATGAATGTTGGGAACCCCAGCCAGCCAATCAGGTCATGGAAGCCAGTCCGTTGAAGCAAGCATAATAAAGTGTTACAATCCTGGGTGACAATGCAAGGGAAAAATTGTTAATCAGAACATTCTACTACGATGCCTTGTTATATCGGTTTAAATGGAAACCGTCTCTTTTCGAAGTGCATTCGCAAGCCCATATCATCATGGTGGCAAAAAGAGTAAAGGAAAACCCAACAATCCCCTGTCTAATTTACTTGGGGGGGAGGGAGGGGGGAAACTGGAGGATTTAGAAATTTATCCGGCAAAAGTGGTATTTCAATGAGAAAGTGTTAAAACAAACCACAATTGAATAATTTTTTTTAATTTGATTGCAGGTACAGCTTGGGAATTTGTATATTCAGCCAGTAAGTGCGGTTTTCTTACTAGATTCTTCTACTGCTCAACCAACTACTATGGCTGCCGGTAGTATAGCAGCGATTGTAGTAGTTACTGCACTGTCAGTGATTGTGGTTGTTGTCATCATCGTTGTGTGGTACAGACGTCGTGAAACCTCGAGACGAGCAGCTGAGATGAGAATCAATTCTCTCCGATTCAGCAGTAAGTCAATTCGTTACTGTATGTTGTGGCAAGTTATTTATGTCATCTCATGATTCTCTGTATTGTAGCCTCAGTATTGCATAGAAATGTTGTAAAGATTTCGCGGCAAGTGTTTATTATTGCTTAGAAGTACACACACTGAGTGGGATCCGAGTGTTGACTAACAATATATACAATATATAACAATAATATTCTCGTATTTATTATGAGCAACAGGTCGGAGTGCGCTGTCTGTGTCTTTCTGTGCTACTCTAGTTGTGCTGGCTTCAGTTTCATGGAGGAATTTAGGCCAAGAGTCTCCAACGAATGTATTTAAGTAAAGAGATGTTACGTTATTTTAATCCTCAGCAGTTACTGATCTAATACAGAAGATTACTCCTCTTTTATCGTCAAATGATTTCCGGTTGCAGTTGGTAGGGCTGATGGGCAGTCGATCTACACAAATCACCCTGGAAAATAATAAAACAAAAATTATTCAAAGTCCGATAGCCGATAGGGCATAGGGAGGGATGACTTAGACATAGCAAGTGGCACCCCAGAGACCATTGCAATAAGGTCGGCCCTATCGGTGTTTTCAGTCTATCACTAAAGTATCATAGACTGTAGTCTATAATTATTGTAGAAGAAAACAACGATTGGTTTGTTAGTATCAATGTTGATCTCAAGGCCAAGCTCGAACCACTGCTGATCGAACCAGAGACCCTGAGGCTAATAGAAGGAGCTCCTATTGGACAGGGGAACTTTGGAACCATTTATCTGGGTCAAATTGATACTGGGGATGTCGCTGTTAAAACACTGACAGGTAAGTTTGTTTTGTTTTTAAAATATTCTATAGAATCTAAATTCAAATTTACTTTTATCTCATAAAGCTAGTGTAGATGCTTTTAATGATATTGGTTTATGCTTCGACATAACCTACAGCTTGATAAGTTCTTGTGAAACTTGGGGTCATTTATGATTGTTTATTGCAGAATAAGAGGTAGTAGACATACCCCTACTACCAATTATAAACTATTTGTTTAGAATAAGTTTCTGAACCTTCTGTAGATGTGGAACCGCTGATACCAATGATGGAGAAGTTTCTAGAAGAAGCTGTTATCATGCAAGGGTTCCGACATGTAAATGTCCTTAGAGTTCTGGGAGTTTGTATTCGAAATCCAGACAAACCACAAGTTATACTCCCTTATATGGCAAATGGAGATCTTAAATCACTCATTCAGATGGAGCACACGGTAAGGGGTGAACTACCAGTTACCTACATGGTTGTATTTCATGATCATTTGATAATGGAATGCGCTTTTGGTCATTTCTAACTCATTATAAATTTACCACATTGTGATTTTTATTTATAATCCTTCTGGTTACTTACTCTATTGCAACATATTATATTATTCTTATATTACATCTATGATCTATGATCCACAGTGTGCGTTTCAACTTGGATTAACTATTGTAAGATAAATGCACATAAATGTGAAAGTACAACTGTATAAATTATATACATGTATTCATCAGAGTAATACATGTATGAAGTGAAAATATGCACACTTACTTACATGCACATGTAGGTCATATGCACCAAGATGGCCTCAGCATAATATATTGACTAGAATTCATCTGCATAAGAAGTTATACTCTACTAGTCAGTATTAGGATACATGTATCAGTTTATCTAGTCGTACTGTTGAATACAATATTACCTTTACATTTATTTCACAGCAATTCACCCTGGGAGATCTTATGCACTTTTCTAAACAGATAGCCTGTGGAATGGAGTATCTTTCAAATAACAAGTTTGTGCACAGAGATCTTGCTGCTAGGAACTGTTTGTAAGTGTTAATAGCTTTTGTACACTGATGGAGATTAATCAGTCTTCATGCTCATGAGATCAGGGCATGGGTATGGAAGCTGCCCACTCAACTAGTAAGCTGCTAGACAGTCTTTGAATTGGAATTGTATTCTATTAAAATTTCCAACATTGCTGTATTAATGATTTTAATTATGTGTAGGATGGAGATAGCTTACTTGAAGTTACATTTTAATTGATATCCCAACTGTGACCGTGGGGAAATGTTGATGCAGATCTGCACTGATATTACTACTGATATCCCAACTGTGACCAAGTGTATTGTCCTACAACTTACATCAAGCTAGTTAGCATAAATTCAGTTATCAGAAAATAAAATTCTACCTGCTAGTATAACGCATAAAGGAGTATGTTTTGTGGCGGGAATTTCGCAAAGCAAATAAGATGTCAATGGTTGCACTCTTTTACCATTTTCGAAACAGCTTTTACGACCATGCATGTTTGATTGAAATTGTCTTCTCTTTTTACTCTTTGACTACAAGCAAACTCACTGTAGTTGTTTTACAGGGTGCATTTGGGTAACAGAGAAAAATACATGAATGCTGCATGACCTAATAAGTGACATTATTTTATACGTTAAATAACTGAATACTTTCAGAGTCAGTGAAAAATATATCATTAAGATAGCAGACTTTGGACTCTCCAAAGACATCTACAGCAATGACTACTACAGAGGAGATGAGAAAAGTGGTGTAGCTCTTCCTGTAAAATGGTTGGCAATAGAGAGTCTGAGAGTGGGGAAGTTCAGTACAGAGAGTGACGTGGTGAGTTTATAGAATGTTAATATTTACTTGTACACATATAGAACTGACAGAGCCTCATTCTAGCACGCCATTTGTTCACCTAGATAAAAATCAACATGTTGCTCATTACAGCTCCTGGTGTCACAGAGCACTGTTTTAATTGGTTAATATCAGATACAGTGACTTCAATTATAGCATTATTTATTAAAAATTAGCGGTCGTTATTGGTTAGATATTAGTTGAAGCCATTGATAAACTGGCACTACGCATAATCCTGGCAAAGATCACAGCCTTCCGTGTAGCTGAGCCTTTAGCTTAGGTCCTCCAAGGCACCTTGTGCTATTTATAATCTGGCTTTGTCCCACTGATACACTGTATATCTAGCATTGAATATTTACTATTTTATATTTTAATGTGTCGTTACATGTAGTCTGCTATTAAAACACTACAGTTTATAACTAAATTATAGTTTATATAATGTTTTTGTATTATTATTTATTCTGTTTGTTGCAAAGTTCACTTCCACATTTTCTATCAATTCTAGTGGTCATACGGTGTGTTGATGTGGGAGTTATGTACTCGTGGTAGTCAGCCTTATCCAGATGTTGATACTTGGGACATAAAAGCTTATCTAGAAGAGGGGAGACGACTCTATCAACCGAGTCTCTGCCCTTCAGTAGTGTAAGTTTCTTATGCTGACATTATACTATAATAACTGCTACACATTAGGCACTTTCGGGTCATGTCAACATTCAATGCCAATTGCAAAATGTTGGTTGATTACAGTAGAAGATTCACCGAGACTTACCTGTGAGGTGAAGTCTGATAGTAATTCTGTGAACGAATAGCGAAGAAGGTAAACAATGAGATAGCTTTAGTGGATATGCATTAAACTGGTCACCTGTTCAGTTTCCTGCATATCCACTAAAGCTGTCTCATTGTTTAGCTTTTGGAGCTATGAGTGAAGCAGAATTGCCTACTATCTGAGAGACAATTGGTTGAATGTTTTTAGTAGTTTCTCTGACCTTTGAAAATGTTCTAGAGCATAGTGATATGTTATGGAATTCACTAACAACAACAATGACCATGAGCCCATTTATAACTTACCATTGTTTGGCCTAGTTACAAAGTGGATCAAATCTTTATAAATACCTTAAATGTGCATTAATTTCCTAGTTAGTTTTCTTGATTTTTGTTTTCATAATGATAGATAATAGCTGGAGTACCAATTCAATATCTGAAAATCATCAAATTAAGCTTAAAGTTTAAAATGTATTAGTATTATTGCTGTATTCAAATGATATCGTGCTGGATGACCTTCACTTTTAATATTCGTTATTGAATGTCGACATTGTCACGGAAAACATAACTCCTAATAAATAGACTGACACCGAGTTTGTCAATTCATATTATCAATATGTTAATACTATTCGTGTATTGGATTTCTTTTGGATTTTACCCATTTAGAGGAAGACAACTACAAACAAATTCCAGAAATTGCCTATAATATGCAAGCAAATCACATAAAAGCAGAGGTTCTTGACTTTGGTGAACCTCTGGAATTCTCAAAACTATTATTCTCATAGGTGTTTCCTTCCCACAAGTTGATATTAGACTACCAAGATGAAGAGGGTGCCCATATGTAGTCTTATACTATGTGGTGCTATTGCTAATTTTCAGGAAATGGTGATCAATCAATTGCCCAATGCATTTTTATTATTAATTCTCTTAGAACCTGCATGACAACATTGTATTTTTTAGAAAGAATGTTTTCGTTTCCGTCTAGCATATTTACTTATTCTGTTTGAACCTGATCATTCCAGGCAATCATTGGCAACATTGTATCTTCAGTTCCTTGTGGGTAAAGTTGACACCATGTTGATGTCAAATGTATTTCCTCATCTTCAGTATTTATTTATCTACGTTGTATGTGCAAATTCTGTGTTCTGTAACTTGACACAACACACAGTCACGTTATACATTGCAATATAGGCCTGTTTAAAATAATATTTTATTATTTGTGCAAGCTGGACAACAGCAGAAATATTACATAATATGTATACAATAAAATTTGAGCGTGAGTAACGGATGACTCAAAACACAGCGGGCTGTTTCAAGGTTCATGTTTATTAACGATGTAACACCATTTAAGTTTTATCATAATGATTACACGTATGTTGCAGTAGAATATCTGACCATCTCGTGTGATTCTGAGTTATACATTCATTATTTACTGTAACTGACTTACTGTGGGTTTTGCTGATTATAATCAATATGGTATTCTGTACTTTCCCTTACAGCTGGGACGTGATGCAGAGCTGCTGGTTGGGGGCCCCTGAAGACCGTCCCTCATTTACAGCGATTCATGAGTTCCTAAGCAAACTCCTCGAAGGTACAGGGTGTTCTCCACAGAGTCTATACTCCTACATCAGAGAGTACACCAAAGATATCCCTCTAGATTATATCGATAACACTGCAGAAGTTGATGTAAGTGGAGACAATATCTAATAATCTATGTATTATACCTGTGTGAGAGGACACAACTCCTAATAATAGTTAACTATGGCATATGCTTGTTGTCATAGTGCTTGTTTCTTTCGTACTAAACAGGATGACTTAGAAGATTATCTGTAGCAATTCTGTAACATTTCCTATTTGAAATGCTACATTGTATTATTGGAATAAAGTTGTACGAGTTTGTGTTACAGACTCAGGAGTACTTGCTTCCTGTTTCGTCTAACACGAGGAGAATGAACGACTATGTGGCTGAAGTTTAAGAAAGAGAAAGGCTAACGGTTCATTGCATTGCTTTCGTTAAATTGTTTAGTTTAACTCGCTCCATACATTACACTTTTAAATTTATTAAGAAGTTGGCATATTAATCAACGTTGTAGTATTTTTTTATTTCACGAGTATCATATGTATGTTCTCATCAGCAATATCCAAATGTTTTGGCGTGGATTAAAATTACTGAAATATTTTACCAACCATACAAACATCATGATAATGTTGTTGAAAAAGTGTTAATGATATATTCCTATATATTCTTGTATATTTAATATTACTACAAATAATCGCAATAAGATAAAGGGCATGCTACACGGACACAAAACTTATGCTTATCGCATCAATTTTGTGTTTTGCGATAACTGTTGCACTTTTGCGAAATCGCAAGTATATTGCATGTTATAAATATTTTAAGTTGCAAAATGTGAGTCGAGTGTTGATTGGCTACAGTTGATTGCAGATGGTGTTTATGTTTACATTTCTACAAGCTGCTAGCAGTCGGCTTTAATAAAACTGTTGAATAAAATAAATAAACTAATTGATTATAGATTATTATTACTTTTGATTCATTAAACATAATATTCTACTATGGAACAAACAAAATGGCCAGATCACTGTTTACAGTGTAATTTGATTGGCTGATATTTATTTTCTAGTATATTAAAAGAGAGCACAACCCCATATACAATAAAAATGCAATTTATGTGTAGCACCTAACAATGTTTTCTGTTTTTTAAATATTTTTATATTTAAATATTAGCAGAAGTTGTGCTTTCATGTAGTATGCCCTTAATACACGTAATTGTTATGTAATAGTGCTCAATAATAATAATGAAATGGTCTGAATACCACAGCATTTTTTACGTTGTATAATATATTCTTTTAAACTTAGTGTATATTTAATATAAACCATTTACAGTAATATTACATGTATATAATATACATGTACATATATATAATTATTAAACACTGTGTAGAGGGCATATTGATGTTATTACTGGTTCTCCTATCCTACTATAATTTATATAAAAGTTGTAATTACATATTACTAAGATGTTATATACAGTCTAGTCAGAGTAGAAGCTGCAGCCTTCTGAGAATATTATCCTTTTATTTAATAAGATGATGAAATGTCACTTATTGTTTTATTCTATTACTATAATTTGCAGTGAATATTTTACCAGGTAAACAAAATGAATATACATTAACTACACCACATACATGACGTATAACTACACCACATGCACGACGTATAACTATAACACATACATGTACCTACATGTTGGTGTACATGTATAACCCGTGACCTAAATATCCATGGTATAAAATTGTCACAGTAATTCAGTTCTTTTAAAGCAGTCAATAAATTCAACCCCTTATGTTCCAGTTTTCAATAATTTATATTGTACTAAATTCTCATTGCTGGTTATTATTAGGCTAGCCTTTTAATGTACAAACTGTGTACCATTTTCTACAAGTACCCTTGTTGCGTATTATTTCTTGGGAGCAATGTGGTTTCGAACCGTCAACCTCCGACACTGTGCCTAGCATGTGACTAAAGCTACTACCACCAGAACCATCTCTCTAACCCCAATAAAAGGAGTTTCAATGGCGTGACAGAACAGTTCCATCAAATAATACTGACAGCAATTTGTTGCTTTCACATTGCAGTTGGTCGCTCAACAGCTAACTGCACTGTGGTTAACTAAATTACTATACCATAGCTGACACGTGTCCGTTAGCGAGGGGGTTAAAAGTTCAGCTTGTTGAACTCGTTGACCTCTACCACTCACTGGAGTATTTCACTATATAATATATTTGTGGTTAGCGTTAGCCGCTCACTGCTAGTAGTTAGTATAGACAGCAATCTGAAAGAGCTCTTGGTAGCATTTTTACATATTCTCACCTTGGAGTTGTCTTTGGGGAGTTCCTCTCCTGAGGTTCCCACCTTGGTTGTCAAGGATATCTGACAGTTATTGGCTATTAGAAAGGACACAGGCATGTATTGGTATAAGCTAGCACAATGTAAGTATTCCATGTTTAAGGTCAAGGCCGTTGTTATCTCCTCCTACCTACCATAGCAGCCACGTAACGACTATATTGTCGCTCATCTGTTGCATTATGGAATAGTCTAGCACAGGTAGGCTATATTCCATACACATGCATGTTAAGTGAAGTATTTCTAATAGCAAACCAACACAGAAATAGCTGAGTAAAACTTTCTTTTGAATGGAAATCATTTCTGCTGTGCAAAAGTGCAGTTCTACAGGCTAATTGCTCTTAGGGGGTTTCTGATAGCCGAATAGTAGAATTTGTATAAAGACAGAACATTTGAAAACATTCAACTGTATTTATTGTATATTATATAATATGCAATAAATAAAGTTGTATGTAATAATTAATATTTGGTAGAATCTCACTGTTTTATCTCTTTTATTACTATTAGCTTCATGCTATATACTGAAATGAAATATATAGTAATAATTGTGTAAGTATCGTACATGTGCATATACCATTATGTGCATACACAAGGTTGCCCACTATTATACTTCCATAATTACATGTACATTTACAGATCAGGTTCCCGATATGTATATCATCCGCATGCAGGAAAAAATCTACCTCTGCCCTCTTCAAAACTGGAGCAGCCGTGTCACGGCAGGGCAAGTGATAAAACGGCAGCACCAGCGCTGTTGTTCCGACCTTGTACATATAGCAGTGCTTCACGCTGGGTTCATAATAGGCAGTGAATGAAAAGTGGTTTTGAGAACTTGGTAAGCTCACACACCACTATAAAAATAAGACACGCCTAGCTGCAGTACAAAAAATTCCACAGACGTTCTCGGTCATGAGAGTCTGCTATTATTATTACATTACACAAAATAATTAATATGGTAATTAATAGTGTACTGTATACCAGACCAGCATAATGTTGAATGATCAATACATGATTTGTGTTATGTTTCATACTTCATATTGTTAGTTACTAATTTTATTTGGCGTGTTAGTAACATAATTATGTAGTTCTTATGAATGTAGAAATAGGATCAACTCTAAAGATAAGTGTTCAGGGTATTCTAATGTACAACTGTAGGTAAAAGTTTTAATGTCTCAGAGAATATAAATATACACCATCCGAGCGTTTGACACCACACTGCATGGGTTGCTAAAGCTGCGCATTTTTTTAGTTCCCCATATTCAAGCTGTAAACATTCTTTTAGTACTTCAATGAAAAAGTTTAATTTACACCCCAACATTACTTTTAAAATCTAATGCAATTTCTATGACATCATCAATTTTGCCAAGCTGAATTGTTGGCATATTTTAGTCATTATTGATTCACACTCTCAGCTAAAATGTTGGTAATCACCCTCACTTTAGTATTCTTGTATACTATTATTTACAAAGTAAGTAAAGTTCACTCATTGCTTGTCTGCTTGATGACAAAAAATTAACATACGATCAAGTCATGAGCTGTCTGTTTAATGAACCTCATGTTTCTCTGTTTTATCTGTGCTGTTGTCAGTGTTTAGATAATAATATATTCCACAGTGTACTTCATTTTATTAATTGGCCACCTAAAAGTTATAGTTTATTCTGTATTGCATTCATATCACTCCCTGTAGTTGATAACAAGAGTTGTCTTATCCTGATTGATTCAAAATTACATAATATGTTCAGACCTACATTATAATCATTAATGTCCAACCTCTGCATGTTGTCTGTCTATGTATTACCACCATTGTATCTGTCATTCTATTGGTTACCACCATTGTATCTGTCATTCTATTGGTTACCACCATTGTATCTGTCATTCTATTGGTTACCACCATTGTATCTGTCATTCTATTGGTTACCACCATTGTATCTGTCATTCTATTGGTTACCACCATTGTATCTGTCATTCTATTGGTTACCACCATTGTATCTGTCATTCTATTGGTTACCACCATTGTATCTGTCATTCTATTGGTTACCACCATTGTATCTGTCATTCTATTGGCTACCACCATTGTATCTGTCATTCTATTGGCTACCACCATTGTATCTGTCATTCTATTGGCTACCACCATTGTATCTGTCATTCTATTGGTCTGTTTGTAATTAGAGATTCAGTATAATATAAGTATATGAGTTAACTATCGTTTACCTCTTGCCAGTCTAGTGAATCCACAACTATTAGTAATGCAGAATTAAATGTCTAATGATTATATGATTTCTATAAAAATAAATATTTGTAAAGACAGATATAATAATGTTACCCAAAAAATGACTATGTGAAAGCTATTATTACTATAATTGTAGAATGCGATCCAAACTATTTTGGAAGCGACAGCTGCTGCCACCGCTGCAGCCACTGCTGCCACCACTGCAGCCACCACTGCAGCCACCGCTGCAGCCACTGCTGCCACTGCTGCCACCGCTGCAGCCACTGCTGCCACCGCTGCAGCCACTGCTGCCACCGCTGCAGCCACTGCTGCCACCACTGCTGCCACTGCCAGTGACAATGTGAGTATATCTATGTAACCAGAACAGCTCAGTTCCAACTGATGGAAAGTGTCATTATATTGTAATGGTTCAAGACATTTGTACATATGACCCTAGCCACCCTGATGGACCTTATAGCACCTTAAGTGCATAGTAGTTGCCACAGCACTACTCATCTGACACTTGTTCTCTTGCACTTAGCTATCTTGATACTCACACCTACATTGTTATGCATGTTCGACCACACACTGATAATTACATATCAATTATATGCTTGTAATAGGAATTACCGAGACATCATACCCCTTTTTATACCCATGTAAAGAGGCCCGACCTCTCAGAAATACTTGATATTGATTTTGCACATGATCTAGATGATTTTAAGCATTTTTTGTCAAACTGCTTCTGGCCGCCATATTGTTGCGCAATTTCCGGACGACACTATGTCGTCTTTTTACGACACTACGTCGGCCTTTTTACCACAACTTCCGGAGGCAGTTCTATAACTATATAAAGGGCATTGTTTTTCCATTTGATGCCTCAGTTCATGCTTGGATCTCAATAAAGACACATTTATACTTATATACAGAGACTTTCACTTTGTAGCTAGGTCATTCTAGTTGTTAAGGTCTTCGACCTTGCAACCCGAACTGCCTGCTAGGTCGGATCACTCTCTTTCTCAGTATAGCAAACAAGCATTGACTCGGTATCATATAGATTGTCTTTGGTAGTTATTTGACTACTAGTACCTGTTAATCTTTTATGTAATGAGAAGGCCAAGCACCACTCATAGGCACTTCATTTTGGACATATTATGATTCAGGTCTTATAGAGGACATAGTACGATATAGGTATACATGCACATACATGTGTATAAAACTACACATTGAAAATAGAATAATATTATGATATGCAATCTACTTAATGCTCACATGCAATTTTTTTGCAGAGAGGAAATGCCACATTGATAAATGTTACTAACATAATATTGTCATATCCATCTCCTCCTCCACATCCATCACCACCGCCGCCGCCACCATCGCCACCACCGCCACCACCGCCACCACCGCCACCATCAGCTCCGTCAACTCAGCCACCATCAGCTCCGTCAACTTATTCAACACCACCACCTCCTCCCCCACCACCAAGCAGCAGCAGCAGCAGACGGTGAGTTTCCATCAGTATGAGTCGACATCTAAAACTCACACATACAGACTTTTAGTAAATTGTAGTTTGTTTGTTTGCTAGTTCTTGTAATATTATTGTCATCATCATGCTGAAAGCTGTTTGGTCTGTTTTTAGCTATTTCAGTTCCAAACCAGGGCCGTATTTTAAGGGGCACCAGGAAGGCACTGCCTCCCCTGTTGTCACAATAAAGTGGCCTAAAACACTACTTTTGAAGACTGGGCACTGTTCCCTTTACACTTGCTTGATTCCTGCATTCCCTCCCACCCACTGAAACTTTCTGCCCCCACTAAATTTTCCTAACTTGCAACCCTGCAAACAGTTTACTTGACCTGTATCAATGAAATAATAATACATGACTATAAGTTGTGAATAAAAGAGAAATAGTGTAGGCTAAGCCCTCAGCACATAATGGTTCTATCACAAACAGTTATACTCAAATGCAGTAGAAGTATAAAGGTGCAAACACACGGGAGCGTTTTGGGGCGAGCGTTTTTGGAGCAAGCGGCAAACGCTATGCCCTTGTTAAACACACCGGGCGAACGATGAGCACGGCGATTTACCAATTAATGACATGTCAGTAGTTATGTCGTCTGCAATAACCCACGTGTTTATGTTTACTAACTGTGTCCATCAGCCAATCAGCGTCGAGCGAATCATCTCCTACCTCAACTGACTGAGCTCGAATGTTTCGAGAGCGTCTGCACTCTGGTGATTTGCAAGCATCAAATTCGCTCCAAAATGCTCTCATGTGTTTGCACCTTAAGTTAATGTACCATTTCTCAAATATTTCATCTCTAAAATATTAATAATTTTAGAATAGTATTCTGTAAGCTAATTAAAAGAAAGTGAGCGTGTCTGTCGTTCACTAGAAGATATGACTCTATAACATAATATTCTACTAAGAACAGTATAGTATATGTAATACAATCCATGTGATAGCTGTATAACATTGGATGGCATCACACGTTTAAAGAAATGACGGCGCGAACCGAACTTGTGGAATTGACTCGCCTTCTGCCATATTAAATTTCCATTGCTCAGTCAGACCAGAGGAATTATTTCAATTTAAACCTTCACTCCCCCTTTAATTAGGTTACAGTTAGGCTGAAGAATATGTAGTATCATTTTGCTGTACCTTTAATCTATACAGTCTAATATCAGTAATACATTGTATGTCACTTCGTTGCCTTTGATATATTTCTATTTTAATCTGTAGCCTCAACCAGCGGCAGCCACAAGGACTGGAAAGAATCAGGTTGGTTTGTAGTTTACTCAACAATGCAACTAGCAGTCTGAGTGGCTGAAATAGTATTTGTTGGAGCTACTAGTGACTTAAGTAGCTAGTAGTAGCTAGTAGCAGCTATTGATAGCTATTGGTAGCTATTGGTAACTAGTAGCAGCTATTGATAGCTATTGGTAGCTATTGGTAGCTATTGATAGCTATTGGTAGCTATTGGTAGCTATTGGTAGCTAGTAGCAGTTATGTGTAACTAGTAGCAGCTATTAGTAGCTAGTAGTAATAATAGTGGCTAATGGTAGCCAGTGGCAGCTAGTAGTAGTCAGTAGCAGCTAGTAGTAGCCAGTAGTAGCTAGTGGTAGCTAGCAGTAGCTAGTAGTAGCCAGTAGTAGTTAGCAGTAGTTAGTAGTGGCTAGTAGTAGCTAGTAGTAGTAGCGGCGAAATGAGTATATACGACTACATGTAAATAAAGTTGTAAACTCAGTCGATTTACATTGTAGCCTGGCAGAGATACTAGAGGGCAGGGCCAACCTAACTCCTGCTGAAGGATCCCCGAGAAGATTGTAAGTCGGCCAAGAGCTTGATATAACTATTTGAATGTACCTTGTGTTTGTCTCCCACCTAGTTTCATCCACAAATTTGGCCTTCAAATGTATTTTTTCAAATTGCAAAAAATTCATTTGATGAGACATACGATACTACTAATATTGTCAGTCTAATGGCAGTAGGTCATGTACGTATAGATATCAACATAATTCTATTGAAGTTTCCCATTGCAGTCATAGTATAGATCAACTGCTGGTGATATTATCTATGTTACTTACATGTACATCTTATTGTTAATTGTGTGCTTTAGCCCGAGGCCCTGTCAATCTCTACCAGGACGTGTGGCTGCCGCAGACATCCAACGTACCACAGAAGAGACCCCTACCTCTCCACCAAGGTAAATTATATATTCATCTGTCTACATTGTACTTGCTCCAAGTGCAATATATCATGTGAATATGCTACAGCTCTTCCATAGCAAACAAAATTTCTTTACCTGTATTGATGTATAAAAGGCCTTTGTAGATAGGACATCTCCATAACTTAGAATAAATGGTAGAATTTAAATCCATATGCATAAATACATGTATATATGCATATGGATTTAAATTCTATTATTTATTCTACGTTATGGAGTTGTCCTATCTACATAGACCTTTTATACATCAACAGGTGAAAAATTTACGCAAGAATCGACGAGAAAATGATATCTAAATTCTTGCAGTCAATGTGATTGGCAAAACTTTACAATTAAGGTGGTATTTTATATTTTCCTATTTCACACTGCAAGGAGCAGACAGACATCTCAATTTTAAACTGTGTTTTATGGTGGTCCGGAAATCTTTCTCACAAATGGTGTATTACAATTTTATGGATCTTATCATAAATGTTCATAAATATATTGTTGCATGTTGTCATTTGTTTGTATAATAGGTTGAGGGGACCGAGTGAATGCATTTTCTTAAATATATCGTATTAATGCGCATCATTATACTTATACCTACATCTTTTTGGCACCCAACCTTGGGGGTCCGACCTCCTGTGCCTGCTATTATGTCCTAGTTGTTCCTCCTAAGTCTAGTCATACCTGTTTTTATAGCACCAATTTTTAGACTGATGTAAACCTACCTTAGGCCAACCGCACAGCACGGAATTAGCCAGAAGTGTGTCTTTTAAAGGCTGAGATTATTTTACATTACGATTAAGTTTTTTCCTGACTGCTGAGCAAGCAATAAATACACTAATTATGGGGATGGCTGTACATAACATCATAAGAAGTGCAATATATTGTAGACCAAGAAGAGGTAGGAAGTGGTTCAGGCGACTCTGCTGCTGCTGCTCTTACTAACACCAAGCACCCAAGCACCTGCTGCTTCCCGTTGTATTATTTTCATAAATGCATAACAAGTTGATGGCATAATTTCCTTGTTAAAAATACATCATTATATAAATTGATGGAGGAGTGCAGTTCATATCAAAATCAAGACAGAAAAACACTGTGTAATGAAAACATGGAGCATGATTGTGGACCATCACTAGTTTTAGCCTTATATTGAATGAAAATTATGCTACAGGCATGATTATCACTCCACCACCATATTCTGGACTAGAAATTAACATATTCATAATACTGTACACATAGTAATAGTAATAGGGTCTACAATATTGCACACATATATCTGATAATATTTATAGTTTTACTGCCTATTTCTATATTATAAATATTTGGGTAAAAAGGTCACTCTGAGGTCACTACCATGAATCACCATTTGCACTATTGGTATCGGCTACTTCCTGATCAGGACTGAAT
Organism: Bugulina stolonifera; assembly: GCA_935421135.1. Lineage (NCBI taxonomy): Eukaryota > Metazoa > Bryozoa > Gymnolaemata > Cheilostomatida > Bugulidae > Bugulina > Bugulina stolonifera. The sequence continues at coordinate 8,897,404 of OW285193.1, read as the reverse complement.
CCACCAATGATATCCATCTGCTTTAAGTTATCCATATCATGTTCAGAATATTCCTCAGAGCTGTCCTCATCTGAATATGTCCTTGACCCTTGTTTGAAGTTATCTGCTCCTGTAGAATAAGGGGTTTTCGATGCTGTACTTTTGCTACTTCCAGCAGTTCCCGATGATTTAGGCTTGGACTTGATTGGTGGATATATAGGCAAAGGGCTAAAATAATCGGGTAGTCCATCGGTTCGTTTTCGTTTCGAAGAACTATTTTTATTAGATTTTTTACTACCATTTGGAGACTTTGCAGCCCTCCTGTGTACAGGTGAACCAACTAGACTCCGTGTAGGTGTACTGGCTCTGCTGGACGTGCTTGCACCACCATAGTTGTGGTTCCTAACTGGACTGTAGCCTCGAGAACAGTCAGTGTATCTTGGATCATAACTCATTTCATCTGCCACATACCTGTCTATTGTAGACTGTGAGCCTCCTCCAGGGAGTAAGCTAGAAGCGGGAGGCCCAGGAGGCTGCGGGGCACGTCTTTTCATAGATCGCAAGCTAGTCCGAGATTGTGATACCGATTTGCTGCCGTGCATTGTTGAGTTTTGATGTTCTAGGTGACCTCTTGGCTGGTGGACGTTGGCAATACTCCTGCTACGAGCCTCGCCATAAAGAGGTTGTCGGCAGAGTGAGCTACTTGCTGAAGGATATACAGTGTCATCCATGTTTCTAGATGTTTGTCTATGATCCTGGTGTCTATTATAGTAAGGGGTGGCATATTCAGAATTGTCTTCTGGCATCCTATTGCTCCGTTGTCGACCTGACTTTAAATTAGTATGAGAGTTTGCAGCAGATCTGGTACGTTTAAGTCGGCCATACCCTGAGTGGGTCGGATCATCAGCGTCGACGTCCTCGGGATGCTGCCCCAGGTTTCCTATGCTCATGCATCTTCGATCCCCGTACAGGGGCTGATGATCTATGTTGTCCCGACCTCGCAGCCGGTCCAACTCTGAAATTAAAGGCATAAAATTATACATCTAGTAGAAATAGATACATTTAAATAATTGATTTTTTAATTCAACCGTTTACAGCTATATTATGCTGGTAAAATAAATGGTGTCCATAGGCATGATAGAATTTATCCAATGGTCGGATAATATTGATTATCAGGAACATACATATACATGTATAGTAGTAGGATCATGTGTAGCTTTTTATATATAGCAATACAACGATTGTACTAGGGTTGCGCTGATCGTTTTGAATTTACATTTTACCACATCATTACCCAAAATTCATTGATGCCATGATTTGGATAGCATTTGCAGTCAAGCAAAAATAAGCAGCGGTTACAATATTTGCTCTAGTTCTAAGCAAAACTGCTTACTGAATTGAGCAAACGGTGAACCTTCAAAACCATTTTTTCTACAAATCTTATAAATTTACTTACTATATTTTACAACCAACCCCTTGACACACCTGAAGTAATGTGCAACAACGTTGATATGGTCAAGAGGCTAAAGGAGAATTAGGAGATTAGATCAGGAAACACTGTGACTGATCAGGAAAGAAGCTGTAGGAAGGAAGGTGGGTGAAGGAAGGTTAGGCCACAGGCCACATGTATATACTGTGTATTGTGGCGCCTACCAATGATTATGTTATCGAGCCACTGTTGTACTATATAAACTTCATATGCAAGCCTTGTGCCTAAAAGTTACAATCATTGGGAGAAATTGTTAGATGTTAGATCTTGATTGAAATGCTTGGAGCCTCATTTTCATTTTGATTGAAATGTTCGTAGCCCCACTTCCACATTCTTCCGAAATCATAAGTTGACAGAGACATGCATATACATGTCAATCCATGATACTAGAGAGTGTGGAAGCTAAGGTTACAGTATTAGTGGAAGGCATAAAATAGACATCTGCTAGATGACTATAGCCTATAATCTCAAGTGTTTAGAAGATTATAATTGATAGGTGGGGGATGCCGATTCTCACCGTCTATTCATGGATCTACCATAATAGCGCTGAGGCTGGGAAGGGTAGTCCCCAGGTGGTCCTTCCATTTGGTCTAAAAGACATCTTAGCCTAATCATAATCTATAAACTTTGCCAAAGATTGAAATTATAGTATCATAATGAAATATTATACCCTTCTTTTAAAGTTGTCTTTTCATTATGGAGATTATAAAGAGAGAACAACTACCGATAATAGCAAACTGGGATGCAATATACCATGTAAGAGTATATCATGTAACAGTTTTCCGATTGTAATAACAACCATATCTGTCTATTCTATAAATTAGTCATGTGACAATAACTCAGTCATGTGACTTATAGACTGACCTGTATAATATTGCTGGGGCCCATTAGACCTGGATTGAGACCAAACTCCATCTATTCCATTATTATAGTAAAGCTCTCTCTTTCTCATCTCGTCAGCCTTTCTCTGTGTGTTCTGACGATGCAGCTTTCGAGCGATGGCTGTGAGATCTTCATCACTATCCGAGTCTAATTTACCTGGCCAATAGGACCACAGTCTAATGAATTGACACTCTCGAGTCATTAGACTCCTAACGTTACAAATTTAGACTATAAAGCTATTGGTTGAATTGATCCTGTTCCTGATCTCCATAAGATAAGCTATCAACCATATTAAAACTACATATAAATCAAACCTAACCTACTAACTGTGGTAAGGTAAAATGTAGACACTTCATTATGCAATTAATCTAAAGACACTGTTGCAGACGTGTATCAGTTGCACGCAGTTGGTTAGCACCTGCAGCAACAGCACAAGTTACCTGCACAGCTGGGTTAAAGTCCCATCAAAGACTAAAGAAGTTTAGTTTCAAGGAAGGTTCCTCTGTGTACATTTATATATAATATAGCTTAAAACTGTATCACTAATGTCTCCTTACCATGTTACTTTATAGAAATATACTAGTTACTATTTATATTATTATACATGTACGTGCAAATGCACTGAGAAAAAAAAGCCCTAATTTTACACAGTATTACCATCAAGAGTTTGATAAAAGTTGAGTAAAGTGGTAAAGTACCTTCTGGTTTCTTCCTTGTAGTGGAGGGTATGGAAGACGTCTCACTAACTTCTGGAGAATCTGGTTTATATTCTGACCTATATGTTGTGGTAGCTTTACTTAGCTCACTGTGCTTACTCTCACTTCTGTTACAGTTGCCATTACGATTGTAGCTGTCGTTACGATTGTAGCTGTCGCTACGATTGTAGCTGTCGTTACGTGTAAGTTTAACATGCTTTCTTCTCCAGGCTTTTGCCCTCTTCCTGAACAAAGGAGAGCAGCATAGTAATCAAATCAAACTGCAGATAAATCAATCGTATTAATTAAATATATACCATTGTATTAATACTACAGCTACATGTACACAGTTACTTACATGCACACAGTTATATATCAATGTAAACATCATCACAACTAGGTACTAGTGTGTTGGGTGCATACACCATATTACGGAAGTGGTGCTATATCTAAATGTTATGCTTTACGACAGTGAATTAAAATTTAAAATAGTTAGGGATAGATATTATAGCAACAAAATCAAATATCACATCCCTGGTATGCTACAATATACACCGAATACAACATGTTAATATACATGTATACGTGTCGCATGCAAAAATGCTATATAATGAACATAGACTATTAATAGGCCTATCACATGCATGCCTACTCCATAATACAAGGGTATAATAACACGATTATATATTTTTATAGCGATACAACTATATGTACATGTACATACCTTCTTTTCTTGATGACACAGTAGAGGACTATTAGTGCTATAATTATTATTGTACCAAGGGGAATTGTGATGTACAGGATCAGTTTCACTACAAGTAAATAAGATACATGCTGTTTCATTGTTGTAGGTGCATAATAAAAAGGGTATGGCTAGACATCAAATATAATTAGAAGTTATCCTCTCTCAACTGAGAGAGGATAACTTCTAATTATAATCATCAGCTTGTGAGTGCTCATGTACTCACCAGTGCTGGTTAAATATAGTGCTCCTTTGATACACGCTACACCTACTTTAGCATCTCTTTTCCGTGATATAAGACCATGCTGGTTAATAGCTGCAATGTACACGAGCTTGTGTTAGATATACATGTAAAAGTACATTCATGAAGCTATTATTATTAGATACTGTAAACTATAATAATATGTAAAGAAGATCTATCATCTATCTAGTCTAAGCTAGCATCATGAACATGGAAACTACATGTAGAAGACATCTGTACAGAAGGCATAGAAGGTGTCATTTGTACATTAGATATAAAGTTAAGTGACACATGGGAACAGGTAGAGGTGGCACCAGCCGTTTTATATTGCTTTAATGCGCTGTGATACTTGTACTATCATGCGGTAGGAGTATGATTTTTATTTGGCACTGTAATCTATTCATATCATCTTATTCGGGTTGATGTAGCCTGTTTTTACTTTTCTTTTTTTTACAGAGCATTATTAATGATTACAGACCCTACATGTTTTTAATGTTTACTAACTAAGGCAAGTCTCTAGTAGCATCATCCATAAACACCAACACATCTAAACTCATCAAAATGCTTTGTTCATGTTATCACTCAATGCAATCAAATCCAACTATAAAACAGGTGATCATTCCCAGTCAATCTACTGTGCACAAATATAGAAATATGAGCAACAAAACTCAAGGAAGTTCACAGGCAATTGGGATAATATATTATAATATTACACTATATTGTAATAATTATCTGAATTTGAGCTACATTGTAATTATAGTTGATATAACAGCCACTTCAATTACAATTACATTGGCTATACTTGTATATAGATTGTTCTGGAATGATCACCAACTAAAGTCGTCTGCTGAGGTGAAAATCAGCTATTACCTTCAACTTGTCGAAGTTATCATATCCTGTAACATTGGAAATGTGCACAACTTTAAAAATTGATGCGGGTCATGGCAAAAGTTGTCCTCTCACAGAAGAATGGAAAAGTTGAGAGAGGACAACTTCTTATTTCAATCAATAGCCTGTTGCAGGTAAGTCAGTTGAGGAGACAAGTTACCTATAACTTGAAATAGAAGTTATCCTCCCTTCAAATAAAGTCTCCAAAAGAAGATAACTTCCAGGAATGTATACATTGTATGGCTCATATTTTGATAAGTAGAAAGTATCAAGGAGTTAAAGTTTTGCATATTTTCCATGTTAATCTCCAAAATAACATTGAGAAAACAACTCCACACAACAGGATTGCAACTATTTTTGGCATTTAGGTCATGTGTTGTTGACACGCCAGTTAGAGAACCCAAACTAGACAGCAAGGATACAATCATGTAATCAAGTATGAAACTCTTACTGTATATGTGGGTGCTGATAGAAAACCCGCTATACTCTGTGCTATTTTTGGCATCCACCGCCACAGTCATGGATATAGCCTTAGTGGAACCTATTCTTATATATCCAGTACCAGCCATCTGGTCTTTGCAGAAGTATCTCTTGCTCTGTTTGATATACTGAGGTTTGGTATGGTCTGGGTTGGGCACCGTCTCCTCCACCACAAACGTCACTGTACCCTAGAATAACGCAAGATAAATCTAATTTATTTAAGTTATAATGCTGCAAAAGTATATTATGATGTGTTGGCATTGAATTATATTGCTTTACCCAAAAAATACGTTCAGCGCAGTGGTCCAGCGACCATCATTGTCGTTTGTCACCTTTGTTTACTTGATGGTACACAGCATAAAGCTCGTGCAACTTAACTGGAAGTTGTCTTCTTATTGATAAATAAAGTGAGAGAACAACAAACAGGTAGTTCTTTTTATAACAGCTACTGACAAGTCATTAATCTTAGTGTAGCCCGAGCTCGTGTGCCATCTAGACTGAAGTTGTGGGTGGAATCTGGTCGCACACAATCTCCTCATGCATGGCATGTACACATATCTACTATCTGTTACTATAATGAATACTTGTACATCCTATATCTTAATATTGCACACCTCAATGAGATCTACATGTACCTGAATGTAACTATATAATACTTACATTACATTGTGCGATGCCCTCTACATAGCTGACATCATTGCCGCTTTTAAACGTGCACTCACAGGTGGGATTAGTGACAGATACTGCTGGATAGTTGTTTGTGGTGACAGACAGCTGGGAAACCTCCATCTCTGGTACTTTCTCACAGAATCTGAAGGCTGGAACACAAAATTACAGATCATACAATAATAGTTAAATAGAAAACAATAATGTATGTTCATCATTTTTCATATAACCAAACACTCAGTAAACTGTATTTGTACCTGTGCAACTAAGTATGAAAAGTTGAATAATAAATTATAATGTATTGAATCTATTAGTTATAATTTAGAAAAGCAAAATATTGGTTTTAATACAATTGGTTAAAGCAGACTTGCTCAGCAGCTTGTAAATAAAACATAGATTCTACAGTTTAGCCTATTTTGGAGTTGTGTCCACCATAGTCAACAAAGTTCTATAGAGCGAGCACTTGTACTTTTGGTATTCTCTCTGATATTTTTGAATCACATATTCCGTGAACTAAAGAGTACCACAGAGTACCGCTATTCTACAGATGTCTAAGAAGGTTCTAGAAACTCTAAATATTACGATAGATGGATGAATGATGATACAATAACTCTTTCACGCTCAGCAGTCGACACATATTCATTTAGACCTAAAGCTAATGGCCAATATTCTACTTTGTGATGGAATTCAAACTCTAAAAGCAGACCACTAAATGATACCTATGGCTTATCAGTCTTTGGGAGTCATTTACCTTCAGTTTGGTGAGAAAGTTTAAAATTAATAATTACAAAAATCAGAAATATTGTATTGTATAATCAGTGCATTGATGTAGGTCTACAGTTGCTGTTATGTCGTAGTGAAATACCACGACCAGTGACATTATAACTTTCCCGTATTGCGTGAAATAACACTTACAGTAGGTTAGGAGAAGCAAGAAAGGGATGATATCTAACTACAGTGTAGTAGCTCTCTGTATTGAAGGAAAGATAACTCCAAACCGGTGACAAATTTCAGGGAAGATGCAATGTAATTGTGCAATGTATATTACATTAAGTGGCTTTCTGCTTGTAGCCCATGCAGACAGTTACAGCATGATTTGAGCACCACCACTGTACCTCATGTAAGATACTAGAGAGTAGAGTAAATTATAATATAGCTATGTAATAGACTATCTGATGATAGATGGATAGATATGACAACACTAATTACTGTAAACGCTGCTTCACATGTACATTAGCAGATGGGAAAGTGTATGCCAATATAACATTAATTACTGCCTTGTTATATCATCATTGTATTACATGTGACACAAAGTGGGAGCTGTGGGAACTCTGGCAGCAAATTAAAAGTCAATTTCTACTTAATAACAATAAATGAAGCAAGATGAAGGCATACCAAATGATTGGTTTGTTTAAGTAAACAAGGAGTGGATGGCAGCTACTACCAGCCAAGTATAAGCACTTACTGTGTAGAAATGCTATATGCAGCTACAAGTACTCGGAATTAGAATGGCTACTCAGTAACTTAAACCAAGGCTGGTGACAAGAACGTATGAATAATAAGTCAGCAGAAATTGTAATTCTGAATCCTATGTGCCTCTAAAAGTGTCTTCGGCACTATATATTATGGCAACATACAGTGCATATAATAGGCCACACAAGTCATGTAGATATGATAGAAATAGCCTGAACCTCTGTAATGTTATAATTTATCATTTGACTAAAGTATTTTTCTCAGTGCATTAGGCTTACCTGAGTCTACTAGAGTCAAATCATACTTGCAGGACAATAACTACAAAATATTATTTCTTACCAAAAAGTACTTTTGCCAAAGATAATAGCCATTTCCATCCATGCCATGAATGTGTGATAGTTGAGGATGTAAAGTGTGAACCATTTGGAATAGTTAGGGATATTTATAAACCTGCTCTCAATGTAGCTATGGCAACAAATATTTTGCAAGATGTAAAGTGTTTATATTTGCCCAATTCCAACTGACCCCCAACCTGAAGGATTGACCACAGTCTATTCTATTAGTGAAAAACTCTATCTAAAATAATACTCTTCTTTCACATAGTGAAATGCCAATCATAGAATTTGTAGTTATTTAGTTTGCTTTGAGTCAAGATCTTTAAAATTTGAGTTTTTAAAATACATCAATTGTCAGTTCGTTCTGCTTGCAGATAGAATATGCATTCTTGAACCCCTGATGTCTTCTGGTGTCTATCAGTATGCATAGGTGGCAGATCACACGCTAAGCACACTGTAATACATTATCTAGTTTTCTTAGAAAATAAACCACACTAAAGCAAGATTTTATCCTTCTCCTCAAGGCCTACTAGTGTTTTAGATCAGCTCTAAATCATTATTACTATAACTAGAATCAAATTACAGCAATGACTAACAGTCAGTGCTGACAGTAATCTATATGGAAGTTGTAAATGTATAATTAGAAATGCAAATAATATTATTTGGTTAAATTCTATCAAAAATCTCATTAAAATAGTAAACAACAGCAGCTGAGGAAACCACAAAGTGTAGACCAACAAAATAATAGATCTCTGAAATGAACCAACAGCAGTAGTAGCAGTGGTAGTGGCAGTAGTAGTAGTGGCAGTAGTAGTAGTGGCAGTAGTAGTAGCGGCAGTAGTAGTAGCGGCAGTAGTAGTAGCGGCAGTAGTAGTAGCGGCAGTAGTAGCAGCAGCGGTAGCAGCAGCGGTAGCAGCAGCGGTAGCAGTAGCGCAGTAGTAGTAGTGGTAGTAGTAGTAGTGGTAGTAGTAGTAGCGGTAGCAGTAGCGGTAGCAGGTTTTCCAAATTGATGACTATATTAGCCGCTGTGCATCCTGTTCATTAATCAAACCAGGGGCGCTACACTGCTAGGTGCGTGTCACTTGGTGGTACTCAGGCTATGATCCTACATACAGATGTAAGTAAGGTGTAGAGAGAGAGAGAGATGGTAGGGTAACTAACGCATACCCAGAAGCTACAGTATATCAGAAAGTGTACTGCTATGAGGTAGTGGAATACTTTCTCATCTGTATGGTATGACAATTTGACAGATATTTATTGTTATTAGTAATAGAATAGTAATTGCAGCACTTCACTGTTAGTTTCACATGTCAAAGGTTAATTGATTCAAGCTTTTTACATATTATGCAAGCTATAGGTACATTCAACACACATAATATGGACATTTTAGCTTGTTTTCTACAGAAAATTTTATTTGTAAAATTTTAATATAATTTGAATATGTTGATGTGTCTGAAATTAGAATTTTCTCTGAAAAGTCAATTCAAATATCTTGTTTATGTCTGCGTAGAGACTGGGTGTGAGTTGTGAGACTAAATAAAGAACAAAGTGCAGACTTATTCACACCTCAGTTTGTCTAGCAGTGACCTTCTAACCCTAAAGTCAAATTATTTAAACTTGCTCAGTCATTTAGTGTTAGCAGTAATAGGATGCTATTGGCAAAACATTTCCATAAAAAACTTCCAGCCGTCCAAAAAAAACAACAGTTTATGGCAAAGAATCTCCTGTTTTCTAGATCAACGTCAAGCCAGTAGGAGAAATGCACTATTCACAAAAATAGAAGCATGAGCCGACTATATTGTCAAAGTCTCATAATAGTCTTTGATGAAGTATTGTGAATATTTTTAATTATGTGTATTTTTTTCCTTTTTTTATTTACACCTACACTGCATTTTTATTCCTTGCTGATGGAAATATGAGTAAGCCAAATCGTGCCTTCCTTAGTGACACCATGCTGTGAATTTTTTCCTGAGAGCAATGTGGTCTCAAACTGCCAACCTCAGCACTGCGCCTAGCATGTGTCTGAAGCTGCTACTATCATGGCCATCTCTGGCAACCCCATAAAAGAATACTTCAACGACCGCATGTATAGCGGCAATCAGCCGACACACACGGCTGGACAGTTCCACCACATGTATCCCATATATAATGACCCGCTGTTATCACCCACAAGTCCGGAATCTGCGCAGCTTGTAAAGAAATTCTAGATATACAACATACATGTCACTGCAGGGTATATTATTTAATTTGTAGTATCAGCTTACTAACTTCATGCCTCTAGCTGTGATGATGTAGTGCAGCTCTAATTCTAGCAGTGTAAAGGCAGCATTCCTTTGTATGTTTGGAATGGCTTAGGATAATAATTGTAATATCAACACATCTGAAATCAGGTTGTCATCAAGTCATATACATTACTTCTCTACTTTAGTAAAATATACTACAGTTTACATGCAATGTAGTTTCAGTTTTGTGAAAATGTTTCACTTATTATTAGGATGCTGTTAGCAAATTTAGACATCATAGTTATTGTACTATTGGTATGCAAGTGCTGACGATTCTAAATTAAATGCTCCACAACTATTTTGTTGAGAACATGTCAAGTTTCCAATTGCATATTTTACCAAACATTATTGCTGCCTGTTTGCATGACCACCGTACGTTTACAATAAGCGCTCATTGCTACCCATTTATTACAACACAAGTTGACTAGAGAATTTGTGTGGCTTCCACTAATGTTCCATTTCCTTTTTGTCAGTGAGAGCTGTTCAGGTGGTCTGTACTTGATACTAGTTTCCTCAAATTAGTTCCCAACCAGTGAATTATCTTTATCAAAATTGTACTCTAGTCTTTAATGAACCTGAGCATGCACATGCACCTGTTATTGCAAGTCATAGATTCTATGTGGTTTCTGATGAGTTTAACTTGTGAGGTTCCAAAAATATTGCCTGGGGACCATATGAGTCCACCCAAGTATTGCCTGGGGACCATGAGTTCACTTACAACACAAGCACAAAAGAATAAGAGTCTCAGGCTTGAAGAAGCTGTCAAATTCATAACAAATAATTATCTTAAATCTTGTTTGCTCACACTTCCCATTTTGTTTGAATTTAGCATACTATTAACTAGCCTACGCATATCATAGGATAGGATAGGGTACAGCGCTATCATCAGGGAATCGGCTTTTTATTGGGTCAGTGTGTCTTCAATATAAGTGATTAACACAATGACTCATGTTCATCTTGATCCAAGATCTTTGCCGCTCATAATCAGTGATTCATGATCACTATGATATTATTAATTCTGTACCGATACTAGGAAGTTAGCTTATCAACTATTGGCTGAAGTAGTTAGCTTATCAGCTATTGGCTGAAGTTTGCCTTACCTTGACAAGTAAACTTGACAACCATGTAGTTTGTAGTAACAGATGTGTGGAATTGTCCTCCTACGTTACAGCTACCAGGGCTCCATTGAATCTCCTCGTCCAAATCTGCAATCTGTACTATCTGAACTCTGCAGCTAGATAGCCCATCACAATCTTTTCTGGCACGATCTGTGATTGACTTGCTGCATGAATGGAGTAATGAAAAAGCATTTGAGCAAATCATTTATCACTTGACTTTCTTTTTAACATCAGTTGCAGTAAAATATTTCAGGGATTCTATTTAGCCATAACAGGCAAAGTGCACGTTTCCTCTCAAATTATCCATCTCATTAACAAACACGTCCTGATCAATATAAATTATAATTCTGTGCTATAACACACATGTAGATATGACCTATCCCTTCATTAGCTAATGTGGAAATACATAATTGAGCTAATCCATAGTTTCATAAAACTAATAACAACCTGTACATTACATGCCGCAGGGTGTCGTCACCTTATCATCAGCTTAAACGCTGATTGACAAAATTTTGATTGCTCTCCTTTGACAGCAGCCAAGCTGACATGCTGCATAACATTATGTTATATTACATACATGCATATATATCATGCTTTCTCTTACTTCGATAGAATTAAAATTTGGATATTTTCTATAACAATTATTCTTATTACCAGATATTAATTATCCAAATTCTACCCTTCTAAGCCTCACGTCCATTATTGTAAAACAGCTGTCAGTCAGGGTTTAGAGTAGACCTGTAAGCGATGGGATAGATAGCGACGCCTACAGTCTACACATACCTGTATTGCTGACAGTCATTTCTATCAGTAAAGGTTCTGGAGCAACCGTCAGGTTCTGCACCGTACAGGACTTGAGATATTGTAATTATCTCATCAGGCTCACATTGTGCATCAACGTATTTCTTCGTCTCCAAACATCCATACGTTGACTTCACTTCGTCCTCTCCTTTCTTGAAGAGATTCCCATCTATTAAGCAGATACAACGAAAAGGCCATGAGAGAAAGTTATCGCATTAAAACAGTAGAACTACAACATGTAAAATATATTATCTCAAATTTGTGGATGATTATTAGAGGCTGTCATCACTCAATGTTATATAAACCAATACCAGGTGTCAATATTAAATAAATTAAGATCAGTGTAGGCTAAGATATTCAGTGTCTTACAGGGAGGAGATAGTAAAACGATACTCAGTCTAAAGTGGTTTATAGTAAAACCAGACAGCAGACGGTGACGAAACTGTTAGATAATGCATTATCTCTCCCATAACTATTATGCATATGTCAATATTTGTACAACTTTTAAGGCCCAGAAGTGAAGCGATTATTAATCTACAGGAAAGTATTTTCAGCCCCAAAGATTTAGTGAATAGCCTATCATATTCACTCATCACGACACTCCTCCTAATACTTTCGTCATTTTTAGAAATTTGATATTCAAAGTGGGGTCGTGTCAATACTGCTTCAGTTTACAGAACTAATAAACTTTTATTCTCTGATAAAGATCTAAATCAGTAGAATATGTGACAATCAGTTTCACTCTCACGTATATTCATTTTTTACTCATTTCATTTAGGATTTAGTCTGCCTACAATAACATTAGTGTCAGTGAATGCTGCATTGTCCTGCCAACTTGCTAAGAATTCTGTTCATTGAATTGAGAGAAATCTAAACATGCAGTGGTTATTTCATCATGTGTGTTATTTACCTAGAAGGCAATTATTTCACTGTTCAAATATTTGTAGTGATTTAAAATAGTTATCTAAACTTAGACCCAGGCCCACAGAATCTTTATACAAACTGCTATATTATGTGCCAATGTGTAGGCTACTCTACAGATTGTGCAGTAAACAGTTGTTTACATTCTCTTGGAACAAAACTTCACATCTACAGCCTCAATAATATTGAATCCCCAAAAATTCTTTTTACAGAAAATAACAGGTAGGCTGTAGCTATCATGTACATGTATATGCAGTTGTTACTCCAAACTTGCACATTTTTTGTCAATGTGTGTATCTGTAGAAATTGCAGTCGTATGTTTTGCAGCACGACAAGTATCTTTACATAACAGATAATCTCTGTCACAATGCATTGTCAAAATAATTCTTCAGATATTAAGCTTTAGCACACAACATGTACCACCCGGAAATCTACTACAACCCTGGCTATGTTAAAATTATTTGTGTGTAAAATTTCACCTGTCTCTCTTTTATTCAGTCAATACAAATGTACATGTATGGACCTACATGTACGTACACATAAAATTCATGGTTACCTGCTATAAGGGTTAAGACTGAGCTAACAAATCCTTAGGTAACTGTTAGTGTCGTTAATCTCACACCAGAGATGCCTTGTTTGGACTAAACTCAGTAGAATAATACTAAAACTTCACTCACCTGAAGTAGAGACTAATGTACAGAACAAGAACGTGTTCAACATTAGGTAATTTAAAAGCAGCGCCATCTTTATTCACGTTACGCCGAGAGTTACAAATTGTGGCAGATTGTAGTCTGACTATTTCATCACAGAGTTTGCAGTGCCACCCTCTGCAGGTCCTTCTGTCAGCATTCAGTCAGCTTAGATCATTCAATATTGACATGTACCCTCAGGTGCTACTTCGAGTAATAATATAATAACCCCATACAGCACAATATAATAACTACAATCAGTAGCAATTAGCCAATGAATGTGGGCAGTGTACTCTCTATTCTTCAGCTTGCTTACTATGTCTGATCATGCAGTGATTATTATGTTTATATAAAAAGTAACTAGCAGCTACAATAGCAGCTGTATAATAGATGGACATCTTAGCTTGGCTCTTACTGATTAATAAAAGAGGGAGGGTCAATGACATTCCTCAAACTTTCAGATTATTTATGATCTCAGGCTATTATACTCTTTTTTGGAGACAATGATCATTAAATTGCTTTCAACCCTCTGATGTAGCTTATGATGTAAATAATGGCAATATTGAATTGATATTAAAATTCTACAAGATCATCATTAGTAACCAAGTAACTTGTTGTGAAAAACATGCTAAACCATGTGAATATTATCTATAGTTTATTATACCCTCAAGTGTTAGCACCATAGCACTGGCCTGTTTTAAAATGTAAAATAAACTCATTTATATTTTTTTGTGTGGTTACCGGTTTAGTGAACTTACCCATTTTATCTCTATAGGCCCTCATTCTTATAAGACGCAAACTACTATATGGTTTCTATACTGAAAAATGAGTCGTACAAATACATGTACAGGTATGATATGTCTATATGACTCATTAGTTTTATGAAAAATCTTAGACTATATTTAAGGTCTAGAGAGACGACGGAGGGACAACTGGGACACAATAATTATATTGGTATCCGAGGATCGGGCGGAGGATTGTGATGCAGGTGCTGGCTATCACATTAAAGGTTACAAGTGATACACAACTAGTCCGGTTCTTGGCCTTGCACAAAAAGAACAGGTTATAATTACTTAGTTACTAAGTACTGCATTACATATACATGTATATGTATGTATTTTACAAGTGTATACAATCTGGTATGAAGTTGTCTACTCTCATGTTTGGAAAGATGACAACTCCCAATTATGTATTATACATGGTTGTTGTACTTGAGGACACATCGACTTTCCAATGTGCAATAAGGGGTGAACAGCTAAACTAAGTGAATATTAGTTCAACGGAACATGATAGCCCTCTCTCTCCACCTGTTTTCACTGACCACGGTCCTGATATTGGAATATTATTAGATAATATAGTAATACATGTGGTTTCATTGTCTCAAACCTTGCGTCTGGTGTTTATATATTACTAAACAGTATGATGCAGTTGATGCCAAGTCTCCAACTAATTGTGAAGACATTTAGATGGTCTGCTGGGCCAAGTTTTCTGTATCTACTAGTTTCGAGTGTATAGTTAAATATCTGCTACCATTTACAATACTAACAGCAGGACTTTATGCTGTAGCCGCAGAGACTCACCAATATGTATAGAATATCTTTACATGTATGTTTGCGTGAAAGGGCTTAGCCTCCATCAATTGGTGGACAACATAGATCTGAGAGCTCATTAGTTAAAGAGATTGATAGGCACCAACTTCACAATACTCTCCACAAATATCTGTAGCACTGAAAGTCATTTATTTTTACTTCGTAATGTAACCTCATCCGAGATTAAGCAATGTTAAATAGTAGTTTCATACGTTGCTGTACTTTCTACTACTAACAGTGAAGCGTCATTATTGATGTCCACTGATGAATATAGGTACATGTATTTAATTTAGTATACATGAGGCAAGAACAGCAACTGTGCTTTCCCACGTGTATTTTCTCCCCGAGTGGGTCACTCCTTGCGATAATAAAATTGTTAGTTTGTTAGTTTAATAATAACCCCTGTAACTTGGTCGAGTTGAGTGTTTATTGATTTCTGTAACCAGTAAAATGTTTCTCAGAACAATATGGCTCCTTACTGCACTATATTCTTTGGCGCATGCGGCATATTTTGATTTCTGTGACTCATCTCAGCCGAACCACGCAATTCTAGGAGATCCCTACACAGACAGTCGGTGTCTTGATCCCTATGTTTACTGTCAGTCGTAAGTTCTCTTTCTGCTGTGTTTATTTGCTAGTTTCAGTTCTGCATGTCATATAGCACATTCTATCACATAAAGAGCAATTACATGTACATGTTCCTTGGAAGGAAAACCAAATAAACAGAACACTAGGCTATCGTTTATAATAAGTAGTTATTTTCTTTGGGAGAGGACAACTTCTCATTATGAACAGTAACTTATAGAAACAGATCACCATTTGAAGACTTACATAGACTAATGTACTATGTAACTTTATGTAAAGCATTGTTTTGAGGAAATATTACTTTGCACAAAATGTGCAAGTAGTTTACTATTTAGACCTATGCGTATGTTGTGCATACAACGACACAAAATCGTAGACTGTATTTGTTAGTAATTACTAGAAATGTTTCAACTAATGCAACACAATTTTTCTGATAATACATTTGTAGGTGGAACCATGATTTTGTTTATGACGCCTATAGAAGAGATGGCCGACTACATCTGATGCCAAAAGATAAACAAGATAGATATGACATTTGTATGCCAGCTATTGGGTGACGGAAGTACTGATACAATAAAACATAATAATCCATACTTCCGTTGGGCCACGGCTACTGTTAGTAAATAAAAGAATATAATATAATAAAGTTTTATTTTTGATGTAGTGCTAAAAGACAAAAAATGGAAGCCCAATAATTTCTGCAGGTAACATTCTGGCAGTTTTTCCCATTTTAACTGGTCAAAACACTGATTGGCTGAGCAAGGGTACTTACTTTGCAAGTTGTTTCCTCTCCTATGTGTGAGAAGATGATTTTCAAGCTTACATGCCATGAGCTGATGTATAAAGAACCACCATCTCGAGTCCGGACCTCTGTGCTGAAATACATCACATAGTATATGTGCATGTGCATGTGTTGCTTCAGATGTGAGCAGAAAGAGTAGAGATGAATTTGCAAAGTGTATAAATAAAAATAAATAAGTCGAGAAGACTATTCTAATATTCAGGTGTCACTAAAATAGATATTATTTGTACTGCAGACACCAAACTGTCATTTGGCAGCTGAGCTTTCACAGTATCACATGATTAGTTTCGACATACATGTAGTCTTCCGTTGGATCAACCTACAATAATCAGCCAACATGTATCCCAGCAAAATGTTAAACCTTATGCTTGTACTGGTCTGTCTTTTATGCGTGATGTTTCATGAAGCACTGTCGATGTGTGACCCATCTCAACCAAATACGGCAGCGAAAGGAGAACTCAAAGACAGTCGGTGCAATCACATCTACGGTGTCGGATGTTACAGGTTAGTAAAGCATGTTTTCAAACACGGCACATTCTGCATGACTAGTATATCAAGTTTTCTAAACCATTTTTGCTGCTTGAAGTAGTGAAAAGTGTTGCAATAAAAATGAAATAAGAGTCAGGCTTCCACAACTGATAGAAAATTTTTTCTATTTTGGTCAGTTTTCCATTTTGGTCATTTTTCCATGTTCCTTGAGGATCTTAATATTTAGACACCCATCTCACAACTATATTTTTATTATCCTTCAAGACATTCAACTAATGAGGATAGTTAACTAGCATACTATTCTAGCATGATCTCTGTTACTTACCAACCACTCACTGTTTGCAAGATATTGGTAATAAAGTGCAACTAGACTACGGTTATTTCTGTGTGAAACATGTACATGTACAAGAATTGTAATACTGCAGGATGTATAGAAAGCAGATAGAAAACTACCTGAAACACCGAGACCAGTTGGATCAAATGCCAAAAACTGCAGAAGAAGAAGCTAAGTTTGGTGCCTGTCTTCCATAC
The DNA here is from genome assembly GCA_935421135.1 of Bugulina stolonifera. Taxonomy (NCBI): domain Eukaryota; kingdom Metazoa; phylum Bryozoa; class Gymnolaemata; order Cheilostomatida; family Bugulidae; genus Bugulina; species Bugulina stolonifera. The sequence goes on along the minus strand of OW285193.1, from coordinate 8,879,727 downwards.
TTTGGGTAGACCTCATATCACACACTGTAGAGCTGGTCTATTCACTTGATGTTTTCATTGAGCTAACATCTGCCATGTATTTTTAATGACAGTTGTGCAGACAATATAATACTAATACAGAACATACAACCAATCGTATTCTCCCATAATCATGTCATGTCAATATACTCATTTTAGGGAACAGCGGTGGCCTAGTGGTTAGGGTTTTGTACTCTCATGTGGAAGATCCAGTTTAATTAGATTTTAGATTTCTGCAAAGGTCATTGGTGGCGTTAGGAATGGTATCAAACCTTATAATGCTCCTGTGCTACTTTGCCCCACCCCCTACCCCCCCCCCCCATTTTTCTAATTTGAGGTAGAAGGCCTCCTACCTCAAATTAGAAAAATGCTGATCTCTCTTTAGATTATAGCTTTTCCACCTGGGATTAATTATGGAAAGCAAAACTGGTAAATTTGATCAATATAATCATTCTATACACAAATATTGGACCAAGTGTGGAACTGAGTCTAGTAAACTGATGGCAGCTAAATACAATACTGCATACTATCCTGGTGGACTGGGGTTGGGTTACCCAAAAGTAAACAAAAGAAGACAACTTATCCTGCTTCAATTTTTGCAAAGAACAAAGGCTATCTCATTTACAGCTCTGCCCTATACCCACTTCATGTATGACTGAATGCACGCATGAGTACGTATATTCCAATACTCAAACTAGAGCCACCAAATATACAGTAGTTGTACCTCACATGCAAGGTCAGATGCCTCGCAAAGTGAAGTAGAGACAAAATAAAGCATTACTCTACTAATTATCCCCACAAGAACGCATTCAGAATAACACAAGCTTCCCATTCTGTATAGTATCCGTTGCACATATCGACAATATTTCTAAGTGTATTCACTATGTTTATTTACCCTAAAAGTCTGAGTTTGTAACAAGCATATTTACTGAGAGTTAATGATGAACAATATTATTTATATTATGCAATGTGATATGAAAACGTATTTATAAGAAACACATGTAAAATTGATAGGTTTAGTACAAAGTATAATAGGCCGGCTTACCAAGTCTCCCTGATTCTGCAGGAGACTTCCTGATTTTCAACTCAAAATTTGGTACCCCACCCCACCCGGAATGGACACTCCCACCCAAATGCTAAATCTCCCTGATTTTCATCAGTGGAACCTGGCAAGCCTGATAATAGGCCCTTTATGCATCTCCTTCATTTTAAAAGACGAGGTGAAAGAAAGAAGACAACTCCAAACACAACAACTGACTGTCTATATTATACTGGAGTATGATATAACTTATACAACTTTTTATTGGATTTACTTTACTAAGCTCTGACAGAAATACATGGTGCACATAGTCCCAGAAGTGAGTTCAACCTGCAGTAGGTTATAAAGAGTGTTGCCACCCTGTAACAAGTAGGTGTGACTGAATGTGAGTCTAAACACATGGTAGATAACACTAGTAGGGTATCTCATCGCGTACTACTAGTGAGTCACAGCTGGAGAGTCTCACAGATTGTACATTAGAGATAATTGAAGGAACATACACCTGAGGGAGTCATAACAACACGTCCTGCCAACATGTCATGTGTACGGGTATTGGTGCTGCTTTCTCTACTGATGGCCACTATCTTGGTAGTGAATATTGAATGTGATCTATTGGATAAGCTGCCTATAGGTCTATCATGTGACCATACACAGCCAAACACAGCGCCTCCTGGCAACTATATGGATAGCAGATGTGGTGTCAAGTACTGGGCATGTTATAGGTAAGTAATCTAATCACCTGCCCCTAAAAACAAGAAATATTAGTAAATGGAGATTTTGAATATCCAGTATTTGTGTATGATGAATTGTCGGACTATCCCTATCCTTAGGCCTTATCAAGTTTGTAAGGTAAACAGTTCTCATTTCAAAGACTGTAGATTAAAATTCACACTATGACTGTGGAATTTCTGACATAAAACCTTTGCAAATGGAATTGCTGGTTCTATGTAGGTGTGTTGTACAGCTCTCTTCTTTGAGGTCCTTTTAAAATTGTAGACTCGAAAGAAGTCGTCCCGCCTCTTGAAACTTGCCTCCCCTCGTGCTGGAGGTGCAGCCATAGTTGCTGTTATTAACACTTAACTGCAGGTTTATTATATTTTAGGAACAGTGTGGGCAGTGGATCTTGCATGCCAATGTTTGGATAGAGCTGGCACTAAGTGAACATCAGCATCATTACAGTTGATAAATAATTGCATGTGAAACAATAGTTTATATTGGTAAAGCAAACTTTGTAATAAAGTTTAACCTGCATATGTTCAGTACTATGGTTGCAGTTAGTAGGCGTGCAGGGATTGGAAAAATTCTACCATAACACTAATAGCAGAACAAACTATCTTTCACGATTCCTATTGAATAACTCTAAATAATAATTAATTTTTATACTAAGACTCTTTGAATAGCTGCAGAATTCCTCAACTATTATTCATTGGAAAGGCAACTCCAAGCTAAATACATGTTAATATACATACAATAAAGGACTGTTAGTTGAGACTGACTAGTCACATCGTATGTGTTGCAGTAACGTTTTTCCACACCTACCAGTCACCACATTGATGATATCAACACATTGCCAAGTTTAGTCCGTATGCAAAGATTCTGATTTGCTTCAGAGTTGAGAATTGTCTACTCTTGACCGGACCATTACTATCTTATCGTTAGTCGACAAACTAGCAAGTAGTTTTTAGAATTTGTTGTACATCTTGATGCCAGCTTGATGGGGGTGGGGGATAGTCTAACCCACAGGAGTGATTTAGCATTGTGCACATGCAGGTTTAGAAATACCAGATAGTGTGTATGTTGAAAAGTATAGATAACTCTATTTGATTGAAAAATAAATTTTAGTACAGTACAATCATAAATTTACAAAATTAGTTTTAAAAGGTATACTGTCACACCACTTAAACTAATTTTGAATATAAATAAAACAATGCCATAGATAGTTATTCCTTAGGAAATGGGAGTATATAATGTAAACACATTATTTCAGCTGCTCTACTCAACTGTAGTTCTACATGTATAAATAGGAAGGTAGCCGAGACTTTATATAACATTGATTTGAGCAAATTATTTGCTAACTTGAGCAGCTGGATCATGACTGAATAAAACTAGTGTAAGCGAGAAAGATGTTTTTAAATATGGCTACTTTTTGAGTAACCAATCACAAATTAGTTTTAGATTAGGAAAACCCTAGAGCAAACATTCAAAAGTTCCGTCAGACCATTTTCTTTGTCAGTTCATAACAAATCTAATTTAAAGGTATGACGTATTGGAGAAACTAATATATTGATACATTGTATTCCAATACCTGTTGCCCAGCAAGCTGTAGTTATACTATACTAATAGAGCAGGTACGATCTTCAAGTCAGCTGAATTTTGTAGAAAAGGTTCATTTGGTAAAGAAGAGTCAGTTATGCATGGTAATGAACCAATCATAGTCGACTAATGACATATTTTTAAATTTTTGGTGATTTCAAAGTTTAGAATGCTGCAGGATCCGGAAAGTTTTTTATGGAGGAAGTATTATTGTTTTCGTAACAGCGACGCATATGCTATTATTGTAATGGAAGGAGGTCCATACATCGCTAATGGTTTGCTGTGTTCACAACAAAATGTGGGTGTAGCCTAAGATTCTATGGGTATAGCCTAAGATCCCAATACATTATTAGGCTTGTTTTTGAGGGATCTGTGTGTAGTCTGATCTCCACTTGACTAAATCACTGGGTGGTACTCCTATCCTCACCTTCTTGTTCACAGTTTCTCTGGTGAAGTAGTAGCCGCACGTAGGCTAAATAAATAGGCACCAAGTTTTATGTATTAATGAATAAAATTATGTTCATTGCTCACTCATTCACCTAGTTTCCAATTTACATGAGTATAACATATAATTGTGGGGTAGATTTTTGTGTTTTAACACTAACAGTCAGCTCCAGATCTGATCCAAGGAAATGGTCTATTAATATTTCACAATTACAACGCAATGTGTAGGAGCAACTCCTAGAGTAAATGAGTTATTTCAACTCTTGTAGTTTTCAACAGAAATATTGAAAAACATAATTCTAGATGCATGTTGGAGTGCCATTTTGTTTATGTAGAACTAAAGGTAAGACAACTTCTAATATATGCTTATGTACATGGAGTACCTAAGTATAGGCTAATTAACCTTGGTGGTTTTACATACACAGTAATCCTGACAGACATGTAGTCAAGCTTCTAGATAAAGAAGTTGTCTTCTTCATGTACATTGTTACCCCGAACTCGATATTGCAACTAAATTACCTTTGGAGCGAGTGTGGTAAACGGAGCAATAGAATTGTTTCGAGAAGGAGTAGCGTTTGGATCATTTTGTGCCTGTAGAGACTGCAAGGCTGGAGCCACTGGAGTACAACTTGGAATGGCTGGTAGACTTTGTCTTGCCGAACAAATCTCTGAACGCTTTGACCTAGTAAGAGACAGTAAAATGACATTACGACCTAATTAATACAGGGCATGTAACAAGTTATCTGTTCTGTTATGTTATCACTAATGCTTTTATATTGCATTACTGTAGCAATTACATTGTAACTAACCACCCTGAAGGGAGACAACTACAGGGTATAATGTGGATAACCTGCTGTAGTTATATCATTATGTTTTTGGGTATTGCCTATCGAAATATTGTGTCAAACTACAATAATACAAGTCGATCTCTTTCGAGATGTGACCTTGTGGCTGGCCAGCAGTAGCTGTGTTACAATTTGCAGGACTGTGTGCGTATATGCGGCATCTGGGCTATTTACAAAAGTGACAAACGCGATTTAATTAGCGTTAAAGTTTGGAAAAAAAGAATTAAACAGACTATCAGAATTAAAACTGGGATGCCCAATGAAAATATATTCAAGAGTCCCCTGGAACTGTTTACTTATTTGCATAGAATGATATAACTTGCATCTTATTTGACACCTGTCAGCAGGTCTATCCACTTCATCAACATCTAGCAAGTTATAGACCAGTCTATGTATGCTTAGCATGTAAACACTAAACACTATTATAATAATATACTATACTATGTACACCAGGTATCCAAACATCATTGGCTCACAAATCAATAACAATTAGACTTACTAATACAATACTAAATTAATAGTAGAAACTTCAGCAAGTGCTTGCAGGTAGATAGAAACTCCAGCAAGTGCTTGCAAGTAGATTAAAGGAAGATGAAAACAAATAGGATTCAATAGGATTCAATAGGGTTTTAGAATTATACACAAAATATATTTAAAATTTTCTGAATGCACCTTACACAGTAGTAGTCAGAATAAATACACGTATAGCACTTGCATAATAGAAAAACATAATATATTGGCTATAAAATGTTGTTTTATGTGACTGAAATATTGGTAGATATTGTACATGTGCATGTATAACATTAATAATTGACGCAGTTGAGATGTTAAACACTGTTTAGAACGACAATATTGTGTATTACATGTATAATAAGATAGTACTGCCGATGTAACGCCATTGATACGAATACTACATGCAACATAAGTCTAGGAAAAATTTAAAACCGATTACGATTAAAAGTAGCACAAAATGCTTGCGGTTTGCCTATAATACTGACAAACATACATGTACATACTTTCTTGAATTGACTGTAGATGTCAAAGTATTCTTAGTTTACCGATATATGCTCATTCCTTATTAGAATGATGGTGTATTATGGGTAGACTGAGTCTACAAACGTGATATTATAATGTATGCACTGTAAAATTGATTTCGTACTTCAAGTTGAACTAGCCCTCCGTCAGATTTATTTAACTTGTGTTCAAATATTAAGAGACTGCTACGTGACGGTGGCAAAACATTCTTTCCTTTGTAATTGTTTATTTCAACTGAGAAACTTTTAATAGTGTTCCAAAGTAAACTTGATCACCTTCAGCATGCCTAGGTTAAGCGTAGGAATGTAATATCAAGTTGTACTTAGGAATGACTTGACAGGCAATTTGCAGTGATTTTAGGGCTGTAAAGAAGCTGTAATATCACTGTTAAAAATGGCAGTTGAAATATGGATGTCTTGCATAAAATTTAGTAGGAAAATCAACCTTGAGCAACACGCATGTTCTAAAATATAAATCGATTTGAAAAAATAATGCCAAAAAAGTGAAGTTTTTTGAAATGCAGCATTTTATAAAACTTTAAGCAGCTTGAAATTTATACCAATATTAAATGGAAAAGGCTCTGATATAGCAACTATTATTGGGATCGTAACTTGCTGCTTTACTTTTAGCTTTTTACATACCGCTGTTAGTAGGCGTACTGTCACGCAACCATCAATCGATTATCATTATAAAGCGATTACATATAACAAGCATTGGATTTAGATTTTCAGAAATAATGTACTAACAAAAATTACTTTGTTGTCCGACTTTTTAAAAAAAACATTTGTGTAACTTGAAGACTTGACTACCCAAGCAGTTATGCTCTTCAAACAAAAAATTTTTTTGTTTGTAGAGCATAACTGCTTGGGTCATACATGTCACATGTGCTAGCTGCACCTGATGTAGTAATGTAGCAGGTAATAGTAGAAGTATCTGGTTATATCAAAGATAGTATATTATGATGATATAGCAGGTATAATAAGTACCTACCTAGTGACGTCAAAGTTCTTCAAAGGTTTTACTCCGATCATGTTTGCTCGTTTTTGTTCCAGTGTCTCATAGACGACGACTCTCAGATCAGAAGGGGCAGAGGCTTCCATCTTTGTGGATTTATCTACAAGAATACAAAGTGCTTACATATGATAAGTACATTGCAGTTCCTGCCAAATGATATTTCTTGTATGGAAGATTGGTGATATTTGTTAGTTTTGGCATAAGTCCCGCTCACTGCACTAGATTGCCTGGTGTGTGCTGGATATTTATATGTACGTAATTGAATGTAGCCTAAATATATATATAGCCAAAGATGTTAGTCTGGGCGTTACACTTGTAGTATAAGGATGCATTATTATCTGTAGGCCTATGAGACAGCTTACAGCCTAAATGCATACTCAATGTGGCCCAAATGCAACAATTCACATGACTGCTTTGAGTGATCATATTTTTTATTTCTTTGCAGTATTTATTCAATTTTTCCTATAAATTTTAATTTAAAAATAAATTAAAAATAATCGAAGACTATCATATTCTATACATTGTGTTTTTGGTGTAAGTGTAGGTTTTGTTATACAAACACATAATATATTATGTAATCGCACGAATGCTGTTCAAATCATCAAGAGAATTTGTTGAACACTCATGAACTTGGAGATCTAGCAGATGATCAACTACCGCCCACCTTATCATAGCTGTAGATACCTCAGATGAGATTATATACATGTAGGTAGAAAGTCATATTACATGTAAATACAATGTATATACTAATCTAGAGGTACATCAGGGTATGTCAATATAACACATAGGTGTAAGCGATATACTGCATGCTAATTTAAATAGTTACAGACAATCGTATTAGCATGTTGTCCCTTTATAGCTGTTGCTAGGATACACACAGTTGATTAGGTAGTACAGTATTCCCAACGCAATGTGTGTGGCTTGCCAAATCAAATATTGATTATCAAATTTAGAGGCTAATATATACCTGTAGCAGCAGAAAGTGGATAACAGTTGACATGTTTGTCATAAATAAGGAATGGAAATTGCTATTAAAATTTTTTATAACTATGAATAAGCAACTGTGGGACCTAAGCACAATTCTAGGAAATATTCACATGGCTATATTCATCACATACATTGTATATGTAATACAAGTTGGCTAATTTCTTCTAATTTCATTTACTGGCTGACATTCATTTTGCAAACCATACAAGTATCTAACCTAGTATTGTTAAAGCTGTAGCCATATGCACCTTACAGACACCTGCATGTTAGTATTGCGCTTGCCTGTAGACAAGAAATAGAACATAAAATATCCTAATTATGGAGCGTAGTCGACCTGAAATAGGTTCGTAAATGAGTCACATGGGATTTCTGATATAGGCTACTACACAACACAGTGCAAGTAGATCTAATTATGTCGTAATGCTGCATCAATATTTCATGACACAAATACTTTAATTGTAGAGATATATATTATACACATGAAAAATGATCTGCGGTTATATAAATAGTATAGATAATATTGTAATGGTTTCTGTGATTTGGTGCGGTCGTCCTTGGACGACTATCGACCCAGAAATGAAGTGCCTATGAGTGGTAATAGGACTTCGCATTACATGAAAGATCGAGCGGTCTCAGTAGCCCAAATACTACCAAAGACGACCCATCTGATCTCAAGTCCGACCTTCAGACTATACAAGGAAAGAGAGTAGTTCGACCTAGTAGGCGGTTCGCAAAGCGAATGACCTAGTAAAAGGAAGAGAAAGTCTCTGTATCAAGTATAGATGTGTCTTTATTGAAAGCCAAGTGTAGACTGAGACAATGAACAGTAAAACAGTGCCCTTTATATAGTATAAGGACTTCCGGCCGACGTGACGTCGGGAAAAGACGACGTGTGGTCGTCCGGAAGTTGCGCAACAAGATGGCCGCCGGAAGCCCGACGGCCGACCCAAAATAGGTCGGGTTCTACAAAAGTTGCTTATAATGGTCCAATTCATGTACAAAATGAATATCAATGGATTCTGAGAGGTCGGGCCTCTGTACATGGGTATAAAAGGCATTAAAAGACTTAGATATAATCATATAATCATATATAACAATATAAGAGTAAAGTACAAGCAGATATATACATGTATGCACGCAATAATGAGTGTCAGATGTAAGATACGACTGGGCGTACCATCACAATATTGATAAATGCTGACCTATTACATAGACATAATATATAAAACGTAATTTATTATTTGTTGGTGCTTAGATCCTGTAGAACTCAGAACACAAATTTAATTGTAAACCATATTCACTGAACATGTAGATTCATACTGGTACCAGGATGTTCTACATGAGGAAAGACTTTCTTCACACTATGATATCGTAGAAACAGGATAAACATATATGTAACATTAGGAGGTGATTTAGAGTAGAGTAATCCATATTGCCATTTACTTGCATTGTTTTACTCTGCAACCTAATTATTCCACAACTGTGATTTAATAGAAACTGATATGTGACTTTGTTTGTCTCACGAATTATATTTCTGAAAATAATACTGCAAGGAGTACTGCATAATAAATATACTAAAATAAAGTTATAGCCCTATACGTAAATTTAATAGCAATATATAGAGTGCTGTACATGCATGCATTACATAATAGTTTGTAATAGGTAAACAGTGAAAGCAATATTCCTAGATATACAACATCTAATTTCAAGATTAATGGCTGACTTTGGGGTTTTGTATATTAGCCTTTTGCCTATTCTATCAACTTCAATCAAGACTATTAAATTGACTATAATTATACATCATCAGCTATATGTAACAACAATAAAATCTACATGGTATGCCTATACCATGTATTTTTACATGTTATATGATGCTTTTAGTGGTGACCTAAGATTATGCAATGAATTCAATTTTAGTTTTTCATTTAAACTCCACATTATTTTATCTATTGAAATTAAATACATGTAAAGTGAAGACCTTTGACCTTTGGTGTAGACTGCAGTGTAACACCAAACTGGCAAATGCACGGCATCGCCTCTTTTAGTAAATAGACTGTGGGTTATGCTGCAAACTGAATAAATGGCATTCGTACAAGAAAGATACATGTAGCCATTATCACTTTACACAATATTGTCTTCTCACAACTAACTATGCCACATATTTGGTAACAAAATTTTACAAACAGTACATCATGCATGTATGCATCTCTTACCTTTCTTGTGTATTTGTGGTAGAACAATATCGTCTCTACGACTTGTATTATATGGAGAGTAGCCACACTTATGCTGCTTACTAGCCGAGATATCTGGCAATGCCAACAAGCGGTGTTCAACAACTGTTGCAGCTAATTGCGGCTCTTTAATCCCTATTGTAGAATCTCGTGGTTGCATTACCATTTTGATTTGCACAAAGCTAATTCCGTTTTATTGAACGATTCAATCGAATTAGCTATTATGAAAAATCTCTCTCGACACAAGTGAATATCCTTTCTCAACAATAGAGTGAACTGTGAAACTATAGAACTATTTTATATAATGATGTAATCATAAACAAAAGGCAAGTTTAATGTGTGTGACATTGTATGTGTACATTAGCATTTGTATTTTTAACGTGCATTATTATATTATTTAACTTAACTGCAATCGAGCAATCTGATTGGATATAATGATTGTCAACTGCACTGACTGAACTAGTGTGTATTGATACTAACTTAATAACCTTCTAGAGAACACTGCAGAGATGAGAGGTTAGACACTCACAATGCAGTGCATTATGGTATGCATGGCCTACGCTATGGAAATCTTATCATCTTATCTGGAGCGCAGATACACTAATCAATGTACATCAGTATAACGTCGCCCAGAAGGATTTCCAATACATTGGCATGTTTAAATAATGTACATAGCAAAACAACAATGGTGGTGGGTTTTGGTGTGGTAGAAATGTAAGAGTGTACATCTTCGCTGTAAAACCAGTGCAAATTTTACTGATCAGAAATGATTAAATGTTCACAGCCCTATTAACAAACGGGGCGCCCATGAATACATATGAGCTAAATGTTGCATTCTTAAACTAATTATTTTAATAAGAATTTATCTTCTCGCGTTCAATAATTCAGTTAGAATAACTGTTTGTTTATAATATCACTCTCATCAAAGGCTGAAGCACGAATAAAATTGATGCGGCAGTTAAACCCTTTACAATCAAAACTCGTATAGATTTATATTAGACCATCCTGTGCTATTAGCCGAAGTTACTTGACAGATCAGGTAGTGTAGCATGTCATGTGATGGTGACCAGCGTGGGTTATAAAGGGTAATAACAGGCATGTGCTACACTCACTGTTGCAGTTGTTGCATGCAGTAGAAGTCATCAGTGTTATTTTACATGACGTATATTATTTGAGTTGCCACATCTTGGTACATATAAACATCCACAACGCATTAGCGATTACTCAGGTTCCCTTCAATAGGATTTTAAAATTATTTAATATATACGATTACAACAGTATCTAGATTCTACAATAATAAGTTAAATCTGGTTCAATTCAAGCCAATTTACTTCAGATGCCATGAGGCATGATCACCAAAGCAAAGATTTTCTAAAAATACAACAATTTACACGTAGTTATCCTCCCTTTATCTATCGCGATAGCACAACTCCACGTAATGATTCGCGGAATGCAAACGTAAACAGCATCGTGAAATACTGTTGTAGGAAATAACTAAATGAAGTGTGCTAAAACAGGCTATAAAGTTGGAACAAATACCAACTGGAACCGCTACGTGACTTATAGCGACTTCCTATTCAGGTTTTACAGAATTCACGGGTAGAAGCATCTCGTGAAAATTAAAATAGCACAAACCAGCAAAGGTGTTTGATTCTAGTTGTTGTGGAGCATTGTAGTATTTTGCTGACATTACCCGTTTTTGACAGCACAAGGGTACTAGGTAATATTTGTATGTTGCTTATCTTATTCTCTAATAATAAACTAAAACTTGCAAATAATTATTTTAATCTTTTTTATCATTTAATTTATATTTTACTATTCTATATTTATATTAATTTATTTTTCAATATCATTATTATTTATGATAATAATTATATTATAATAGAGATTTCCATTCCGGAATTTACAATTTGAAATATTTATAATAATGATAATGTAATAACTGCAATAATGTATAAATAAATTAAATGAACCAGAACCAATACCAAGTCAGTAGCAGGTCTCATTTGATTCTCTCTCTCAGTATCTACTATAAATATCTGTTTAAAAGAAAGTTCAGAAGACTTTTGAACTTAGTTCTGAGAAGAAGTCTCTTCAACTATGTTGGTATTCAGAGGATGAAGTCGTGTGTGAACAAAGCAAGATGTGGGCTACAGGTAAGGTGTAAGCAATATCAAATCATCAATGCGAGTCATTGTGATAGGCCTAATAATGAGGCCTATTTACGTTTATGATCTAACATTGTTTACACCTTTTCTGTAGACTTACATTAATATTTCAATAATATTAAGATTTTTATCTGTTTTATTTATATCTTTTTGGGCTAATTTAATTATAAAATAATAAAACTTGTTTGATATAAATATTAATAGACCTAGGACTACACATGTAGCAAGCTATAATTAGTGTTGTCTGTTATCTGAATAACTCTTTCGATTATTCTCTCTCAACAGACCAACTGCACCTCCCAAGTCAATTTTTTGTAGCATTAGTTTTTCCACTAAACAAATTTACGTTTCTGGCGAATCCTTGTCTAAAATAAAAAAACTTACCAATTTTACTTCCCGCTATTAATCCCAGGTAAGAAAGCAATGATCTAAAGCGAACTGCATTTTTTCCAATTTGGGTTAGAGAAAGCACTTCACTAATGGCAAAGTTAACTGATGTAGCACTTGAGTATTGTAAGGTTGGATGCCCTTCCCAACACCACCAATGACCCTTATGGGGATCAAACTTTGGTCTCCCACATGGAAGTCCGGAGCCCTTATCACTAGACCACGGCCGCTTCCTTGAATCCTTGTCTAAAATAATTAGTAAAAATTAGACACAAGTAGATCTACAATAACTCCTGCACAGCACTTCACAATGACAATAGGTCTACAGAAAAACTATTCAAGATCATTTCATGCAAATAGATCACAACAAATGCATCATTTTTAAAATAAAATTTTGAAACGCAAATATGTTTTTCTGTAACCTGTGTTTTTCTACTATACAAATTTTGTCTGATGATAATACGAGGACTAGTATTGAAATATCAGGAATAAAAACTAAACATCGCGGCTAGTGATACTTTAACCATAATACATCTTACATAGGCCTATTAAATAGGTCTACACAACTTGAAAGCATACTTTGATCGTCACTAACTCAATCCATATTGTGAGTGTGAGTCATGGTTAGATATACATATGCTTCTGTGTCGCCTGGTGACAGAATACTATAATTTACATAATATTCAATGAGTTATTGCATTGATTAGCTATCATTCATGATGTTCATGTGACTACAAAAATTGAAGATTCTGACTTAACACTTTTTTAAAATAATTAGGCTACTATTTGCTTCAAAAATTGTGGGTTTAAAACAAGTAGCTCTCAGGTAGATCAGCAAAGTCAATTGATTGTGCTATCAATAAATTTCTTGGAGACATTCTTGTTTACTGTACAGTCAAAGTTTGCTTGGCTAATTCACTGAATGAATCGGTGATTAATCAAAATAATTCTAATAATATCACCTTTACATTTTTCAGAAAGAGTTTATTGTACCACTTTGCATTTTAGCAAAGTTAATTTTCTTTTCCTGTTTTGTCCTGGGTACTTTCCTAGATTAGGAGAAAAGAGGAACTATACTATCACTCAGAGTTACGAATATTCAATAGAATATTTCATTATGATTACATTATTTATTTGAATTTTCTTAGATCCCAGATTCGAGATTCAGATTGGGGGAAAAGAGGAACTAGCAGTCAGAGTTATGAATATATGAATTTCCAATTTAGTTTTTATTTAACAACAGAACATCATGAACATTATGATTATCTTATGAATGATAATCCTAATGTTGCTTACAATGATTTTCTTTTTAAAATATAATTTATAAATGATTATAATTTTAAAATATTAAATTAATAAAATATAAATAATAATTATTTACATTTTATTAATTTGATATTTGAAAATTATAATCATTTAGGTTGTCATTTTATTGTTTTGTTATGCAGCCTAAACAATATAATATTGTTGATGTTATTACTATTAATTGTATGAATTTTTGTATAAAAAATTATTTAATATCATATCTATAAATTACTATCAAGCGCAGTTTTTAGTTTTTCATAGCATAACTTTCTGCCTCCAGCGTCCAAGAGTGAGAGTTTTCCCAAGGCTTGAAATCCCCCAGCACAAAGGATCCTCTTCATGTTTTAGTCCTTAGTTTTAAGTTTACATGGTCTCTATGAAGCCTAAAATGCTTCAGCGGCCTCGGCTCGGGTGCTGCGCACCCTCAATAAATTTCCTTGGTGGGCAGGAGACCCCCCTTTCTGAAAGTTGAAAATCCGCCCCTGATATACATGTGGTACAATTTAGGCTGTGAGTCATCTTTTTGATGCTGGAATGTTGGTTAGAAGCAGATTAAACAAAGCATTCAGTAATCCCATGCATATGCAGGCTATAGTAGTACGTTTAGTTTTTACTTTTTCTCCACCCAGGTATTAATGTCTTCATCAAATTTTGTACCATAAAATCCAACAGGAGACTGGAAAATGATAATTGCTGTGATGGTACTTTTAACTACCTGTTCCATTCCATAGCCGTAATAGTATTCATTGACCTTGACCTTATCATGAACACTATATGTTGTACTTTAGCTGCTGTAGACACTACAGAGACTGAAGCCTGCCAGGATGCTGGCCAACAGCAGGTAACAGATTTATATCCTATTATAGGCTACTGTTCACTGAGATAGATATAGTATTACATGTGGATATAGAGTAGGTCTAGCATACCCGGAGAATAATGACCAATTATTATAGTTATTTGGTTCTTGGTTTCCTTTAAAGCATTAACGTCATTTAGATATCTTACTTTTATGAATTGCTTGTTGGACAGTAATTTGAGATTAGTACAAGACTAAATTTTCCATCTGAAGTGCCAGATCTCTATGGAAGAGATATAAACAACTAGACAAGATTTATTTAGATAAGAGATTTCTATAGAAAAATAGTCGACTGTTATTTATCAGAAGGTTATTATTCATATTCGAACACTGTATAATGTGTTTTCTATATCTGGTTTATATGCTCTGTCGACCGTATATTATGTGGTCTGCTAATTATGTTCTGCAGGTGGTTTCACCCTAACATCTCCGGCATTGAAGCCGAGCGATTGCTCATGGAAAAAGGGTTTAACGGTAGTTTTCTAGCTCGACCAAGTCAAGGCACCCCTGGAAATCGTACTCTCTGTGTGAGGTAGGGATTTCCTTCATCCAGTATAGTGTACGATCAACGACCAATCCGTTAGCAAATGAATTCTCATTGATACCTTCTGTTGAAGTAGAAGTTGGTCATTGATTAGGCAAGTCGTATAATAGTCGACTTCTACTTCAACTAATGAAAGCTGTAAGGTTGAGCGAAAGTTTGCAGAATATGTATGAATATTCTTTGGTATTTCTTATATCCAACTTGCATTAATTTCTGCTCAGATCACATTCAAAATCCCACGTGTGCATTCCCTTGCCCCGCTCAGATTCAATGTGAATTTGTCTTCTCCTGGACTGTCAACATTGATAGTATTGCATGTAGTTTACAGGCCATGTGTAGTAACAGGAAATATACCCAATTCATCATCTATTAATGAACGTTTTGATTTTGGTGTAGACGAGACGATAAGGTGACGCATATAAAGATTCAGAACCAGGGTGACTTTTATGATTTGTTTGGGGGCTCTCAGTTCGCGTCCCTCGTTGAGTTGGTGCAGCATTACTTTGAGGGATCTGGGCAACTTAAAGAAAAGAATGGAGAAATCATTGAACTGAAATATCCTCTGAAGATGTCAGGGCCCACTGCCGAGAGGTACGTGTGTGTGTATGCATACAGGCAATAATAGCCTATACAATGCATTTCATACATGATGTTTCTACATGCAAATAGCCTATTATTACCTGTTTTCTAGAACTGTAGTCCTATGGGAGGGGAAGTGGTGCTCAAACCTACCAACATCTACTAATAGCCTTTGCTTGTAGGACTTTTGCATACTTGCATAATTTTCTCTCTTGAGATATGATTGTCATGAGATGCAATACTTACCAAGTAACTAAGTGAATATACATCTGTAATGTTATATGTGCATATATTTGGCTATTTGACAAATATAGCATAATCATTTGCCCTTCCCCACTTGTTTACTTTGGTTGTATATGTTTTGCATACATGCATGTTTATTATATACTGTGTACTGTATAGTATGTGTTAGAAGCTACCTAGGAGTGCCATATAGATATTTCACATGGACTGTTTAGTCGAGTTACGTATGTCCCACCTACATGTACAATAGTAACATTCTACTGACACGGAATCACAAAAAAGTTCAACCCAAGATTCTTGGAATTACTACCTGGTTAGGTTGTTCTAGTTACTATTTTTATTGCATTTTTATTCAATTCTAAGTTTAGGTTAACCAGATAAAACACCCTAATATATAAATGTAACTTATTCGACTGTAGATGGTTTCACGGCCCGACCACTGGACAGGAAGCAGAGAAAATGCTGAATGAGAAAGGGAAGACAGGAAGTTTCTTGGTTCGTGAGAGCATGAGCCAGGAAGGGAACTATGTCCTGTCGGTGAAGACAGAAGAAGGGATAAAACACATTCATATTAGATTCCAGGTACATAGTAATACTGTATTCTATGCATAGTAATACTGTATTATATGCATAGTAATGCGATATTATATGCATAGTAATACGATATTATATACATAGTAATACGGTATTATATGCATTGTAATACTAAATTATTGTATAACACTGTAGTGGCGCAATTAATGCTACAATAGTCCATTTGTCATAATATATAATTTTATATATAAATTTGTTTCTGTTTGGCGGCGACTCCAGTCGGGAGATGGGGTATTTATCACATTATAATACGTTGTGTTATATTACATGATGTATTATAATACATTGTGATACATTCTAATATGTTGTGATACTATGTGTTATAACATGATGTATTCATTATTTGTATTCTGTTGCTGTAGGCGTATCTACCAGGAGTTTTAGTAGGGAATGTTCTCATACTGATGAACAATATATAAATACGTTTGAATTATATTTATTAAACTACATTGAATCTGTAGATTTCCTTGTGTTTCCAATCTCAGTCACTAGGAGAAAGTTTCATACATACATTATAGGCCTACATACATAATACTACATTGTACTAACTATTAACTTACCGCTACTAATCTGTACTATTGATTTATATAACATCTGTTAGCTAAAGTCACTGACCGGTAGGACTGTATTGAATGACCCTTTGACCTTTGGTAGTCGATAGTTGATTGTCTGCACTGAGCATATTGCACAAATTACAGCATTCGACACTGAAAGCTTATAATTAATATCCACTGTATGGGTGCATGAGTTATATGTAATTTAATGCAAAATAGGACCTGCTCAGCCGTTTAAAAGTTGATTTTATGTTGGAACCGGAGGCAAATTTGCGAATATTTCTGAGTTTCTACATTAGTACAATAACATGGTGGCTAAGCTTGAATCTTGCTAATTCATAATTCTGTATCTCAACCATACTACATAAATTTAGTGGTGTTGTACTGTTTTCTAGAATGCAAAGACTGGCGGTGGATATGATATAGGAGGAGGGGAGAAGTTTGAGACATTGGTTGATCTCATAGAGCACTACAGACACAACCCAATGGTGGAGACATCTGGTACAGTCCTTCAGATCAAACAGGTTGGTTTCTGGTAGCATTGCTATGTTATCTACAGTATTTACAGTGTGTCTATATTTAGTTTGTGAAAGGGAAGATACCCTATTTAACTTGATGGTATGATAATATGCTGTCAGAGTTTACAATGTGAAATGAAGGTACCTGAGGCTACCTGTGTAATTAACTCCGTACTAGTTGAGTACTTTAATCCAATGAGAGTAAAGGACACAGTGTTAGGAAGGAGAGGGTGCACAACTCCAAATTGTGGAATATATGATCTCACATCATCTAACCAGGTATTGGGGAGTGGAATAGTTATCTTCTCTTTCATTCTCTTAGTACACTTTGGTGTATACATGACAGTGTAGATAGTGGTACATACTCCCACGGCAGTGATGCACACATATTTGGAGTTGCCCTATCGGCTTTATTTATGGTGTAGGAGGGGATAAGTCTGAACTTATATACACAGCCCCAGTCAATAATAGCTAACATGCATATACAGTACATTATACATTACATCAATGGTATGTAGGCTTATAATTAAAGTGTCTTCTCACAGACCTGTGTATGTGTGTTTTCTTTTGAATTCAGTTTAACTAGTAATCGACTTTAGTCGATTCACTGCCTTAGTCTTTCTCTCTAGTAGTTTGGTTTTTGTTTGATGAATACAGAGAACATAATGCCAACCATATTATATTCTTCTTAATTTGCTAACCAATGAGGTGATAACATCCGTAAATTGTAAAATGTCAGTTTAGTTTTCTCCAAAGCCATCTATTAATAATCGTTGGCAGGACTTGAACACAAAACTGTTACATAAGTTCCGTTATTGCTGTAAGTGCAACCCGCCCGGGCTACCAAGTCGTTGTGTACTGAATTATTTTTGAAGTACAGGTTCGTTTGCTGCTAAAAGTAGCTCCATGCTGAACAGTACAGTAGGAAATAGTACATGTAGTAATTGAATGATATATACATGTAATGTAATTATTCAGTTTTGTATTTTAAATATTTTATAAGATGTCTGCTATTGAACTCGCTTGTTATAATGTTTCACAGCCTCTCCACACATCACGGTTCCTCGTCTCAGATATTGCTGACCGTGTTAAGAAGCTGCAGGAAGGTCATAACAGTGTGACGGCATCTAAAGGGGGATTCTGGGACGAGTTTGAGGAGCTTCAGCAGCAAGAATGTAAACATTTGTACAGCCGTAAGGACGGGCAGTCAGAGGAGAATAGGAGTAAAAATAGATACAAGAATATTCTACCATGTGAGTGTAGTTGAATTGCTTTATTAAATCAGTGTTGATACTTGAACACGGTATTCAGTCAGTTAGTCAGTCGGTCAGATGGTCAGTTAGTCAGTCAGTCGTATGGTCAGTTAGTCAGTCGGTCAGATGGTCAGTTAGTCAGTCAGTCATATGGTCAGTTAGTCAGCCAGACAGTTACTAGTAGCTAGTCAACTAAGTCGGTCAGGTAGTCAATCAGCCAGTCAGTTAGTGGGTCATAGCCTATAGTCAATCAGTTAGTCGGTCAGTCAGTCAGTTAGTGGGTCATATAGTCAGTCAGTTAGTCAGTCAGTCAGTTAGTGGGTCATATAGTCAGTCAGCTAGCTAGTCGGTCAATCAGTTGGTCAGTGAAATAGATTGATTGAAATTTCTTAACTTGTCCATAACTACTTTTTCTCGCATGAGATGATTCTTGCAGTCTGAGCAGCAGTGCCATGGTCTACCGGATAGCACACTAGGCCTTAGCATTATTTTATGACTAATACTATTTTGGTTGTAGTTGACTACACAAGGGTCAAGCTAACTGACCATGAGAGTTCCGCTTACGACTACATTAACGCCAACTTTATCCAAGCCTCTGTGAGTATATCATCTCCACCTTCTCTTTATCACATGCTCTGTTTTTACTTAGTTTACTTGTCTGGTTTGTGACATATACATGTAAATCACTCCATTTGTTGATATGTTATAAGAATTAATGTTGCTCACTTCTACCTTCAACAAGGTGGGAAGTAGTTGTGAAAGTTGCATGAAACAGGTTATGTGTAGCATTCATTGTCCCTACAACATCCTCATAACATGCAATCTATTTGTTTACCCACAGCATAGCAATTCCACAAAATGTGTAATATAATTTCCTGTGGTAGAGCCTGATCTCAGTCCATTTCATCAAAAAATATCAATCTTTAGTAGCATATTTTACACGAGTGAAAAGTTGTTTGCTCAATGAAACGTAGCTATATATAACCCATACAACGCAGTCTACATGTAAACATGTGAATGATGTTTCTAGTCTGATGAGGATGGTAATGCATTAGAGAAGAGGTATGCGAGGAAGTACATTGCAACACAAGGATGTCTAAATGCTACCGTAACAGACTTCTGGAGGATGGTCTGGCAGGAGCGTTGTCAGGTTATTGTCATGACAACAAAGGAGGTGGAAAGGGGGAAGGTTGGTTGAAATTTAGGGTTATTTGTTATCAGTTCTAGAACTAAGGCTGTTCCAGTATCATATTGTAAGTCATTTCTTGTACAGTGCAGACTTGATAAAGTTATTATTGGCAGATGATTGTAAGTTGTTGTGATTGTCTTCTCTTTACTTGAAAAGTTTCAGGATAAGACAACTTCAGACGTGTGTATATGTAATGCATTATACACACCGATATGATGGTGAGTGCTCTACTTTATGTTGTCTAAGGGAATTGTTTATTTATGTTTTGTAGAACAAATGTGCAAAATACTGGCCAGATGTAGACAAAGTAATGCCAGTTCTCCACCCTTGTGGTAAGGGACCGGATATTACTGTGTTAAACAAGAAAGAGCAAGTCATGTCAGACTATATAATGAGAGAGCTGGAGATTTCTAGAGAGTCGGATGAAAGGAGGACAATCTACCATTTCCAATTCAAGTCATGGCCTGACCATGGTGTGCCCAAGGACCCAGGTGTGTACCTGTGCAGCTGTAGTATCAGTTCTCACCAACATTCTTACATTTCCTTCTATTGGGGATGTCATACAACTCACAACAGTAAGATGAGTGATGTTGATTGTGTGGAAAATGGTTCGTCTAACAAACAACCGCTACTGTGACTTGCAGCATAACATGTGGTTTATTCAGCGACTAATTTGTCTTATCAATCAGTCAATAACAATCAATGATAAAAATAGTCATATATTCTTTCCTCTTGGCAAGGTGGGAGACCAAACAGGTTAGGGAAACTTTAGATGAATTTTATGTCCGGTTTTACTAATATTGCCGAAGGAGTAGTTGGGAGTTAATGCTCTTGCAAGATCTTAGTAGAGAAAATAAACCTAAAGGGTACCATATACATTTGTAGGCTGCAATTTCATATATTGGTGGCCCCAAACAAGTTTCATTACTAGATAATATACTGTGTAATGGCTTCTCTTGGTGGTCTATGAACAGCTGGTAGTTGTAAGACAACCCATTTTCTGCAAGGAGAATCTTCATTTGAATCATGTCATGTCCATACATCTTAGCCTTACTCCATCTTAGCCTTACTCCATTTTAGCCTTAGTCCATATTCAAGCGATATGTGTTAGAGTGAGGGTATATCAAGGGTCCCTCTTGGTAATTAACCTAATTGTATGAATTTCCAGCTAAGAAAATGGTTGATATTTCACTTCAGATTACTTCTATTTTAATATCCAACATAATATGTTAGCCAATCTATAATCCTCTATATAATACCTCCTCATGTTGCAACACCAGCTAACATTAGGCTATCTCTCTGCAGACCGCAGGAACTATTAACACTGTATTATCAGCTACACTAGATTAGCCACATGCCATAGACATGATTGTGTAACACTTTATATAGCTACCAGACCACATCTGTATATAGACCTCATGTCACGCTATAGTACCACTGTTATGTACTACCGATATCAATACATGTTACGATCTATCATACAGGGTGCGTACTCCACTTCCTACAAGAAGTTAATGATAAACAAGATCACATACCCGACGCTGGCCCTATAGTCGTACATTGCAGGTAAGCAACTTCTTTAGTTTTCATGAACTAATGTTATGTTTTTACCTTCTCCTATCATTTTAAGTCAACGTTTTAGTTGGTTGAGCTATTTAGGGATGAAGTAGCAAGTGTATTGATAGACCTCTGTATTAGCAAACAGTGTTACCTTGCAATGAATGAACTAGCTCATAGCGTCTCTCTTTACTGTTACTACTAGCTTTAGTCAATCACTAACTAGTTATCTAACTACATCAACATAACATGCATCAGTGAATGTATTGTAATCTGGTTGGTAGTCTATCATGACATTATTTACACTCTAGACTGAGGTAACCATGGTAACACTATTACAAAATAACAATAATAATAAACATTATTGCTAAATCTTGGAAGATAAATGATAAACCTTGTCTTGGCACAGGGCCAAGGAGGGTTCCTCAGCTAACTCATTTTCCTTCATCCTCATATTTCGAAGGAGAAGTTAGTTGTACTAAATCTCTCCACAGCTGTGCTCAAGTATCCAAGGATTAATGAGAAGATTTGACATTCTCATTGGATATATTCCAGAAACACAGCAGAAATCAGTATTTACGTAATGATATAATGCCTACGTTGTCTGATGTATGCTGATTAGTGCATAATATGATTCAAGGGAAAGGGATGCGTTCCCAGGCAAACTCTCTTCGGAAAGTAAATTGACTGTTTTATCACGGATTAACAGGGTATTTAATTGCAAAAAGAAGTTTGATATGGAGAAGCTGTGGGTTTATGAATATTTATAGGGACATGATTATCCTGAAATATTGAATCATATTGATTGCTTCATGTGATTAAAGATGGCTCTAATAAGTTTCGATTACGTTCTGTCAAGATGCTGCTTAAAAAAAGGAATATTCATCGAAAAATATAGATTTGGCAAACTGTTTTTGCTGTTTGCGGGTATTTCACAACTTATTTAACATGCATGTAATAGCCTAATGGTGATTTCATCGTAACCATGTCTCTTGTAATACTATTGCAGTGCTGGTATTGGACGAACTGGGACCTTTATCGTCATAGACATCATCCTCACTCAACTGGAAATATATGGTATGTCTACGTCTCCACATCTTATTTTAGAATATTTAAAGTTATTAGTGACTGATTTTCCAATGCGCTGCAAGAAAGCTTGACTTATTTCGTGATCAGTATCGCTCAGTTAAGAATCCACCCAACGTGAAGTTTGGAGTGTTCAAGGTTGCTCCTTTTCTTTCATGAAACTTACTCACCAGTGCATCATCACTTCTCTTACGCTCTCAACATAACTCCCATATAAGCTCGTAATATGGTGTACGCTTTTTATTCGGTTATCTCAAGCTGCCCAAATCTAATATAAATCTTATTAAGAAGTCAAAATCTAAATTATGGGTTCATATTTCTCTTTTAATGGCCATTCTCCCTCAGTAGAAGCGCGTGGTAATACGGGTAGGATACGTTACGACTCATTTGTTGATTGAATACATCAGCGCGGAATATCCTTATGAGATGGCGATTTCACTAAGACTGTGAGGTAGACTTGAAATTCAAAGATTGGCCACTTTGTTGGGCTATTTGCTACACTAGCCCACACCTGCTTACTCTATAGCCATCAGCATTTATACATACCTACGCATAGTTGTGTCAGGATGGAAATAGGCTGAGCTGCTGAACTCTTTCTTTCTTTACTTACAAGTGGACAATAGCATGTGCACGTAATTGCCGGGTGAGCAGACCCTTTCATCCACTGGATTAATGACTAATCCAAAAACTCATATTCCCAGCATGAACTTTTTTAATTTCAAGGATTTTTCTTTGAAATCTATCAACTAGCAATGAAGCCACCATCCTCATGTAATTGGAATGATCCTACTGGATACAGATGCTTGCAATAGTATTGCACTTCTCTAAGAATAGCATTGGGCGGGGTGTTAACTTGTATCGGCAGGATATTGGCACGTGGGGCATTAATCTTATTTTCTATACGTAACATGTAAATACAATTTGAATAAAGCCTATTTCCTTCAATATTTATGGAAGTTGTTAATTTGCAATTACAAATGCTGTTCCTACTAGCCAACATAATATAACTGGAGGCTGGTCCGGTATGTAACGTAATGTAAAACCACTGCTATTATTATGCAAATTCAAATCATCGCTACTCAAGTTAAAATGGGCACGGGTTATCAGTCTCTACCATGACATTGAAAGGTATAAATGTGAAACAGCTGTTTCATGTCGGAAGTCGGCCATTTACTTTTCAAAAAGTTAATTTTAATTCAAAAAGCAAAAAGTCTTTATGTACTGGTGTGGTTATAGAAGGGTTCTGGACTCATATGCCTGTGTTAAAGTTGTTTATCTTGTCATTTGGAAAGCATCAATCACTTTCTCTTGTCAGTAGTTTGATATGAACACATTAGCACAAATATCAGAATAAATTATCAGACAGTAATTATCACCATCCAAGGTCCGGTTACATTCTCTCCCTATGCCCAGTATACAGACACTAATTGGTCTACTATCATGTTTTAGCTTGCAACATTGTCAACTTTTCAAACCAAGCAAATACTCTGCATGTAGGCCCTATATATTTTGCTACAGTTAATGGCTGTTCTTACCAACAAAGAAAGCGCAATGACATGCATGAAAACTAGGCGTTCCTGTCACAAATACAGCTGAAACAGTAATCTCTTTTTCATAGAAAGTATACCTTGATGTTTTACGATGGAAACCTTGTAGCACCTACACAATGACTCATGCTTGTTGATCAACATTTGGTCTCACTTTATTGTTACATTAAAGGCTTGCTCATGAACTATGTTACTCTATGGCCTATAACTTCTTGAGCATGATTCTTTTTCGATTTGCAATGCAGTAGTTCCTTGCTGGTATTGGGTAAAGGATTTTGAACTCTTTCTAGGCAGTGTAGTCTGTGATAAATTGGCAATGTTTTATCTGTGTATCTTTGTGATCTCCGCATGCCAAGTGTATTAATGGGCCATTTAACTATGATTTTACTTGGCCCTAGATACTCAAAGCCCTTTTTCATGCGTATGCCTTCCACTCATCCTGCCACCATCGCAAATCCATAATGCATCAGTTGCCTACTTCTCAAGCTTTTAGACACGTAAAACGTATTTGTATCATAATCTTCCTTCAATTGTACATAATCAAAGTTCTAATGCAAAAGGTGTTATAGTTCAGATTGTCAATGATATTAAGTATTCGAACCACTTGAAATCAAGAGTACGGAGCATAACAATCAAGTAAGCCAGTAACGATAGCCAGCATTATCTGGAGGTTCAGTTAAATAAGTCCACTGACTATCTCTTCATCAGGTAAACTCCGTCTTGTTATGCTCTCCTCTGCTCTGTCCATTCCTTAGACAAGTGAGACCACACAAGTTGCGCCCTCTTTTTATCGTCATGTATGCAGTTGGTTGGTGTTTAGTTATTTTTCTCCCACCATCAGAAAGTTGGGTCCAATTCTGTATGGGAGTCTAAGTGCCTCACAGATCGTTTTTTGGTATGAGGAATCGAGTAGCACTCTATCCAACATGACTACATTGTAGGTACCAAAATTCACCAATAGGTTATAAACTCAAATTTTGCTGGTGGTAAAAATCGATAATTACAATCCTGTCGCATTTGTGGATCAAAACAACTATGGCATGCCATTAACAACATAATGTATACCTATTATCGCACTATGAATTATGGTATACCTGTGATATGTAATAAACAAATTAATCTTTACATCTTCACGTGTAATATACTGAAGCATAGACATCAAATTTATAAGACTGAAAGTCCTATTCAACATCCAACTTGGTTGTATTAAATATACATGTATTACAACAGCATATATTTGCAAATATACTATTCACAATACAACCTAGCTTTGTATCTACCTGTAATGTACACCTATTAGCTTTCACTAATTTGCTTTAAATGCCTAATAAACATGGTTACGGTTCATCAAGCTAATCCATCGAAGTACTGTAACTGAGGATGTGCATTCAGATTACTTGCACATATATATATCGGGATTGTAATAACCAGATAATGAGCCTTTTTACATCTCTGATCAAGAGGGATGATAAAATGTTCCACTAGCACAGCACGAACTTTACATCTACGTAATGTTTGGTAATCATCATTCTTTGTTTGTAATCTGCAACACAAGGAACTTATCTTGGAATACAACTCAACTCCAGGTTCTTTAATTGGAATCTGCTATAGGTGAATGTGTGATGAGTGTGCCAGACTAGAAATGTGATACCCTGGCACCACTGCTGATGTTGATGAAGATGAATGTTTTCTATACAAAGATGGGCCCCACTCAAGGCTGTACCAGATACAATATTGATGTCACGTAGGATTTTAAAGTTGCATCATCTCGAGTCCCGGATGTGTGTGAAAAGAGGATACATTGCTTTTTTGTCTTATTACCCAGGAATTGGCAAATGAGGTTTCCTCCAGTTAGATGGATAGGCATTGGCACATGCATGCGCGGCATTTGTACATGTATCATAAATGCCCCTTCTCACTTCACCAGTAAAGGAAGGGTACATTCTCTAAACCTAACTTGGTAAAAATCATGGGAAATAAAATCGGCAATAGCTTAGCAATATAAATTCTCCAGGCTACACCTCTTCCTACTGCATGATATTAATATAGGCCTATGGATGTTATTAAAATTGAACATCACACATTTATTATTTTAATCTAAATGATATCTTAAATTGGATCAGTTGTATGTGATCTGATAAAATAGTTTAAAGCATGAGCTTTGAAATTATTCCTGAGTGAGAGCTGGAAACAAAGAACCTTTCCACCCAGTTGTCTTACGATTGAGGATAATTGTTTTCTCTTGGTGGCATTAAGACAGATTAAATCACAAGTTTGTCTTATCAGGACCGAAGATGCAAAAGTATATTTAGTTTTTGCATATTACCACTTAAAATAGCCAGATGTATCTGGTAAATACTGATCAACAGCAGCTATAGTCTCACAAAATTTAGGGTTAAGTCATATAGCTGTTTAATCTACACCTTATGCCCCTAACTAAAACTAGTCTCGTTTACACATTTATAGAGCAATTAGACTGATTAAATCTAACAATCAATCAATACCGCTATCAATAATAATTATTTTACCATCATCAGTCTTCTGCGACAAGATTAAGAAGTGATGTTGTGGGAGAGAAACAGCCAGTTCAGGGTTTGTGGTTTTACCGTTTACAGATCGGTTCTTGCTATTTTGATTGTTACATTGGTTGCTACATACGAAGATTGTCAGCTTCTCGTGTCATCTCTTGTGAAACCCTGTCCTCCCACATATTTATCTACCAAAATAGATTCAGGTCCAGCCGCTTCATTAAGCTGATAGTATGGCTGTACAGTATTTACCTACACTGAAGTGAATAGAGTGATTTTATGTGAAAACTTTTCTGACAACCATTCACAATGTGCAACAAAAAAAGGTTTTATCGACAGAATTTTTAGTTCTCTTGCACATTAAGTTATAGGATATCACACATTGTTATACAGTAATCACATTGACTCTGTAATGATAAATAATACCAGTAAAAAGTTTAACTGTGGGCACCACAAGGTCCATCTGTAGACACCGCAATGTTCATCTGTAGACACCGCAATGTTCATCTGTATACACCGCAATGTTCATCTGGATACACCGCAATGTTTATCTGTATTCACCGCAATGTTCATCTGTATACACTGCAATGTTCATCTGTAGACACCGCAATGTTCATCTGTATGCACCGCAATGTTCATCTGTATACACCGCAATGTTCATCTGTAGACACCGCAATGTTCATCTGTAGACACCGCAATGTTCATCTGTAGACACCGTGAGGTTAAAATGTACGCAAGGCACATAATCTAAGATTTTTTTATATAATTTAAAAAATACAGAAGTACAGGCAGCGACCAAAAAGCAAGGCAAGACATGTGCTTGATGTTAAAATTTACTCTGTACATTCAAGTGTTATTTATTATGCATTGATTGTGATTGGTTGTAGGACTAGACTGTGATATCGACATACAAAGGACGATACTCAACGTAAGGTCACAGAGATCTGGTATGGTACAGACGGAGGCACAGTATAAGTTTGTATACCTGGCTATACAGCATTTCAAAGAAACAGTGTCTCAGCGCAGGAATGCGGAGCGTAAGAGTCATAATAGAGAGGTTAGTATGTTCTGGCTGTCGCCATCGTAGCTGTAGTCAGATACATTCGGTACTCAGTTCGAGTTTGCCGAAATGACTCATTGAACTTTATATAGACTAATTTAGCATTAAAGTCCCACCATGATTTCAAATTTGTACTACAGCATTTTGGCTTGATTTATACCCACTGGATATCTGTTTGCCTCGCTGTCATCACCGTCATCTAGTTCAGGGCCCCATGAGGGTTTAATCTCTTTACACTTTGTGCTGTTCACACATAATATCCCTTTCCTGATTCTCCGATGAGATGCAAACCCTGAAACTCACAGTGACATATGTTTAGATTTATTTTCGACGTAGCTTGTTTAAATTGAGCCACTTATGAAATAAAAATGTAGATAAAATTTCTGCAAACAAAAGTTATGGCGTATTGGATCATGCAAAGAGCTCTTACTGCTAGACCGTCACAGCTCTTGCTAAACCGTCGCAGCTCTTGCTAGACCGTCACAGTTCTTGCTAGACCGTCACAGTTCTTGCTAGACCGTCACAGCTCTTGCTAGACCGTCACAGCTCTTGCTAGACCGTCACAGCTCTTGCTAGACCGTCACAGCTCTTGCTAGACCGTCACAGCTCTTGCTAGACCGTCACAGCCCTTGCTAAAACTCCAACGGATATGATGATTTGGCAGTTATTTGAACTATATTCGAACAACTGTAGATTGAAGTTTTGTGTTTTTGTCACAATCATTCAATACACTGAATGTTAGAAAATATTCAGCAAAAAATCCTCTGCACCCTACTGGTTTACTGCTGGTCCTCCATCTAATTTAATGAAGATCTTATCAGAATATTTTATACATTATTATAGTAATTATTATAATATATGTTTTTATGACCACAGTTATTACCAACACTTATCCCATCTCAATTAATTGACAAGCAAGTTGAGGTGCTTTTACTGCCACTAAATTTGCATTATTATTGGCTTAGTACTAATATTCTTTACTATTAATTTATATTTTTAATTTAATTCCCCACTTAGCTGCAGATAAACGGTTTAACTCTGCAGTGACACATTTTGTATTTACTATATTACTTTTTATAATCCACTATACAATAATGGATTCCATTTATACTTTTAGTACACAAATCTGAAGTATGCCAATGAGGCGGCTGGTGGGCAGGGTTCCTCCTCCAACCTTACTTCAACGTCTACTAAAAAACCCAAGTCTAAGTCTCAACCAAGGTGAGTAAATTGTTTTGACATCTGTTGTAGGTGATTAATCTATTCCATAGTATAAACTGCTCAGTTATACACAAATGTCTACGTTATACAGAATTAAATTCTGTAGAGATGTTGAATTAGCGGTTTTCATATCGTCCCATTACAGTCCCATTACATTAATTGCCAGTTTTTCCTGTCAAAGGTTAAAGTTGTTATAGCTATTCCCATGCAGGCTCTACTCTGCAATGTTCTTAGTGCTGATTGCTGAGTGCCCATCTAGTGACATGTTGTTACTGTTGTAATTTGGGTGGAAAGCTTATAACGGCTGCAGATATCTTTCTGAGCTGCAGAATATCTCTGGCTCACACCTCTTACTTAGAATAGGTCTAGTGATAAATATCAACTGTAACATTGCTACCTTTATCTATGTAGTTGAAGTTCTAAGACCTATTGCTTCCAGTTTACTCCCTCTTATGGTAATATACTTCTATTGTAATGCTCCCCACCTACCTACCTGTAATATGTATAATATAATACCCTCAGCCTAATATAATAATATAATAACACCTGAAACATATAAAGCTGAGTGTAATTAACAGCCTAATCTATGCTAATGCTTTCTAATGCTGTGCATTCACATCTACATCAATAAAGTAGGCGCTACCAGGTTACACCTCCCAATGCTATGAAGTAATGTTGGCCTCAATAACAGATATACTGGGTTAAATATTACTTGCAATAATATACTTGCTATTCTCATAAACTACAATGTTATCTGAGGACACCAATCCATGGAATGAGTACAAATCAGTAATGCAAGCTTATAATACAAACCTATAATATGCATGTGCATGTAGCTTATAATACAAACTTGTAATACAAGTATTCAATAAATGTGCTGGGCAATCATGTGCAGTAGAGGCCCTGGGTTCAAACCCCAGTCAAGGACTGGTATTTTCATGAACAAGTCTCTGACTGCTCAAAAATAAATTCCTTCCTTAAAAATGCATCATGTATACCTTCTACTAACCAGTAATACAAATGTACAGTATAATTTCCACTAACTTGTAACACATTTCTGTAATACATACTGTGTGTACAACATTTACTCACATCTAATACAAACTCCTCTGTCTTGTTTTATTGTTGCTTCGCATGCTCTATATGTTGTAACATACCTTATTTATTTTCCGTCTTTGCATATTATTTATTATTCTTCAAACCTTTCATCTTCGGTTTTCTTCTGACCCAATTTCTATAACCTGTGATGTAAAGTAGTGCTAATGCCAATTCTTTATTATATAAATAACTGGCATTCTGATCTATGTTTGTTTGTTTTAGCATTGATAGTATACTACCTTCACTTCTGAACTACCAACCTCCTGATGCTACAGTCACACCCAAGAATAAGAAAAGTTGGCCAAGCTGACTTGTAACCTATTAGTTTGCCGTTTTCATCCAAGGACTTCCTGCGTAACGCCAGAATCTATGCCATGCTATGTTCTTTACCAGCTCGAATACATATATACCATTCTCTCTCTCGGATTGGTACTATGAGATCTGACACTTGCTCCTCTCATCTTAACATATTCTTTACCTGCTTTGCTCCTCGGCTACATGTATTGAATAACTTCTGTTGGATGAAGGGTTTTGTGCTTCAACAAGAATTTGTATGTTTTTTCTCTATGATAACTTTTTTATTTTTGTATGTTATTTTCTGACACGATGCATTTTATAATGGCCATTTGTTACAGAACTCGGAGGGTATTGCTATTTTCTATCTTCACTTTTAATACAGAAGGAGCAAATAATTTCTAGGTCAATAGTCCCTACTTGGTGTTATTTAGACTGGCAGTGGGCTCTACTATTTCTAGTGAGGGATTTCAAGTCATTATAGCTTCATTGTGCACCAATGTTCTTATTATTGATAATTTCATTCTATTGTTATCAGGTTTTATGAGAAAAATCAGATATTAATGAAGATTATTTATCTCATCTTTGTATGCTAACTTTATTTCTGAAAATGGCATTTTGTTGAACTTATGCTAAATCATAGTAGTACTACTTACTGATAATACTAATATAACTGGTATTTTACATAATTATATAATATTATAGTTCTTTTATTGATTATTCTCTTTAAAATAATGATATGTGTTAGATGTACAATGAGCTAAGGAGCTTTAAGTTAAAAATAAAATTATTCACCCGGGAAGTGCTATGAAGGCCTGTAGGGCACAAAACATGCACACTATGCAACACACAAACATCAAAAGAACAATCCAGTTATGGGCATGTTTCTGACTCATTGAAGAGTTTGGCTCTACTGATCAGCTAAAATTCCATGTCTGTAGAAATACCAGAATAGTGTTTAACCAGTAGGATGTATAATACATTGTACCAGAACCTTTGGTGACAATTGGAGCATCTTCTTCTCTTCGCTTTTGCATTGCTGTCTCATTTGGTCAAAAACAAGAATGTTTGTGAAAGTTGACGAAGAGTCGGCGTCCAATTAGTTTATAGCAAAGTCTATTTGGTTTTTACCATGTACATTGTATTTTGATGTATATCTTAAAAATCAGGCAAGTTCGTTAAGAGTGTTTTAGGAGGAATTTTCCAATTTACCCTTCACCAATCAAGAATTTCAAACTTCTATTTTTAAATTTCCACACATTCACCTAGTATCATACAACTCTCTGCATTCATGTGTGGTGAAATGACCTCAAAGCAGGCCTAGATAAGGTAGACTCCAAACATAGGGCTGACCTGACCCGAATACAAAGGGCTGGCGGACAGTAAATTGCGCTAAAATGTGTAATAATATCCCAATTGTTGCATTTTTTCCCTTAATGATACTATGGCCTCGTTACAGTATGTGTTTTTGGGGATGTTTAGGGCACAGATCGCTATTGGATGGGAGGGTTTAAAAACTATAAGAGCAGCAATTTTCCAGGTAAAGCCAGCGGTAAATAAACTCTCAAGCAGCTCACACCTCTCTGTAGTTTACTCCACTGCAGTACTTGGTGTGTTTCACCGTCTCGTTCCCCAACCTAAGTCAGTTGGCGCATAGACAGTATAGCCTTGTGTCTGACTCCTTTCCTGTCGGAGATTCCTCGGTACATGCTCCCCACAGTCTAAAATTACACATGTACATGTACTTGTATCATTATATGATATAAAACTACATATATTTAGTATATCAGGGGTAAAGAGGAACTATACTCAGCCCTTGTGTGTGACTCTCTAAAATATAACCCCTGGTCAAGATAACTTTTTGTATAAAAAGTTGTTATTGACATTTGGAATATTTGTGCCACCCTTTTCAGCAATGTTAATCGTCAAGAACTAACAGAGAAATAATGAGATTGCACAATTCTGTCACCACTATCCCGAGGGGGATAATCCCCTATAACAACAGATGGTTCTCATCAAATATACTGTCAATACTGTTCAAGTACTAGTGCCTGTGGATTAACTACAACATGTACTTCATACAAAGATTAACAATTCAGTGATTCTAACAGTCATAATAATATTATTGTTACAACATCTTTCGTTGACAAGGCTTTTCCAAGTGTTCATTACAAATACACTAGAGTCCATTTGTTGCTCCAGCAGTATTGCAGTTCTCCATCACGCTGACAGCCTGACACGAAGCATGACTATGTGATTGTAAATATTATGATGTAGTTTTCTACATGTAGATAATCTCACTAATAACTAAGTAGTATGTAGTTTTTAGAATATAACGTCCTATTGTGTTGCCATTAAATCCAACACTAGAGATGAAACGAAGTTACTGCTGTTGGATAAGAATGACCATAGTCTCTTTCACATGAAGCCCTACGACTGTACTCCCAAATGGTACCAGATTAACTTCAACTAGTACACAGTTCCATGTACATGGTGCATTATAGAATTGCTTTAACTTAGTTTCAAGCTCTTTCTGTGCAGAAGCTATTTCTGTAGACACACTGAACTCTGTCCGTACATAGCTCTCTATATAGGTATATATATATATGTATATGCACACTGAACCCACCAGAAACGAGCTACACTCTGAACTTGCCATGTCATAGCCTACATTATGTAATTACTATATGCATAGCACTATGTATTTGATGGTCAACATATTCTACACTTATAAATTAACATGAGGGGCACATGGTTCTATGCATTCTCTTAGATAGGAACAATATTGTGAGAGTACGTACTAGCTGGTGAGTAATCTCTTGTACTGCGCAATGGTCTCCATTTACGGTTCATTGAGTTCAGATCAACACACTCGCAGTTTGATTCCATCTGCTTAGTTTCATTCTTAAACATTACACGGTTCGTTCACCATCACAAATCTCTCATCAAAGTATCTATTGCTTATATGATCAAGGAAGGGAAGATCGTAGCAGAGAAATATACATTACAAAATATTAGAAAAGTAACAAAACTTTCACTCACTTTGGATGTATATGTGACAAAAAACTACCAATCTTCACAATGGCAATGGATATAACGCTGTTGCTACACATCACATTCATCAGCCTTTGCTTGGACATCTCTTGGTGTAAGTACGCTTATAATGGTCCAATCTGCAAACTAAAACATCACTTTTCTTATACCATTATCTGCGTGAAAATTGAACAGTGGACATCCATTAGAGATGGTGATCTGATTCTGTGTAAACTTTAGCCTAACTCTCCTGCATGATTCTGAGTCATCTGGCATAAAAGTTCCTAATTTAGATCAACTAAGTTTAAAATCATTAGACTAGACTTCAAACGTGTACAACGGAAAATGTTTGATTTTAAAGGAAGTTATAGAATTGCAAATTGAAGTTATTAAAAGTGCATCAATTTATTAATACAACCTTGAGATGAGTGAATGATAAGACTAGAAAATCATGTTTAAATAATATTGAAAAATTCCACAACTCTCTCTTTACTTGCATCAGGATTAGAGAGAGAATCTATTTTCACTAAAGTTATCTAGAAAATTATGTGGATATGAAAAAACTTTATTTCACTTGTGAGCTGTTGCCATGGAAAAGAAAAGGGTTATATTTATAAATGTGAATTGATTGAATCTTGAAACTGGTGACCAAAGTCGTCAACGCTGTTATCTCTCTCTTTTGGTTTGTTAGTTAGTAACCGAGCAACAACTGAGCTTTAATATATCTCTGACATCATGGAGATTGAGAACACACACATTCAAAGATATATATAATTATTGTATGTGTATATTATACTTCTAATGGTAGGCAATCTATTTCTCACCAAATTAATACAGTTCTTTATTTCAACACCTGACAACAAACACAAGATAGAATAGATTCAATTGAATAAATACCAGAGTTTGAATAGGTGAGAGAATTATGATTGTCACATTTTCAATGTGGACAAAAACTCTTATTTATGTTGATGATTTCTAAACCATCACCTGTACCTGACCAATACCTGAATAGCATATTTTTGGTTAAAGAATAGCCTTTTTTTTCATTATTGATACATGTATTTGTAGACTATGTGTAGTTTTGATTGTACTAACCTGGTTGTCTACATGCAGCTAATAAAAATTAGGTAATTCAGTGCGCAACTTTCTGATACGAGTCACTTTCTGAGAACATTATCGTTATCACTATAGAGCCCCTCTTTATAAGCTACTTGTTTATTTTATGTACATGGGCCGAGCGGTTTTGGTTGGTCTTTCTGTGGACTGGTATATAACAGTCATGTACGTAGAGATCCTGGACAATGGTGGTGGCCACACACATCTCGTTCTCTTTTCCAAACATCAAATGGATGACCGATGGGCAGTGGTTACTAGTGGGCAGTTGCTCCTTTATGTTAGGCATTTAATAATTAATGTCCTTCAGACTTCAAAGGTTAGGAGACTTTAGCTGTTCAAAGCAAATGAAAAATTATTATGACATAAATTATCTACATGGTGCTAGTGTTGGATTAAATAAATTATCAGTGTTTTAGTGATGTCCATTTAGATTGTCAACTCATTTGCATATAAACAAGATACTGTGTGCTGATTGTGTGATATTAACTTGCTGCCTGAAGTTTGCTCTATAACTCTACCCAGCCACTGACACACTCCTGTATCATGTTGTGTCGCGCTTTCTGAGCCAGTGCATATCTTGACTCCAGTGGATCCTAGCTAAGACGCGAAACCCATCACATTCTATCTAGCTACTAGGTATATGTGGGTTTTTTGTTGTGGGTAACAACCATAGACTAGAGTAGTGGAGGTCATGGCACATGTAGTAGTAGTAGCTGGTAGAGTTCAACTACAGAAATATATAGAGTAACCTTCGTCAGGAATCAACCCGGTAGTCGCTAATCTGACCCAACTTGGGACGTTACAGTCTTACAGATATTTTGAATCTTCACTCACAGACTTCACCACCAAGGCAGTTATCATTTGGCAGTTCTACATGTAAGTTCTAGTTCTAAGCTGTGAGCTGGAATTGAAGACTTGTATGTAATATCAGATTAAAACAAGTTGTTGGTGCAATGTTCATAGAGCAGTACTGTAGCTTACTATGTCAAACAGTATAAAGCCTCCTACACAAGAGAATGTGAACAAAAAGAAGCATGGAGGAGTCAAATAATGGAGACAGTTTAGTACAAAACTAGCTCATTCTATGTTGAAGGCTGCAGTTAGGAAGTGTGAGGCAAAATAATATGGAATAATATTAATAATAATTAGCAATAAATTATAGAAAATCATGATGTATCAGTTTATACACTATATCAATGGTGTTGCCATTATAGAGAGTTCTATCTTAATTTACACTTGTACTCTGTGGACTCTGTTTTTATATGCTGTGATACTATCATGATATCTAATAGACATATGCTAATCTCCTCATATCTTAATCTTATAATCTACAGTTAATCATGTAAGAAGTAGAGTTGGCAAATTTGTGTCTGTAGATTGATGAAAATGTGATATGATCATACTTGCCAAGTGTTCAGATTTTGTCAGGCTTTTGTGTCTGTTCTCGCTGATTTTTTATCTACAATGAAAATGCAACCAGATCTCATAAAACACAAGAAGATGCAACCTAAAATAAGTTATTTGCATAGAAGAAAGTATTTTAAAGTCACTAAATAGCACTAAAAGGGATAATTTGATACCGTTTAGAAATGAGTTTTGTTAAAATAATATACATCTGAGCTACTATGTCCAGGGATTCTGGTACTTTTCCAAAGATTTTGAGTAGACAAGTATGAATGTAACTGGCCAGTTTAATGCTCTATAAGTATACTAACTAATGAAAAATGCATGCAGGTAAAAATTCCTCTAAGTTATCACGAGGAGAAGGACATGTATGTATGACTGGTCATACTGGCTGGAGAAACCATTTTGTCAAATTACTGCTCATATCAAAAGCTAATTTTGTAATAAAAACTGAGCAATGAATATTAAAATGATTTTAATTGCAACAAATTACAGTACACTAGAAAGTTTCATGTAAATATTTTACATACTGGCATCTCATTCAATAAAGTTATAATATGATTGATGTGATAAATGCTTTTTGCTTGATATCTGAGGATTTCACGTGTTATAAATTAGAGATCAAAATGTTGGATAGTTTCCAAAACGAACCAAATACCTCGTTATAGCAGCCATCTATCAGCACTAAGCTTTCAGATCTGGCTTATGGGGTTTTAGGGAGAAACTATCAAAAATCTCTATCAAAGAACTTTTATGTAAAAACAGTGACTTTGGTGTGGAAAGGTAAAGGGATCATCTGTATTTGGAATATGATCAACCACTCCGATGTCAAGAGAGTGGTTTGTGAAATTTATAATGTTTTTTTTATGTCAGAGGAACATAAGCAGCATGGCTGTGTTTTATTTATACATAACAAAATATGCTTAATTTGTGCCTAGAAGAATAAATCTGCTTCTTAAAAGATGTAATATGTGGCCTATCCCTTGTATTTATTTAATTCCAATGAGGGTCATTACATGACTAATTTCTTCAATTAGCCTGTGTGTTATACAGTTTACATAATACACATACATGCAGGCCTACATGCATAATTATAAATACATGCAATTCACAATATAGTAATTTTAAATTACAAATGTGTGAGGCAGCCGAACAAAGTATAATTGTGTGAGTGTAAATTATAAAATTTCGAGTCCAAAATAAGACAAAAGACACAAATTTGGTAATTTCCAGGTTGACAAGTTGAGTTCTACTAGGCTACTCGACCTTTGAGTGGAAATATCGTAATCATTGGGAAATCAGCTCTGCTGGCACATTTTACTTTTTTATATCGTGCGCATATACTGTTGGTACTATAGTTTCATTATTCAACAGGGATTAGTAGATGCCCTGTTTGAATCTCTGTAACACGCTGCATTACAATACATGATATCAATGTAAGGTGCTCACTGGTACATCAATATACAATGTACATACATTGTAGATGATTTGAGCTGGTGCTTTTAACACAACCTAAAGCTGCTCTATCAGGGTAGATGACTGGTGTCATCCAGTATCTATAGTCAGTCAGGTATCAACAAGTGCTTGTATTCATCAGATAATCAACACAGGTCATAGAGTTAGATTAGTAGCCATGGCAAAGATTAGTAAACTGAAGATAAAGTAACACAGTGGTGCAGGTGCCCAAACCTATTCTAACAATACGAACAATATCACTTACCTATTCTATCACATTATAAATATTATCACTTGTTTATAACTTATATACAACCTACGTAAGGGTGTGTTACTGTCATGGTTTACTAAATAGCCCAGGTACAGTTTGTACAAGAATTATTGCCTTTGCATCATGGTAATACCTATTAAATTACCCCCATTTTAGTCTTACTTGCTTGTACTAAGTTGCTCCAAAAAATTAATGGGACACACTTCAATAGTTATATAGTTATAGTTATATGTACTACATACAGTATATCAAAAATATTTGAAATGGGTGTGATTAAATTTTGATAACCATTAAGCTGCATAATGATGTGACAGCAAATGTCTTATGCATATTTTATGTCAACAGGTATACCAAAACTTTTATAGTCCTGTCAAATATATGTCCAAAGTTTGAGTTCATAATTGTCGTCAAGGAATATTTGACAAAGTAAGAGCTAAGCTCTTCTCATCCTCACAACATACTAAGTGTTACTGGGTGTGAACAGTATAGAATGGTAATGAGTTGTGAGACTTCAATTTGATGTCACATTCTTATGTCTCACTCTATCTTAGAATTTCATGTATATACTTTCATCTGAGCGATTATGTCTCTGTTATAGTATTAGCTATTCCAAATGTACATGTAGTTCATTTCAACTGTATACTCCAAGTTAAAACTAAGTTGTAAAGTTGATTTACTTGCCAATTTATACAGTTATACGTTAGATATGTATGTTGGTGTGTCTTTTACACAGGAGTGCTGTGGGCTGTGACTCATACTCGGGATTCATTGTTTGATATTATCTCAAACCCTAAACTCCTTGCTCCAACTACATATCTCCAGTATATAGTTCACGGAGACATGTACATGTGTCTGATATAGCTATAATATATTGAAACATGTTAAACTATCTTAATATTGTTGTCCACCATTTGTCTTACAAGGTGAGGTATCACAGGCTGGCTGTACATACTTGCTGGTTCTAGGTTACGAGCCTATCCCCTTCCTCTTACTTGAGTCAACTGCAAAAAGTTTAAATATGAGAAGTTGTCCACCCCAGTCCCAAGGCCCAACCACAAACACTAAGATATAATGCTATCCAAATTTCTCTAAAACTGCACCTAACAGTCCTACGTCCACTCTTGTAAAGTCTCATCGTTTATCACTCTTCTAAAACCGAATTTGATCAGGTATAAGCAATCACCTAAAGGTGTGTTGAACAGGTTACAGATCCCACAAAGTCTCTGTGTGAGTTCTACAGCCCGTCACTAAAAGAGGCTGAGCTTTTGTATTGAACCAAGGCTTATCTTGACTCTACACAACCACCTATAAAGTACTGCACTTGTGTTTGAGATTTACAATGCATATTTTATTAACAGTTTAATAATTATAATAAAAAAGTAATGGAGCCGTAAATATAAAACACTTATAAACATTTTAATAGTATAACGCATTATAAGGATTATTATTTCTTATCACTTATTTACTGAGTGCAAAATACTGCAGTTAATAGTGAGATATAAATTTTTAATTAAAACAGTTTTAAGTTTTGTAGACTGGAGTAGACTATGCTCACACAGCCACCGTTCAATTTTTAGTAATGTATGAACAGAGCTTTAAGCAGCTGAACAATAAATATGCTGAGTAATAATTTGTCGTATTTTGCGATAAATATTGTTAATCTACTGTGAAACTCTGAAATGCTGCTTCAAACAAAATATTGGAGGAAAACTTTTAGTGCAAATGCAATGCTCAGCCTAAGAAGGCAAGACAGAAATCAAATACATTAAAAAACCTTAAGATAGATTATGCCTATCAGCTATCACCACTATGCAGAAAGTAAAAATATTGTTGGTTGAACAAATCTATTGTAATACAAGATTAGCATCAATACAAAAGTTGGCTTCTTATTGTTAATAAAAGTCAAAGTTAAAATAATTTGCTGATTGAAAAGAAACCATACCTATTCATTCGCCTTCCTATGTCTATTGTAGTCTATGGGAGAGAATTGTTGTGCAGAGAGAGCATAACTCTGATAGTGCTTCTACGAATGCACCAATCATTATTTTGTTATCACCAACAAAATTAATCGATTATACCTGATAAACCTCAAAAAATAGTACTGACTACTAAATGTCTAGTTAGTGACATGTCCTGGAAATTTGCATACTATACAATATACAATGTACATGTAGTAGACACATGTATCTTTATTATCATACTTGAAGTACAATGCTACTTGTACAGGTATCGGCTAGTAATCAATCATTAGTATTATTGAGAGACATGAGTGGTAGGTGGTTAGTTGGCCTACTGCAAGTACTGGTAGTATCCCGTCCAACAGTGACAGAGCTGATCTAGTCGGTTTAGTAGATGTGCAGCATACTAGCAGTTTAATCAGTTGTCTGCTGAAATAAAAAAACACTGTTTTAACTGTGATTTGAATACTTCCGAATCAGTTTACAAAAAATAGACATATTTTTATAATATAATTATGACAAGTCACTGTAACACGAATAATGTATATAGAATATTTGCAAAATAATGGATATAAAGTATTTGCGTTATTTCGATACAGTGATGTACAAAATTCTGCGAATTCCTGGAAACTTGGCATGACTTGTACAATGAAAAACTTCAAAATTAACAAATTAATCCTATTCGAGTCAACAGGCTAACCCAGAGGCTTCTCAAGTTTATTCAAGTTTTTGTCTCATGATTTTCAGTTGATTTAATGGTTCAATTTTGTTTGTTTATGCTGACTTAAATGCTCTTCAAGGGAAAAGTTATGACAATATAGACATGACAGCATGTAGAAATAGACTAAAGTCGAATTTCGAACTGGTATCATAAATAAAAGAATTGCTAGGTTAGGGTTTGGCACACAGGAATGAACAAGACTTGCTTTACAATGTAGTTGTGCAGCCTGAGCTCCTGGTGTTTCATGGTTCCCACACTTAGATTTCAAGCTACAAGTGAGTGAAACGAGTGCATAAAGTTCACTCTGTAGTCACTAATAGGATTAAACTAACTTGTCTATGAGAAGACAGTGAGAATGCAGGATTCATAATATTTTCTCATACAACCACGTATATAAACAGCAGACTTTCAGGCTGAGCTAGACTTGTGGAAGTATAAGATTTAAACCTTAATTCGTACTGGTAATCTTCTCAAATCAAATAATCTGTAAAAAAAATTGAATTGACTTTAGACCAATTTTAGTGAAAACCGCCATTTCTAGAGATGGAGCACTTAATATAGTTAGTATGTTAATCTTTGAGACTCCAGAACTCTGTCAAGCTACTAATTTACATTTTAATTCACACACCTATACAGGTGTAAGTGCAACCTACTAGATTTTTGTACCGACAAGGTATTTTCTACATGTATGCATGTACTCCGCATGTAGGCTGCAGTTGCAAAGTGCAACAAGTCTTAAAATCCTATTTTCCACATAGTGTGTTTTGCATACATTGTATACATTTGTATTATATACATGTAAATGTGCATGTTTATATGTTAATCTGTTCTCTTTTTTAATTTTGGCCACTTCATATAACGGAAATGAAAATAATAATTTTTACATGTTTCAAAGTAGACAAGGGTTAACAGTTTAAATGAACACTACTTAGCTGTGACATGGCTTCATATTACTGAGCGATTGCAATGACTACTACTAACAGCTGTTCCTGAATTTAGCATGCAGCCTTAAAAACTAAAACTTCATGATAGCAAGGATATTACGATACTGTTGATAACTGTTATAGTTAGTTTTTGGTATATTTCTTTATGCACGCAATTTATATTTGCAGGTATAGATACATACACATGCTCATGGCCTATGAATGAAGTAGTGCAGCTTAGATGTGATTATATAAACTGTCCTTATTTATCTGTTGACCATATAACTGTGGGGCGGTTACACGGTAACCCTTCCTCGTGTACAGAACTCAACTCAAACAATACTCTACGCAAGCCTATTCCCAGCTGCAACTATCAGCTAATGGAATCACATGATTTCTTTGGGTAAGTGTATATCTACCACCTACATCATCCATCTAATACACGTGATGAGATTTTACTAAAAACCAGGTAATTTTCGAACATAATAACAGCCGTTTCTTCCTAAATCAATTTTCAAAACTTTTTTTGATGTTTAACTACATTTAAAAGATCGTAAGTACAACAATATTAACAACAGTTAAACAGAAAATGTGAAAATTATCGTATGTATTCTTAGTAAAGTGGTCATTAAAAGGCTTAAAGGTGTATAAAATACATCTTTAATAGACTTGATTACACACAATGGAAAATAGTAACTTTGAACATGCATGTATCATTTCAAGTTAAATAAAATCTATGTTTCCAAGTAAATATACACGAAGTCTAAATACTCCACTGTATGTGCTGACTATTGCCAAAAATTGCATTGCTGCAAAAGTACATGCATGAATCGCGGGAAACCGGTCAGTATTGAAAATATGTTTTGTTAGCGAAATGAAACATTTACATGACTTGTACACTTGTTCGTGTTCATGTGTATTAGCACACATGTTTATATGTAGCCAAATTATACACAGTTAACATATACGTGTTTGTGTGTTTGCCTACTCTATAGTCTCGCTGAGTGTCTCAACAAATTGTTTCTTAAGAATTTGCAGTTGCAAGACATTTCTGTTGATTAAAATAATAAACTGAGTTATTCTTATAATAAACTAGGGCTGTTTTGATTTAAATGAGTTGGAAGGGTGGCCATCTTGCCTGAAATAAAATACCAGTTTTAGAGTGCAGCCTTTCTGCATGTACGGTCGTCAGTGTTTTCTGTGCATGGTACAGCTAGGCAATGTGTGCTATGTGTGGTACAGGTAGGTAGGGTTTTGGCATCTTCGGCAAATGACAATTATATTCTACTTATATGCTATTAAGGTTATATATAGGCACACCTTTATGTTCGGAGGTTGTTTACATCATTATAATAAACTATCTCTCCCTTCCCCTCATATTAAAACTAGGAGTTTCTGGCATAATGTACTTGTACATAACAATTGTATGAAGAAAATATTAATATGCATATATATTATATACGCATACAGTCATGTACTTCATTTGGCGGTTCAAGCAACATAGGTAGATGCAATGCTAATTACCTGTACCACCCTCTGATACAACCACATATTTTACCTGCAATACCAAACTTCAAACTAAACTGTTTCATTTCACCTGTGGTGAAGAAGTGAATACAGTAATTCACATGTATCATAGGCAATTCCGCCTCAAGGGAAATTAAGTCTGGATGATAGTGTTAAATTGTTGAATAATAATTCACACACAAGTAAATAGTATGACGCTAAAACTACTTTTGTTAACCTCAAATTTCTTGTGTGGTCTTTTAATCACTTTGATATTTTTTGCGGATTTACGCAATTCTACTCAAAGTTTAAAATAGTTGGCGTAATTGAATATTTCTACAAACTGTTGAACCTTTGCAAGACATATTTCCTAGCAACTGGCTAAGATGTTGTTTATTCGATTTACAAAATGTTGTGAGCACAACGTACAATGCAATATTTACAAAATGTTAACCAAAAGAAAATTACAGCAAAATCCTATCCACGTCAACTTTTAGCGCCGGAGCTCATATCAGCTTTGCTTTACTATTATTATTCTGTCAATGACGCTTAAATTTTGTCATTGTTACAGTCAGGTGAGAAATAACTGTTCGAGGAAGCAGGTGTGTGAAGTATCAACAGATGAAGTATTTAGGTCTGCCGGCATATGTGGCAGGGAAGTGGAGCAGCTAGATAGCATTAGGAACTGGGTCCACATACAGCATAGCTGTTACGGAGACATACCAGGAGTGCGATGTAAACTACCTACAACTACATCTGCTGTCACCCGAATTAGTTCAACAGCAATACTTAGAGGTATGTTATTCTAGTTCTCTCTACATGTATATGGATTGGAACAAATAAAGAGAGGATAACCCCCAATATTAGCATCGTCTTTGAAGCTACGATGTATGGATGGAGGTTCATACTCCTTCTACATTGTATTAACTAAAGTTTTACAATTGATCAATCTCCTCACGTAGATCAGTTGAAATATTCAGATCCAAAGCTGCCAGTACCGGACTCACTTTTTATTGTCCCAAAACTAGCTGACACCATCAATTGCAATTGTGTTGCTGTAGTAGTCTGAGATAGCCAACGGAAATTCTGTAAAATATGATAATAACTATTTTGGAGAGCTGGATAGTGGAAACACAGTGCTACTTTCTCTGACACCAATGTTACTGGCTGGTGAGATGTCTGTAACAGTTGGTGTTAACTACCCAAAGCAAAATTACAATGCAGTCACTATGATTAGTCATCTATGAGATAACAATAAACAGATTTTAAATATTTTTGGCACATTGTTAGCTAGTGATTAATACACCAGTTTTGTAAAAAATATCTCAATTGTAATAAAATGCTGGGTCATCAATTGTAAGTAAGGAGCATACAAAAGCTATAGAATAAGTAACTATGCAGTAAAAAACCCGGCATTTTAGAAGATTACGTTGGATTACCAGATAAGGAGCTTTGCTAGAAGAAGGTTTGGTAAATGACAGCCATTTGATGTAGCAAAATAGATGAATACAAAACAATAACGGCCTGTAAATAACATCGGGTAAAAGGCTGGAGGAAGATATTGATGTGTTGTCCTCATGATAGAGATTAGTAAATAATCCTCCAGGGATTAAGCAATCTGATAGATAATCACCTCACCAATCACACAGCGCAGATATTAGCATTCACAATAATCACATTTCCAGACAGTGTATTTACAGTCAAAGAT
The DNA here is from genome assembly GCA_935421135.1 of Bugulina stolonifera. NCBI lineage: Eukaryota > Metazoa > Bryozoa > Gymnolaemata > Cheilostomatida > Bugulidae > Bugulina > Bugulina stolonifera. The sequence goes on along the minus strand of OW285193.1, from coordinate 8,835,125 downwards.
TCCATTTCCTCTTTGGAGATGCATGTGGTACTGGTATTGGTTGCTGCCGATCTTATCTCAAACAGTATCGCAGTATACTATAACGTTAGTTCACAATAATAGTATACAGTCATGTACATGTACGTGTTCTGTATATGTATGGACCTTACAATTCTTTCTAACTCATTCTGCAGTATTCTGAGGTTTGTGAAAAAGTATTAAAATGGGCGTCTGTGATAAACAGTGATAAACAGTGATAAACAGTGATAAACAGTGATAAACAGGTAACCAAATTACATTTCAGAGATTCACGCACATCTGTTGGATGCCCCAAAACATAAAATAACAATATTATGCTTTCACTCTGGAAACTCTTCTATTGAAACTGATGGTGCTAGTTACTATATACATACATGATGAGGCTTATTAAACTACCAGTTTTGGACGGTAGAGGATAATAATAATGACACCAGTGTCTAAGTATATTACACAGTTGGTTTCTTCTAGCTTTAACCAACAATAAATCAGATTACTTTGGGTGATCTACTTGTAAAGATATCCTCCTACCCACAGCTTATGGTGGGTGACATAACAGAAAGATGTTGATAACCCCTTGATTGCCGGATGCGGTAAATTAACGTACTACTAATAGAGATCCTGACACTAATCCAGATTTGACTCGAATATTTTCAACTTTAATTGGTTGGATTAGTAGTTGCTGTTGGTCTGCAGATATAAAAAAATCTAGAATTAATTATTTTCTTCAATTTGTGTTTTGTGATGCGGCAACACAAGTAAATGGGAGAGCTTGTAGAGATTCTATGATGTAGAGTAGCACTTACACATGGTTTGTGTAATATTTCTCCCAGGTTATCCTCCCAAAATGCAAACAAACCATGAGAAAAAGCTGTAAAACAATAGATGACAACCACATGTACATGTAGAATCTACTATCAGTGTGCTTTAGGACATTAGTCAGAAAAATTCAGAGTTGAATTGAATCAATCGCACCAGTTGATATTTTTTAACATTTCAAAATCAAAGATATAAACTTGCATCTATTATAACTCGGCAAAATACATAAAAAGCCCTATTCATTGTAAATATGCCTCTAGGGACTGGGCCTGAGTAGAAAATAATGTGATTTCCAATTGCAATTTCGAACTCGAATGTATGTTTGCAATGATGTCTTGTGGTAGTAGGGAAAGGCAATCAGTCTAATAAATGGTTTATTTGATCTTATGTTGATCTATGTTTTTTAGATAAATTACCATCAAGGCCAACGACTTCTAATGGCATCTTGACCAGAGTAAGACGGCCCATGACTAGAAGACCAAGTAGCGAAGTACCACCATCACAACCTGTTCATTCAAATGGGGTGGCCTTCGTGATACCCATACTGGCTACTCTACTATTCTGCACCCTCGCTCTAATAGTAGCTACAATGCTTTACAGGTGTGTAAATGGTCATTACATTTTAGTAATCAAAACTAAGACACTATGTATACTAGTAAACGTCCTTAGTTACCATGGTAACATAATATATATGGCTTATTTTGTTATTTTTTAAAAAATTGTCTTATCAATGGATTTTCTCATGCAAGCTAAGATTTCAATCCCTGACTTGTTTACTCCAATTTTACAATGCTTGACAAATCCAACACTTAAAGCTGGTGAGAGCACAAGGTTCTTAGTGTTTACAATATTTAACTGTTTGACGGTTTAATTACCTAAATATAAATATTCTGCAGCTTACATTAAAATATGAACCAGTAAGAGAGTGAAATGCATGGAGCATCTCAATGCAGTACTTCAGGTCTAGGATTAGTGCAGCTGTAAATCTAATCGTTCCACCTACACCATTATATTAAATGTACGAGTATACATGTATACGTGTACATCTAAATAGGCAAGTTTGTTTTTTTGTGTTGTATTACATGAAAATAAAAATAATTTAGGTGTCAATGAATCGCAGATAATCAAAAAACTGATTAATCCAATAAATGTAATAGCTCCAACCTAAAGACAAAATGTGAATAACTAGTCAATGCTCAATGGCAAAGTCGTTGAATGTATTCGAATGTTCTACTGCATCATTGCGCTCACAATGCAGTCAATATTTTGCAGGCATGGTGTCTGTCAGCAGAAATCTTGGAAACAGAGAATAGAAATGAGGCTAAATGGCCGATCTCATCCACACCATGGTCGCCATCACCAACGCTCTGGCTCAAATAAATCCGCCCAGTTTAAAGTAGATGATCAACAGTATAAAATAGACAGTTCTAAGTTAAAAGAGTTTGAGAAGAGGCTAAATAAACTACCTGTCACTAAGGCTTTATCGAATGAGTATTTCCACGATTTCTCCTT